>JAVDOI010000004.1:15878442-16328442 GCA_032191485.1 Leptoclinus maculatus | reverse complement strand
TGTGAGGCGCTTTAGACATTTACAATAATTAGGAGGGGAGAGGAGACGACACGAGAGAAAGAGGCAGGAGAGGAAGCTATACAACTTTTGAGCAACGAGATTGTAGAAATTGAAGAGAGGAAAAAAGAAATAGGGGAAGCTGTTTCTCATCACAAACCACACCCCCTTCCTCAACCCCCTATATAAACATCTAGAGCGTAAAATAGAGGCCAGAGATGCTTTTACTGTTATCATTAACAATGAATTCTCAACGCACAGTTGCTGGAAGTCAATGAAAACTCCCTCATTTGGTTTACATGTGATGTTTACATTAGCTGAGGACGTTTCCATACTTATAGACTGATACTTTTCAATTCATTACCCACTTGTAATAGCATCAGGAATGCACCTAAACTAAGGTAAAATCAGTATTCCCCACTGAAATCTTACCAACCAAAGAAAGATGTGGAAGGAAAGACAGTCTAGTTTCCCTTCACCTCACAGGTTTCTCTCTGATGGATGTGAAACAGGGAACAGCTAAAAAAGAGCTCATCTAAGGCTGGTCCAGTCAAGGGCAAATAGAAAATGAAAATAGTCTTATAGTTTAAGAGCTTGTTTCGGCTGATGTCGAGGCTGTGATTCCCTCTGTGTATCATGATGTACAATGAAATCATTGGTTTTCATCTACCCCCACATTAAACCAAAATATACTGTAGTTTTAGGACTGACACTTAATTCATGATATTTTACAACATTCAGCACTTGCTATTTAAGTTTTTCTCCTAAAAAGTTGATTTACCTTTTAAAAAAACAAAACAAAAAGTATCCGCTGAGTTACAGATCGTTTCCAATGCAAGTCAATGGATAAAAGGCTTTGTTTGACCGCTTGGTCACTATGTAACATTTGCTTCAAAGCCCTTTCTTTCAACATCTCTGTGGAAAAACAATGTCAGGCACAAATTGTGATCCAGAGAAAAGTATTTTATATGTCTTGAAGGATGTCTGTAGGGGAACTTTAGATGAATCCAAACAGAGACAGCTGGTCTCTATAGCTGGGCAATGTGTGTTCAAACTGGTGAGGAAGGCCACTAAACTAAAAGGCAACTAAAACCACTTAGGAAAACAACCTTTCCGTGATCATGGAAAATTGTCGTCATTAAAAAGTCAAAAGTGACTAATAGAATGAGACTGAATGTAAACCTAAGCCACAAGTGTTGAATCCAAATGCTAAGACACCCATGCACAACACCAAACTCCACATCTGTGTATGAACATCACACATCATTGGCTCCGAACACAGTAGTTCAATGTAAACTGCAAATAAAGGAATAACTGTATATGAATACAGTTTTATTTTCAGCTTAATGGTATTAATAACATGTGCTAACATGTGCTAACATGATGCAAAGACACCAAAGAGTGGGAGTGTGCTCATCTGTGTGCGCGCACGTGTCTGTGTGTGTGTGCGCGCATCGGGGCGCAACTCCGCCGTGCGCGATACAGAGAGCAGAGGATAGGGGGGGGGGGGGGGGGGGAGGGTGCCTTTGCGGGGGCGGGGCGCCCCCCTAATACAATGGTAGGGGAAACACTGTATATGAAAATAGTATGATTACTATATGTGTTTGCAAATTAAGTCCAACGGAGTAGTCAGTGATCAGTCTGCAGTAGTATATACAGTATATATATATATATATATATATATATATATATATATATATATACATACACTGTATACTCCTATATATTGATATATATATATATATATATATATATATATATTTAATGTAGTGAAAGAGAAAAGAGTAAGGAGCCGTGTCACTGATTGGTCAACAGCAGGTTCTGGCAGGCAATCTGACTTCTCCTTCCAAGGAAAATGTGATGTGCTCCACTGTTGGTTCAATGTCTGTGTGGTTCTTGAGGTTAAGACTCTGTCATTTATTGTCACGAATGTCAATATATCTCATAGGTTTTTGAAGTAAGGAAGTATATTGGTAATGTTGATCTAAAATGATTACAATGATGTCAGATCTGGTAACTTAGCATCATTAAAAGACAAGTTACATGGTTGCGTGACTTGTCTGCATCTAAGGACTCACACACATCAAACCTAAAACACAGTGACAACAGTTTCATTAAGATTAACTTGATGCTGCTTGCTTAAGAGCCACTTCCTGATTACAAGAATCTATACTCTCAGACTTGGAAATAACCAAATACCATGTGTTTCAGTGGTCTAAGAGGAAATCCATATTTAGATCTTCATACTAAAAATGTGAGCTCATTGTCGGAAACTCAAGACGTGCCTATTTGTTTTCAGGTTCACACTTATTTCCACAGAAATATACCATGACAATGAAAGAAAGCAACTGTTGTGTAAACACTTGAATCTCTTCAGAATAAATACAAATATTATTCAGAGGTTTGATGCGATCTATTGTGTTCTGGTCTTTACTTTGTAGTCTGTATATACGAAAGAGATTCATATCATCCTCGCTGAGCTTCATCCACTGTATAACTGCAGGTTCAAGTGAAAGCCTCTACCAGCTCAGTATCTAACTGTCTAAACTCAAAAATGGGTCTGCTTGGTTGCATGTATTATTTTCATATACTGCATGAAATAGCTGACTGTGTTTCATCCAGATTCATATCAACTCACCACCCAGTGTGTGAGTCTCGCTCCCCGGAGAGTTTCTCTACTCCTCTCCTTCCTCTTTTATCCCCTATTTTCTTGTGTATGTAAACAGAAGTAAGCATTTTGGGCTCCAAGGCAGAGCATGATGATCAAACACCATGCACGATCAATGACTTTGAAGAGATCTAACATCCCTTATAAATGTATTTCACACAGAAGGAACAGCAGAAATGAAGAAATTCACTTCTGGAGCCAATGGCCACATGTTTTCTCTAGTTTGGACTGAGAGAGAGAGAGAAAAAAGGAAACGGAGCGCAAAGTTGAAGAAAGGAAAGACGCCATCTTTTTCCTTGCACATTGCAGTGCTAGCTCCTCGTGAGTTTTTGATTACATGGCTGAGCGACTGTAGGCCTGTAAGCTTAAGATCAGGGAGGAGTCAGCGAGAAAGAAGAGGAGCTCAGAGAAGTTTCACTAGTGTACGTCTCGTGTCTCAGAAGCAAAATGTTCTCATCAAGTCTGATTTCAAACACTCTAACAGAAGCCAAATAGACAGAAAACTCTAACCTGAAAGCCTCAAAGTGTGTTAACATCAACATTTCCTTTCATTTCTCTGTGTTGATCGTGAGTTAAACTGTGAATTTGATAACAGCCATGTATTAAGCATGAATCAAAAAGCCTAATATGTCAAAACACAATATTTGAGTAAAAGAAAGGCTTTAACCTAAAGCTAAACTTCACTCTGTCTTTTCATAAGTCAGAGGGATTTCACACTTGAGCAGAAGCAAGTGAAGATTAGATGAGAGAAGACTTCCTGTTCTTGGTGGCGTAGCTGAAATGATACTTCCTGTCACCAAACGTTAAGGTAAAAGCAGGCACTTTTGGTGTGACATCACTCCGTCTTGCTTGACTGGAAACCAGAGGCGAGGTTTAGGGTTTGGGGAACAAGTCCAGGAAGCTGCGTCCACTGATAACACAGAAAACGTATGTAGTTTAAAGTAACGTAATTTTGCTTGTTTTCTGTTAGAATTTACTTAAGAAGTGGAAATACGGCTTCGGTTTGGCTTGTGAATATCTGCCTGTTGGTCCCCTCTAGGACTGTACTGTATGGTGTGTAGCCGTACACACCCTAAGTCCTGGACATGGCAGGTCTCTGTGGTCTCAAGATCCTGCTGCTCTGGGCTGGGATCATCAGTTTAGCCAACTGTAAGTATCCGTCCTCATCTTCTTCGTGAAGGAAAGGAAAAGCATTGGTGTTTTAATATGTTGTGTCCTTGTGTCTGTCATCTGAAAGTCTTCTGGAAGAATACAAAATCCAGCTTTGGGTGATGAGGTCTCTTATTCTAAACTCCTAACTTAGTTGCTTTTGAAATTGTAGCATATTGTTGATTGTGTTTTTGAGAAAAGGTGAAACACTTTCCATGCCTCAGATAGAGAGATGAATCAGTCAGCGCAAACGCTTGACAATTTGCTCTTTTTTTTTTTAAACTGGAAAACATCCCTGCACAAAATATAATCATTTTAAGTAAAAAACGAGGGCAGAAATGACAAGCTACAGTATATCATGTCTTTGAGTTGCGCCTCCGTTTCTTTAACTTTCCAAACCCAGGAACACAAGACATTACAGCACACAGTTGTGATGTGAGAAGCTGATAAGTGACAGCTTTGTGAGCCCCTTTGGCAAAAGAATAAACAGTTATGTTCATTCAAAGAGAGCTGTTAATAAGAAGACTCTTTAAAACGTGTTCTTTCATTTGGTACAAAGCTATGGGAATTTTTTTCATGTTTCTGTTCTGCTTTGACAGTGTGTGTGTGTGTGTGTGTGTGTGTGTGTGTGTGTGTGTGTGTGTGTGTGTGTGTGTGTGTGTGTGTGTGTGTGTGTGTGTGTGTGTGTGTGTGTGTGTGTGTGTGTGTGTGTGTGTGTGTGTGTGTGTGTGCGTGTGTGTGTGTGTGTGCGTGCGTGCGTGTGTGTGTGTCTGTCAGAGATGAGAGGATATTTTTTCTGGGTGTGTCCCTGCAAGCTCTTCACTTCAACCCTAGTGGCTGTAGGTGTTGTATATGATACATATCTGTGTGTGTGTGTGTGTGTGTGTGTGTGTGTGTGCATATGTGCGTGTGTTAAGTCAGACCCACCTTGCTGCCTCTTGCATCACTCAGAGTTCTGCTACTTTTCAGCACATCAAATAATTTCTGCTATTTTCAGCGGAGACGTCTGTATTCATGAGCTGAATGAACCCTTCAATCTATTTATTTCACTCTGCTGTCTTTAATGTCAGTCAGGGTCAGCATGTGTCGTTTATGTCTAACATACAGTATTTCTCAGCTATAGTTAGCGAGGTGAG
Source organism: Leptoclinus maculatus (assembly GCA_032191485.1). NCBI lineage: Eukaryota > Metazoa > Chordata > Actinopteri > Perciformes > Stichaeidae > Leptoclinus > Leptoclinus maculatus. The sequence goes on along the minus strand of JAVDOI010000004.1, from coordinate 16,323,492 downwards.
TCATCATGGTACACCGCATCAACAGACATTTTTATTTATATATGTCTTCTCTTTTCCATTGATCGAGCATCTTTTTTTATAATTAAAACACTGTACAGTGAAGTAGCAATATTTTATAATAGCAATGACACTGTGTTTTATTCATTTTGTTTCAATTTAGTTATCGTAACACGAATATCGTACTGTATAAGCATTGGGTAATATTAACTCAGTATTACTCAAATACTGTACATCAGTACGATTCTGATGTAGTTTTCTTTGTGGTATTTTATACTATATGCCGCTACATTTCAGAGGGAAACATTTGCACATTTTCTATGGTTTCTTTGCAGATTAAGATTTTAAAAATCTATAATGAGAATATGCAAAAACAACAATGCATAGATATACAGTAAATACAACATGTATTACCAGTATAAAAAAAAAACTAGAATCAGCTCCAACGGTGTGATATACTGCATAACAATATATCTCTTAAAGATATATAGATACTTAAATAGAAAATACATCTACAGTTTTGAATGTAAGGCTTTTAAGTGTAATGGTGTTTTTACAAAGTGGTAATGCTACTTTTATGCAATGCTTTACTTAAGTAACACTGGACACGCCTCAGTGTGAAAATACTCTATTACAAGTCCTACATTCTAAATCCTACTTAAATAAAAGTAGAGAAGTATTATCAGGTAAATCTACTTAAAAGTATCAAAATCAGGTTCCTGAAGAAAAGTTCCGATGTGAAGGAAGATAATTATTAAACAGTAAATACTTCTGTCATGCAATGTGTACTTGTATCACAAGTATGCATATTATGGTGTTTTACCATGATGTTAAATAGCAGAAAATATGAGAAGCGCTTTCTCTGTTCACACAAACTGGTCTAGATGCAAAATAGCTGCAAGCTTTATTTAGCTGTAGCAGGACAGAGTTGTCAAAATGTTGACCACTTCCGTGTTCCATTCTGAGTTTTCTTCATTTCCTGGCAGAGCAGAGCAGAGCACCAAGCAGGCTGAGACACAGCACAAGTAAATGACTTGAGAATTTGTGAAAAAAGGGAAGTGCAGTGTGTAAAATGAAGAAGTGAGGTCAGAAATGTTAAACATGTGTGTGCTTGTTAATGCAAAATGTGAGAAGAAAGTAGAGGCAGATAAAAAAAAACCTGATGGTGGTAACTGATAGAGAGAAAACTGATGCATGACAGACAGATCCAGATATCCTTTACTAAATGTCAAGCAAATCAGGCATTTGGTCTCTTACTGTCACTAAATTGTGATTATTGAATACCTTCTCCATGGTCGCCCTGTCTCCCTTTTTCTACTTCTGCTTCTTTCTCAAACTTGGACAAAACCGCTTAGGACCTTGAACAGGCTGAAGTTACAGTATCACAGTTTTGTTTCACACTTGGCCATAAAGATACTGATCGAGAAAAATGGACCAAGTAGGCTCCACTTAAAACTATTTTTAAGAACTCAGTCATGATAAAACTTTTGGATAGCTTGAAATATTCATAAAGCACAAGTGCGTCTCTCAAACCTTTCACTGAAACAATTCAAATGAGTCACTACAAAGTATGAAGTGGGAAATGTCACTGCAGAGAGCAAGCATCTCTGCTCGATACAGTGAAACAAGAGCGCACAAACCCACATCCTGAGACTCATTGTTTGACTGACACCTCACACTCATTGCGATTATTATAAAGAACAAATGGACAAAACAGCCAAGAAGTGTTTACAGTAAATCCAGTCTTAAAATCAGGGATGTAGTGAGCAAACATTTACAAGCCTTTTTTATTCCATGTTATAATACTTATTCAACACGAATGTAGTATCGGAATACAGAGTTTGATAAAAATGCAGAAATATTATTAGAAATAATATTAGGTGACGCTGTCATTTCTAATAACTAAGAACGAGAATATAGGAGAGAAAGTCCATTTGTGCTTTAAGCTTTGAGCTAGTGATCTGTGCAAACTGAAAGTAATTGTGCAAGTATGGAGAGGTTCTAGGTTTCAGTGCAAGGCAGGAAATTGTGGTTTGCTTTTTTTTTTCGAAATAGCAAGTGCGGCTCCTTGCAGCATTGTTATAGCAATCTCATGCAGAACTTCAGATGAAAATGGTTGCTTTCCTCTGTTTGACCTGACAATGCTTTTGACCCTGCAGGAAGAGTTTTATCCGTCTGATAAAGTGGACACTTTAATAAGACTCAACATAAAGAACAAATCACAGTTTTTGATGTTATTTGTCTCTTTCATTTTCTGCATATTCTATGCACTACACTGTACTCTTTCACGACAAAACAGCTCTTATGATTTACATTTTTTCTCTTTGCAGGTCAAGATCAAAACCAAACAAGTGAGTGGGCAACACGTAAATATACAACATTCAATTATTATTATAATTAATAACATTTTTTAATTCTAATTATGCCACCAGCTGTGCTTTACCTTGTGCGATACCTTCACCTCACACTCTCTTTAGTCGGTCTTATCTCTTCAGCACTAAAGCCAGTAGAATTTTCTGAAATGAATTTGGTCTGATAATGGAAATAATGTGCTCTCTGCATAATGTGTGGCTGAAATATATCTTCTCACTCTTTTTAAGTAGTTTGCTTGACATTCGCCTCAGTTTAAGTGACCTGACTCACCCAAGGTTTTAATGGCAGACACCAATAAACAGTTCCAAAGTAAAGTATCAGTATCAGATAGCAACCTCTTATTGGAGGAATGTGAGGCCACAGTTACTGAGACAGTTATTTATGTACAAAACATGTAAATATGTTCCAGTTTGTGTTCGTCTCAGAACATTTTGCTTTGCCAAAGCAGTATGAAACACTTATGTTAATACAGTGTGCAACAAATCTGCAATGGCGATGTTCATTTAAACCCAGTGCAGGAAGTAGTGTGACATTCAGAATGCTTACAGTGGTGCACTGGAAAGAAGAGTCTCTCTTCAGGTCTAATTTGTCTTAAGGTGTCCTTCACATTGTTTTTCATGCACTCTTTAATTTTTACATTCTGGGCTATTTTGCTTTCATGTTCTCTTTTAGACTAGTGGAAAGAAAACAGCCAAAATACACATTGAGGTGTTTATTTTACTACAATTTGTCTATTTTTGTCTTTAGATGTCTTCTAAATTTATCAAAATGTATCATTAGATAATGCCCCATTGCATAATTTTAGAAAACTTGATATCGGGTGATAAAAAGATATATCCAAAATTCCCTTTGTAAAAACTTTTGACTCTAACATGTTGAAAGAATGAAACAATAATCTTTAGCCTGGCTTTATCCAATGTTCAGATTACTGTTCTGGAAATATATGCAAATTATCATATAATTTAATAACACAATGCAGCATTTGCATATTCAAACATAACATTTCAGAAAAGCTGTATTACAAAATAATTGTCTTAATGTAAGTAATCAAATAGAGAAATTCCAAGTTGGTATCTAGTAGTTCATTATTTTGAGCCTTTTCACCTGCTGTGTCTCCCCTGAACTGGCCTGCTTTTAAGCTGTGCTAAAGCAAACTAACAATTACTGACTGCAACGTACATATATACAGTAGTAGAGTGTAAATTTAGACCCTTATTATGGAAAAGTACTCCAGTGAGGGTACATAGTGTTTGTGCTTATTATGTTGATTAAGTTATATACAGTAATGATCCCATGCTTGCTCACTCCATTAAATGCATTTATGGTTTTTGCTTCCCTGTCTGAAGTGCCTGCAAAGTGAGTCTACTGTAATTTAAGAAAAAGACAGATTGCTTCTGAAACAGGAATAGGAAAATAAATCTGTATGAATATGACATTTTCTGGAAAATTCAAAAAACGTCCATCTTATCAACTGATCCTGTCTCTATGTAAATATACCTAGAGTTTATTCTACAGTTTCTCTGAGAAAAAGTTGACGTCAAAGTCTCATCAAGTCTGGTTAAATACTAGTACGTTTATTGACTCTGAAAATAAGCTTATTTAGGTAGCTATTGATGCAACGTTATGCCATCACTGCACCTCTGTTGACACAATCCTGTTGAGGTTGGCAACCTTTAGGCAACCTGGCGAGTGTTTTATCAAAGAAAGACAGCATTAAGTCCAAAAACAGGAAGTATTTGATCTCACGGCTACAGGTAACGCCATGCCGATTCCATTTCTGCAATTCTAACTGAGCACATCCAGCTGAACACTGCCTTTCCTTCTCTGAATATAAATTTGCTCTTGCCCAGTGCTACTATGTTCGTTTTTTTCACCTCTTCTCTTCGTGTTAAAACAAATGTGAGTGAAGGATAGACACGTAGCAACACCATATTTGTAACAAGAGGCAACAGGATTTATGTGGTCATCATCATTGGAGGGAAAATGGTAGCTGAATGGTTTGATGAAGTAGGAGCGAGCATTAAGATACTGTGTTTGGCCTGATCTTGGTTTTCTTGGAACGCAGATATTACCTTACCTCCACGCACCGTGACAGCAGCTACTGTCACGCCTTCAGACACCTCACCTCCACGCACCGTGACAGCAGCTACTGTCACGCCTTCAGACACCTCACCTCCACGCACCGTGACAGCAGCTACTGTCACGCCTTCAGACACCTCAACTACTGCCCACAAACCTCCACTCACCTCCATCACCTCAAACTCCTCAAGTCCAATGCTCAATTTAACCTACGCGACTGGTAATGTATTCCCCCTCAGTTTTATTGGGAAGATTTGTGTTGCGTTCAGCATGATATTGCTGGTATCTGCATTATATCAGGTAAGACTGTTAGACTGTTAGTAGTTCTACTTGAAAGTGACCTCCAGCATGCTCTCCATCTTACAGCCGTTACTCCTCCTGCAAGCACCTCACCCTCACCCAAAACCACCAAGCAAATAAACCAGACTTCACCTCCAATCACCATGCCCATCACCACAGTCACTTCTACAACCAAAGGTTGGATGTTTCTCCTTACATGCCCTCCATTTGTCTTGTCGAGGACTGTGATAAGAATAACAGCAGTTACTAACACTAGCACTGCTAAGGAATGGATTACTAGAAGTTCATGAAATACTTAAACTTGCTTCACTTGAAAGTTGCTTCGGAGGTTTCAAAGTTTTATAATCATATATTAAAATGTGTTGTTTCCTTTTCTAATCTCTTTTGAATGCGTTCTCCAGCCCCCACACAAGCCAATTCAACTCAACAGTGTGAGTATCAGTATTATTTTCCATCTTTACACTCATTTTAACAAACACACTTAACAAACCACTATTTATATTGTTTTTCCAACATCGACATGAACAAACTGTCTGAGATTAAAAGATGTCATCAGGTGGTTTGTATTAACCACAGTAGGAGATTTTATAACTCTGTTGATTTTGTGTTCAGGTTTTTACACAGTCAAAGCCATCAAGTTTGGCTTCCTGGTTACCATGTCAGATAACTCTACCACTGGCAACTACACCATCGACATTAAAGAAGAGGGCGCATCGGGCGAACCTATCGTTCAGTCCTTCAACCAAAGCCCTCATGAAATCAAACACCTGAAGCCCTGTACTGAATATGAGCTTAACGTGATGTTCATCGATAGCGCTGGCAACGGAACACCTTGTGGACCTAAACGTATAAATGAGACAATGGAAATGAGTGAGTAAAAATAATTCATATGGCTGAATTTAATTGTATCTTCTTTTAATCTATGAAATGAGACGAACAGACTGATGTGTACAGATCATTTCACTTGTGTATTTCAGGTCAAAATGACGTTAAAGAGAGCAGCTGCAAGTCTGGATATGTTTGCTACCAGAGTGACTGGAACATCAGTTCTTCACTGTCAACATCAAAGAATATTTCATTTGAGCCATGCGAAAGTGACAATAAGAAGTTCTGCATCAAACCTGATTACGACGACATATGCACAGATTTAACCTTCACTATAAAAAAGTGTGGGACTACCTTTCACTTCAACAAAAGCATCACTGTTGGTATGTACAGTAGAGTCCTCGTGTGTTTGGAATTGCATGTGGTGTAGACCTTGTGGCATCATGTTTAGTGTGCCGTTTCCTTTTTTTCTACCGATTTCTTAGATCCAAGTGAAGTATTTCAGAATGTTTCAACTGAACTTCCTGCAAAAATAGATCCACAATTACCTACAAACTGCAAGGATCTCACCATTGATTACACCTGTCAGGGTAAGTGGAAAGACTAGAGGTAAAGAGACTTTGTCTGTCAGCAACATTATGAATGGATTCATATGGAAATAAATAGAGACCATTTGCCACAGTAGATGCTCACACTGTAGTAACAGTTTTACTTAAAACAGAGTCTAAATTGTCTTTTGGGGTGAGAGAAAGTCGAGGTATTGCTTTGTGCACTCTGTAAATAGAATATTTATTCATTTTCTGTGAATGTGTTCACATTTGAGTCCAAGCAGTCATTGGCACCAAGATACAAATACCAGCAGTTGAAGAAAAGCTGTCATCCTTGTGTCTCCACAGAAGTCAAACTCAATAACACCAAGAAACTGTCTGAGCTGGAGCCCTTCACAGACTACAGCTGTACTGGTCAGATCAAAGGCAACAATGTTACCATAAATCACACGAATGCTGTCAAGGTCAAGATTGACTGTGGTATGTTAATATTCACTTCTCCTCCATGCAATGATAAGAACTTGTATCTTAAGATGACTTTGGAGAAAAGAACAGCTCCAGATGTTCAGTTCAGTGTTACAGATGTCTGATGTGTTCCAACAGATCTCACAATAGACGTCACATATATAGATGCCACCAGTACCTCCATTCAGTGGAGTTTTGGCACAACCAGTCAAAAGTGTGGAGTTGTCCTTCCTGTTCTTAAGAAGCTTTCGTATGCCTGCAGTTGTAGACCTTCCTTCAATCAGAGACACAGTAGTAAGTAAAAGTATTTAGAGTAACCCTATTTGATTCATTTTACAGGAATGCACTTTTGGAAGTCTTTGGAGATCACTTTACTTGTCAGTTAACCTAAATAGTGAAACATTTGAATCAGTGCTTCATGCTAACACTTTAGCATGCTGAGTGATCGTAGTGAAATAACCTGAGATGATAAAACAAATCACAGTTTGGTGAAGATTCACAAATGGACATGAAGTTTGATACAGAAATAACATTGAAACGTAAAAAAACAACTTAGCTCAATGTTGTTTTTTTGTTTGCCTAATAGTACAAAATGTATACTCAAATGTAACTTGACCAACAAAACAATCTGCTATTGTATTTTTCTGTTATTCTGTTTTTGTCGCCTTGTTGTTAAGTCAAACACAACCAAACTAATGAAACTATGTTGCAGTTCCTGTTGCCGTTCCAGCTAACGCAAATCCATCAAGAGGAACGTGTACAATTCCAGGACTGCAACCATTCACCGACTATTCCTGTGAAGTCCAACCCAGATACAACAACAAGAAAGTTACCGAACCAACTGAAGTTAAAGTCAAAACTGAGGCTGGAAGTAAGTCATATTTATTCATTACGGTTTTAGTAATAATATTTCTGAAAGCAAATTGTTCGATCCATTATTATAAATGAATGTATGTAATTGATCTGATTCCTTATCCTCTCTGTCTTTTTAAACATGTTTTTAAACATTAAATGATGATAATCAGACAGCAAATCAATCCCTGATACCAATACACATACCAGTCTGTAGGCCTACAGTATAAGAACACCACGCTGCCATGATAATGAACATCACAATGCAGCTCCAATCATTAGTGAAGTACAGCGGTTACTCTACGTGTTGTTCTCTGTTACTGGACTAGAAATCTACCAGCTTCAGTCACTTCTGACCTGTTTATTTATCACAGGTGGTGAGTAGAGTCTGGAGTAATTATTGACTAGAATTATTGATACATTCCAATTAATTAGTACAAATATAACAAACAAAAAACATTAACATTACTTCATTACATTTGCATTCACTGTAAATCCTGTCATTAAGTAATGCATTTTAAACAAACTACAACTTTGAAGTGGAATCCATCTTTTTTTATGTAATGTACTTATGTGTCTGCCAATCATATACCATCTCTTAATGTATTTGTTTCCTGCTTTAACATCTACGGTTTACATTTCAGGACAGCTTTATTCAAAAAATATGACGCATGTAAAGTCAGACCTACAGATCCTTCAGCTGTGTGGGACAAAGAGTTTAGAAGCCGTCATCGCTCATCATTCAGAGACAAGAATACAGAATAATAACTCAATAATAATACATTTTCTGATTATTATTTTTTTACTTTGCGTTTATGATTATTGTTTTTAAAGTAAATTGGATTATCTTTCTTTGTACGTTTTGTCTTTATATCACTACTGTCAACCAGGACAACCAATACAGCGACACACAATGATGCTCATCAGTGTTAAAACGGCTGTTAAAGCTGACTGTGAGTAAGTGTTGAAGCTGAAGGAAAATATCTTGTTTTTCTTCACTCTCTTAGTACCAGAAGGAATCCCTTCACTGAAGGTGGAAGTTCCAGAGCATAACGTGATACGAGTATCTTGTGCTTATGGAAAACGTGTGAATGGGCCTCAGGAGACATACAATGCAACTCTTCGTGGTGTCAGGGAGACGGGTTCCAAAGACAAGTGTGAATTTGAATTCAAAGACCTAAGTTACTCAACGGAATACACAGTGGAGGTTTGCATAATCCTAATTTTTGGTTTCACAAGATTATTATATCTTTATTCATCGTTTAGTTCAAATGCTATAATTCCTGATTGAGGGATTTTTTTGTGTTTCCAGGTGACTGTTTGCAATGGAAAACATTGCAGCAAGCCCACGACAAAATCTGTTACCACTTCCTGTATGTGCTGTTTTAATTAATGCCAAAAATTGTCTCACATTGTTCAGTTGAATCATTTAACACGTTTTGCTTTGACAGACGGTACACACATCCATTTCTATACAGTGCACCTTTATGCCACCACTTTGATATTAGTTGTATCATTTTACAGATAATGACAAAGCTGTCATTGGGTTTCTGGTCTTCCTCATCATCCTTACATCTGTGGCTCTGCTTTTGGTCGTCTACAAGATATACATTCTGAAGCGCAGAAAGTCCCAGTAAGGGTTATTCTCTCAGTTTGACTGTGATTGTTTGGTTTTACACATATACACATATCCAATACATATGTTTTCCTTTACAGTACACAAAGAGAACTATCATTGCATTGCAGACATAAACATCATCACTGTTATAAAGCTCTTCATGAATGCCTTATTTTTCCATTCTCTATATATAATGCCTGTATAATTACAATTATTTGGGGCCAATCATCACTATTTTTTTTGTAATTTGCAGTGACCTGGGTGAAAACATGATGCTTATTTCTACAGCAAGTGAGTAGATTTTAGATTTGTTTCAGGATCCTGGATTTTGTCTTGAACCCGATGATTAAAGCAGTCTTTAAGTACGCGATAAATGGCACTCACGTGTAGCAGCTACTGTTTTCAGATGATTTATGATGTTTGTAAAGATCGGAGTATACAGGAGTATTGCTTTATTCCTTGTTAGAAAATATAGAAGCATGTTTCAAGAGAAATAATTCATAAAAACACAGAAATATATTCAAATAGTTACTGTAATTTAGAGTAATGGCTCGTAATAAATGACTTTTAGCATTACGTTGTTTCTGTATCTTATCTGCTGGCTGGTTTGCTGTTGTAGATGACGAGGAGAACCTAATGCCTGTCGAGCCAATTGCAGCCGAGGTCCTGCTGGAAGCTTACAAGAGGAAGCTTGCTGATGAGGGAAGACTTTTCCTGGCAGAGTTTCAGGTTAATTTTATATCTTTGTTATTTTTGGAGCATTGCTTTTGGTATTTATTGGATGTAACAGAGTGGCAAAGAGGGAGATGGTCAATTGCCTAGTAAAAGTCCAGGGCTGGACTTGAACCAATGAAGTTGTGCATGCTAAGGGCCTTGCCCACTCATAGATTAGAAGTGTGGATGGTACTTTAGAATTGCTGCTTGGTGTTTGGCAAATTACATAACTTCTTTCTGCTTTCAGAGCATCCCCAGAATCTTCTCGAGGTACACCGTGAAAGAGGCCAAGAAACCCTGTAATGTCTCCAAGAACCGCTACGTGGACATCCTGCCATGTGAGTCTGTCCAACAACACCTGAGGCTTTTTAGATAAAAGAGATGAATGCACCAGCCAGATGTGTAATGTGTTTTATTAGTCGCTGTTTTTACCATTAAACTTCACCAACAAAACAGTAAATCACACCATCGGTTGCAACTAGGATTGTCTACACTCATAGATTTATATAGTGTATTCAACTATTTTGGGAAATGTTTCAAATAAGTGAGCAGGTTGGTTTTATTCCAATATTTGAATCAATGTGAGATATTACATTTCATGTTATGTCTCCATGAACAGCTTCTTCATTTCCAGAAAATGTACACACACTCCTCGTTCATTAAGGGTTGTTAAGGTGTCTTCTGTGATAAAAAAAAATAATAATCTATTTATTAATTTCCTGTTTTGAACCAGATGACTATAACCGTGTCCAGCTGACCACCGGAAATGGAGAGGCAGGATGTGACTACATCAATGCCAGCTTCATTGATGTATGAAAAACACCCACATCACACTACTACAGCTTTTACAACCACTGCTGCAGTCATAAGAATGATCAAATAACATACACATTTAAACATAGAAAAATAATAGCCAGAATAGCCATGTTAAAGGACTACTTTTTGGCGTAACAGCACAGCTTTAGGGAGCTAAATAGACACATGGTTCATAACTCCTTTCTGATATTACACACCTTATTAAGCTACATTTGTATTCCTCCTGCAGGGGTACAAGGAATCCAAAAAGTACATTGCAGCTCAAGGTAAAGTAAAGTTCTCATATTCTTCACACACTCGGTCAGCGCTATGTTTCTGGATGAGACTATGAAGATATTCTGTATGTGCCGCAGGACCGAAGGATGAGACTGTGAGTGACTTCTGGAGGATGGTCTGGGAGCAGCAGTCCTCCATCATTGTCATGGTAACACGCTGTGAAGAGGGAAACAGGGTAAGAACAGGAGTTTAAATATTGTCCTGCCTCCTCCTCTCATCCTCCTCTTCTTGTCCCCTCGCTCACACTTCCTCCATGTTTCATGTAAGCTCACCTATTTTGTATGGCTCAGACAGTTGTGTTCAATTAGTATGTTCGTGTGTGTGTGTGTGTGTGTTGCCAGTTCCAGTTTTGCATCTTTGTATCTAATGTAGGAAACAGTGTATAGTGTTTTGTAAGACGTGTGTTGCAGAATTGCAAACACAGTGCAAAGCAAAATGTGTTTGTATTTGTAGTGCCTTTGTTTAAGACATGGTTACAAAAGTTAATGTTTTGATGCTTAAGTATTAAGTATTCACTTTTAGTGTGGAGGCAATCACTAAAAAAGTATAATTTTCCTATAACTGACTGACTTGAGTCTGCTTGTAACACACTCACACCATAGCTACTCGGCCACATGTAGGCTACTGTATCAGATATAGACAAGCCCGAAATGTACACTCATGCACACACTTTGTTCTCATTTCTTGGAGACTGTTTGTACTTATCTGCTTTTAACATGCATCAACTGCATATTTGACTTTCGGGTTAAAGTGCAACAGTGTTACTGATGTGTTACTGATGTGTTACTGATATGTAAAATTAGTTCGTCACTCTCTTTCTCACCTCTCACATGTTGTGTTGCAGGTCAAGTGTGCGCAGTACTGGCCGTCTCCAGACCGGGAGACAGAGATCTTTGATGAGTTTATAGTGAAGCTGAACTCAGAGGACCACTGTCCGGATTACACCATTCGCCATCTCAGCCTAACTAATGTGAGTCTCCATCAAACGTTTAATATGGAAATGTATGTTCTCGCTTTTTAAATTGTGTGTGTGTACACATGTGAGTTTGTGTAGAAGAAAAGGCCAGTATTTCTGTCCATCTTTATCTTAATACACTTGATTGAATATTTATTATTCAGTGTTATCATATGTCTTTGTGCATATTTGCATAACCGTGTGTGTCTGCAGAAGAGGGAGAAGAACTCAGAGAGGGAGGTGACCCACATCCAGTTCATGAGCTGGCCGGACCACGGCGTCCCCGGGGAGCCACATCTCCTCCTGAAACTGAGAAGGCGTGTCAATGCTTTCAAGAATTTCTTCAGCGGCCCCATCGTCGTTCACTGCAGGTAAGTTCAAGCTCCCATTCTAGATCAGCTAACATTCACTTCTCTTTGTTCCGAATATCGACACGAACAACATTTTAATTTGCTAATCGTAGCTGTGCTTTCGCTACACTGGATGTGATTTCATCTTATTTTAGTAGTTGGTTGGCACAGAGTACACCATTATCTTCCCATTTCCCATTATTTCCATTTTTCTTCTAGCCATGCCAAACCTGAGAATACATTATGTGATCATTTTTCCAGTTTTTAGTGCATTACTGACTCAGCTGCACTCATTTGTACCTTATATTCTGTATCGTGTTTTGTTCAATTTGTATATATCGCAGTCATATACCTTCCTATTGTCACCCCCTTATAGATTGATTGTTTATCTTTATATACAGTAGAAGTCTTTATAAACGTGTGCTGCTGTTAAACTGCATTTAGTAGTACCTATACTGACTGAGTGGCAGTAAAGTCTGTGTTCATAGCCAAGTAATTCCAAACTGGACTCCTAATTCACCTTCTCTGTACTAATGACCAGTCCTTAGACAGTGTTTTGCACACGGTAGATATCTTCAAGAGTCTTTTCAGGCACACCGCTGAACTTGCTTCATTGCATATAAAAAAGCTGTCATTGGGTTTCGGGGGGACTCATCAGGCCGTTTCCCGTCTATTTGCTTTAAAACTGATGCTTGACTTCATCTTTACTTGCCACCGATAGACATGTGTGCCAACATGTATTAACACAATGTTATTCATGTGTAGCGCGGGAGTCGGCAGGACAGGCACCTACATTGGCATCGATGCCATGATGGAGGGTCTGGAGGCGGAGGGCAGAGTGGACATCTACGGCTACGTAGTTAGACTCCGCAGACAGAGATGTCTCATGGTTCAAGTCGAGGTGAGATATCAATTTCGGTCATATTTTAGGCACAGTGTGTGTCTCGTTAGAGTTACGTTAATTGGCTTAGTATGTTGACACATATAAAGAATGTGACTCCAGGTCTCAGCGTATGTACTCACAGATCAAAGACCAAACGTACAGGAAGTAAAGCCACATGAGCAAACAGCTAGACAAAGATAATTAAGCAAAAAAGTATACACAAGCATAGATGCAGCCGTTATGTAGCTAGACAAACAAACATACACTGTATACATAGAGGTTAATACAGCATTACTTTACACTGTTGTACAAGATTATGGTCTGATTAGTAACTACACTATCCAGAGTTTATTATTCTGAGTTTATTAATGCATTATTTAAAAGCAGGTATATATCATTAATTCATTTCCAATACCTTTTATTTATTTTTTGTTTATAATGGCACACTGTTGAAAGTCTATAATCATTTTTGTGGCGCACTTCAGGATCTCGGCTTTATCTTTTGTCAATGTACATTTTGAATGTGTTACACTATGCATGCCTGGTGTAATGAGTGTGATGGTGATGTGGAGTGAAACAGTGCTCTCTAGCGCCCACCAGTGGGCAGAAGCTAAAAGATAGTTGGGCACAGTAATTAAGTACGTAAAATGATTTTTCAAAACGTATGTTAACAGCAGAATATAGCACAATAACAGCAAAACAATTGAAGCATCACAGCTCAAAATAAGGTACATGAGAAAAAAGATCTTCATCTGTGACCCGACACGTTTTTAAGTTAAACTAGCAGGTGTTGTTCAGAGGACTTGAGTGGCCTAGCAGAGGTATACAGCATTAGTAGTTTATTGTACTCTGGAGCAAGACTATTCAAAGCCTTGTAGATTAGGAAGGAGGGTCTGTTTATTAAATCTAAAACGTCACAGAGAAGGAGGCAGAGGTAACAAGTTGTTAGATAGTGATTTGTAACCATGTGGTTACACAGATGGGGGATTGTGTAGCTCAATAGCAGTTTGTGTCCCCAAAGTGTATGTCCTGTGTTTTTAAAATACATTTATCTGCACGCAGGCCCAGTACATCCTGATTCACCAGGCGCTGCTGGAGCACAATCAGTTTGGAGAGACTGAGATCACTGTGTCTGAGCTCCACAGCACAATGAGCACGCTAAAACAAAGCAGCTCAGGAAATGAACCCACCTTAATGGAGGACGAGTTTGAGGTATGGCACTCCACAACACTAGTGTTTCTGATCCCTTTAAAAACTATGCAAAAATGTAGTCCTACCCTTTCTTATTATTTAATATGGAAGAAATTACAGACCTTCATATATCACTGGTGAAACGTCTTTGTCTAATTCAGAGACTCCCCATCTATAAAAACTGGAGGACATTCAACACAGGGATCACAGAAGAGAACAAGAAGAAGAATCGCTCTTCATCTGTCATCCCATGTAAGTACCAGCTCAACACAGGGAGAAATGACAAGTTAAACTATAGAATAACAACCGTAATATATCTGTGTATATGCACTGTGTTTATAATGTGCATTACCGTGTACAAGCAATCATATACCAGAGTAATTATCTTCAATTTCACTTCACTCAGATGACTACAACCGAGTGCTGCTGAAGCTAGATGAAGGACGCAGTCATGATAGTGACCCCAGTGAGGAAGATGAAGAAGACTCATCAGATGAGGAGAATGAGGAGTCCACTATATACATCAATGCCTCCCACATAGATGTATGTCTTTTTACTGGCACTTTCAGCTTATTTACTAACATGTTTCTGCATACTGTACCTCCGACATTGACCTGGATGCCAGGACAAAAAATAACAGCGTTTTTGTTTAATTGCAGCAAGACAAACTATTTTCCTGTTACCATCTTTCCTGTTGTAGCAGGTGTTATCTCATTAACTCTGAATGAATTCCCATCTTACATGCAGCCAGTTGAATTTCAGTGCGTACAACAATAGATGTGTGATGTGTTTTCTTGCCCACACAGGGATACTGGGGTCCACGCGCCTTCCTCGCAGCGCAGACTCCGCTGCCAGACACCATGGCTGACTTCTGGTTGATGGTTTACCAGAAGAAAGCATCTACTATTGTCATGCTCTCAGACTGCAATGAAGGAGATAAGGTATAGTATCATGCACATATCATGATATATAATGTTGTATGTACCTTACATACGGAATGCTCTTGATGCATATACTGTATTGGAGGTACAATTGTTTTCTTATGTGTCTTCTTGTTCACAGGAGTCGGACTGTGTTTACTGGGATAAAGACAAGAAAACATTCGGGGACATTGAGGTGGAACTGGCAAGCACGGACACCTCGCCAGCTTTCATCAGCCGCAACATGGTGATACGTCACGTCAAGGTAACACAACAGAAACCTACTAACAAGGTCTGCCCGGCTCTATTCCCATATTTATCAGCATCAGCCTGTGATCTGACCGGTCATTTCAATGTAACAAGCTGTTTTAAACCCCACACTTCTGTCAGCAGAGGAAAGAGAGTCGGCCAGTGAAACAGTTCCAGTTGCTGAAGTGGGCGAGCAGCGAGCTGCCGGAGAAAGCTCAAGATCTCACGGACATGATCAAGGACATCAAGCACAGCTGTGGCGGCAGCAAATCACAGAGGAGCATGCCCATTGTGGTCCACTGCAAGTAAGACAACCTCACAGAAAATGTCCCCTGGAATCTTAAAGGGGCAGTGTGTATATAGACACAACTTTTATAAGGAGCTTTCAAAGCTCAATTTCAGGCCTTTAATCTCTTTTGGAAGACAAATCCTCCCCACCGACTTTAATTTCTGGGCAGATCCAAGTTGTGACTTCTACGAAGTCAGCTTATAGAGCTTGATAAAGGTCACAGATCATTTGACACCAAATTAAACTATACAGTTACAGACCTTAGGTATTTGTAGAAAAATATCAGCAGATTCTAATTTTAGCACCTAAAATTTGTCAGAACATTTTCGGGGACACTATAGGCTTGTTACATTTGAACAAATCACCAATCATATAACAAGTATGTTCTTTATAAAGTAATGCTATATATCATACTAAAATGGCAGTTGAATTGGAATTGGAGTGTCACCTTATTACAAAGAAGACGTGTATATAATTCTCTGTGGAGTTTGTCTCCAGTTGAAATAGACTAGAGAAATTAAATCAGCCATAGGTATGAACATGATCGTATTAATTGGGCCCATATTTCTCAAGCTTCAAATAATTATAATTAAGGATGCTCTAAAGAGACAATTTAGCAGTCTGGCGTGAAAAATATATTTTCATTAAGCTACGTACAACAAAGTGGAAGAGCAACATTTATGAACAGCTCTCATGATTAATCACATGTATAAACAGAACAGGAATAACCAATCAACATATCAATCAGTTATGTGTTTTTCTGCAAAAACATTGTTTATTCAAGTCTATTTTATTTGTCTGAAATCCTTAATATAACCAGTAGCAATTAACAACAGCAATCTATATACGCTATAATTTGCTGCAGCCCGCTACAACCTGGAAAAGGTCAAGTTAAAAGGATTAATAGGAACAAATAATATAATAGAGGCAAAAATGTGATATAAACCTTCTGTCTGTGTGTGTGTGTGTGTGTGCGTGTGTCAGGGATGGCTCGTCCCGTTCAGGGATTTTCTGTGCTCTGTGGAACCTGCTGGACAGCGCTGAGACTGAGAAGCTGGTGGATGTTTTCCAGGTGGCCAAAACCCTACGCAAGGAGAGACAAGGCATGCTCTCCCACCTGGTAAGAAATAGGAACCCAACAACTGTCAGCACACAGTGTCACAGCTTTAACTTTAAACAGAGAGTGTAAAGTATTACAGCACTTGGCTGGTCAGTGACTCAATATTGTCAATAATTGACAGATGATGTTCTGCCAAGGTAGATGAGTTTTTATGTACCTCTTACATACTGTGGTAGGTTTTACCAAAGGTTTAATGTATTGTTTATGTATTTAACTTCACCAGAAAACCAAATAATCTCACCCCTTCAGTTTCTTTGCTTTTAATTTGAGTTAAATTATAGGAAAAGTGAGCTTTAGTGAGTGTTTACGGCAGCAGGACGGTGTGTGATTGACTCACAATAAACTACGATGCCCATGTTCATCGTAATAAGGAAACATTATGTGTTTTTAATAGTTTTTGGACAACAATAGAGGTTTATAGCTCAGAGGAATCAGATACACTTGTTAGAAGGATAAATCAATTGTTGGTTTTGGTCTTTTCTGGTATTTTTTTGACAATAACAAAAATATATAGAATATCGCAACATGAGTCATACAAAGCTGTTTTCTGGTGCTCTTATTTGTGTATTGTAAAGAAAAGTAAAAAAGGTTTACTCTACAGCACAGCACCGCATGATTGTGCTTCTGCTAAACTCTGTCTGCGTCTCTTACAGGAGCAGTACCAGTTCTTGTACGAGGCCCTGGAGGGGGTCTTCCCTGTCCAGAACGGGGAAGTGAAAGCAGTACAGGCCTCTGCAGGCGACTCCGTCCAGGTTGTCAATGAAACCAAAGCAGCAGAGCCGCCAGCGGAGGAGAAGGTTGAGCAGCCAACCAGCACTACCAGCAACAACCAGCAGGCGAAAGCAGAGAGCACTCCTCTTGTGGCTGATGGAGGGAAGGAAGACAAAAGAGAGGAACCTGAAACAGAGACAGTACCACTAGAGGACACCAGCAACGGTGCCACGGTCACTGTGGAGGTCTGAGAGGGCTGGCTGGTG
The DNA here is from genome assembly GCA_032191485.1 of Leptoclinus maculatus. NCBI lineage: Eukaryota > Metazoa > Chordata > Actinopteri > Perciformes > Stichaeidae > Leptoclinus > Leptoclinus maculatus. The sequence goes on along the minus strand of JAVDOI010000004.1, from coordinate 16,305,695 downwards.
GTTGTGCCTTTTACTTTTGGGAATAAGCGCTTTAGTTGAATGCTTTCTTTTAATTACTTAGCAGTATGAATGTATACACATTGTAAAGCTTGTTGTGGTGACATTTGTTAAAGAATTTGATCAAAATTATGTCAATTTCCAAAAATATAATTTTGCTAAGTTATAAATATTTTTTGCAGAAAAGTGTAAGGATGCAAATAATAAGTTCTGTGAGCAATGTTAACCAGAAATGCTGTCATCAAACTAGGGGCCTTGGTGAGAAATTTTAAATTATACCGATATAAGTGCATGTTGAGTTTGAGTTAGTTTCTGTATTTTTTTCCACCCTAAATAAACAGATTTTAACATCTACAGTTATAAACACACACACACACACACACACACACACACATATTAGTCGTTCGGTTCAAAATTTGTCGTATGACACTGTGTCATTTCATAAAAAAGTGTATTTTATGTTGAGTATATGCATATTAACAATAAAGTTTCATTTTTCTGCATAGATTAACTTTATTTTGTTGGTTTCCCCCCCAAGTAAATCAGCTTCTTACTGTAATCAATCATCTACATGAACATTTTCTGCAAAAGTTAAAACAGTTTTGATGATCTCCCATGAGAGATGTCAGTGCTCTTCTCACGTTGGCAGGGCTCGGTTGGAAAGACAATGTCACATATTTACGTTCACCAATCATGATTAAGCAATATTTAAATCAAAATCTGACGACAGTTGTGGAGTTGTTAGCTAGCTAGTGCTCACCAAAAGACGTGACAGGTGGAAACAGTGCCCTAAAGATTAAAAAGGAGGGCTTCTGACTGAAAGTTGCCAGTTTGATTCCCTTTGAACACCAAGATTATTAGTGAATAATGCTCCCAAAAACTCACCACTGGGTTGCCTTTGAGCAAGGCACTTAACACCCAACTGCTTAATAGACTGTGGATCAACTGGTAACCAGGTGTTCAGTTCTTTAGTTAAGTTACAACATAAAGGGCACAAAAGCCACTAAAATACAAATAAAGTTGAAAGATTATAAAATATAATATAAAAGACAGAGGATAAAACTGTGGAAAACTCACAATACTTTACCTTGATACAATTTTAAATCAGCTGTTTGTGTAATCATTTTTCAAAGGCAAATTTTAAGACGCACAAGATACAAAATGAACAGTTTCCTCAAATTCAGCACAATCATATAAACAAAGTATCCGTATATTCCACATGGAAATTATCTTTTGTTAGCTCGAGTCTAAATACAAATCTGTCACATTTCTCTGACATAAGAAATACATTTCAATTGGTTCATTGGAATCCCTGCTACAATGTCTTTTAAATCTCTAAATACCAAACATAAATAGAAATACAATGTATAAAAATATTAATCTAAATAAAAACAATCAACTCTGTTGAATCAGAAAGAACATCTTTGCTTCATTCACACTTTTTCCAAATGAAACTTCTGATTCTCTGTTAGAGGCTCAGAAGTTTGTGAACATTATAAATTCTACAACTATCGCAGCACTGAGAACATTTCGGCTAATGTTAAGACATACACACATTATTGCAGTGGTCACGAAACAGTCACAGAGGATTTAATAGCTGTCTGCCCTGTGGAGTTCAATGTACTGTCCATACATCAGACTCAACAATAGTTTAAAAATAAAACAGTTTTTGCACTAATTTAATTCTAATTTATTAGAGCTTAACTTTATTTCTCCAAGAAAAAAACATTGTAGAATAGCAGTTTTGGGGAGAAATAAATGCTTAATATTTATTTATAATAATAAATTAATTCATTAAAATCTTCTAGCACTGACAGGCCGTTACAGTAAAAAAATGGGGTTTTTAAATAAGTATAATATATCAAACAACTGCCTACACAATGTTATTTTTGCAGGAAATAGAGGAACCATCTTATACCACGTAGAAGTTGATAATTATGTCAGCAACTTTGGTTCACTTATTTTTACAGTGGATTTGAATGATCAAAGATGCTACAGTAACAGCACATGGCTACATAATTTAATATTTTGAACAAACTGTAGCGGGGTGTATATCTGTTGTCTGTTAAACCCTGCTGTCTCACAATACAAGTCTTCTTATACAAGAGATTTGTGCTAAATCTTCTGGCCCATTCTGTGCATATAATGTCATGATTCATTGCTGAGCCTCAACTGTTGCTACATTAAGCAGGAAACACTTGACTGAACACACATTTCTCAGAATTCTTGGAAGCATCAAATTTACTTTCACTTCTGTCTTCATCGTTCTTCATTTGTTCAGCTTCACACGTCACAATTCAGTCACACAAAACAGAAGCAGCTGAATCCCATACGTCGTGTGAGTAGGTAAGGCTACTTCTAACCTTTGACCTTCTATTGTATTGAGCAAACATCATATTCTGGTTCACCTCTTAGATGCCTAATAACAAAAACAAATTCACCAAATACTAAATGTACATTTATAAATGAGAAATGCCTTCCAATTTATTTTCAGTGCCATTTTGTGTAAAACACTGTGTGTCCACTTAAAACTCTCACCTCTACAAGAAGTCAGGTTTGAAATCTATCATTATATGTGATGGAATAATTGAGCTACACACACACACACACACACACACACACACACACACACACACACACACACACACACTCAAAGACATTTAACAGCTAGCTCAACATGTCACTTTTCCATAAGGTGTTTGGCTTTGCTGCAGCTTTGCAGTCGTAGGGCAGCGTAACAGGTAGTCAACCAGGAGCACGTTTCATACAAATCATTGATTTTGCTTTACTTAGTCAGACCAGGCCATCAAGTGTTATCCTCTCTAAAATGTAGCTGTCAGTGTGGCAGGGGACACTTTTTGATTTGTCCAAAAAAGTCAAATTGTATCACTTTTGCCGCTTGACAACTGTTAATTTCCACCCTCGGCCTCATGGCAGTATGTTAGGCTACTGTTTCTGTCTCTAATTACCCTGGCATCATCACCACCCTCCACTTCAAGGCGCAGCTCCATCTTCCCTGATGTATGTCGAGGACAGACAGCTGTCAGCTGAAGAATGGACCACCAGCATCCTCTTTCCTTCAGCTCAGCAGCTGACATAACTGGACCCAAACTTGAATTCCCTGCATTGTGTCACATACAGCTGGACCATTTCAGATAAACTGACTCTTTTGGCTCAGCATCAGGTTCACCAGCTAAAACCAGCTCAGATTTATCGGGACCTGCAAAGAGCATGACTAGCCATGATATGGTGTAACAACCGTTTGAAGATTCAGCTTTAATCTTTAATCATTTCTTGGCCTTGCTGTTTGGCTTCTCCCCTGTGTTGATGTTTGATGAGGTCTGCCTTGTAGTTGCAGGTCGGACCTCGGAAGGGTCAGCCTTGGTGTTGTCAGATTGTGCTTTAGCAGTTTCTGGACGTGTGTTGGACTCTTTTTTCTGCGGTGGAGGGGTGGTCGGTTCCCACAGCATGAACTCATGCAGCAGTGTGTTGACAGCCTCAGGACACTCCATCATGACCATGTGACTGCCGTCCTCCAGGACTTTCAGGAAGGCCATTAGGAGGATCTGACAGACAGTTTAAAGCAAAAGAACAGGTCAGATTTTTAGAATCATCCAGATGTTTTGTGGCGCTGTCCTGCTTCAGTCATTAAAAATGAAAACAAAATGAAACAAAAGGACAGTTCAGTGTAATTATCAGAATGCCAAAAACAAATTTACATTTTTAATTATTGTGATCCGGATGAAAGACATGACTAATTTGGTTCTCTCAGTTCACTCTAACTAAACATTTGGTTCACAATATGACAGCAGTGTCTTTAGTAGCATCAGTATCCCTGCAGTTTGAATCTCAGGCTTTGGGGGTTGAAGAAGTGCATTCACCTCCGCCATGCGCTGGTCCTCTTCAATGGGGACAAACTTGTCGTGCATGCCGTGAACCAGCAGGATGGGCACCGTGAGTTCAGCGTGGTAGACCTCATCCCCCTCAGGCCAGTACTGCCCACTCATCATGGCGCGCAGCACAAAAGACGACACGTTGAAGGCATTGTTGTCTTTCAGCAGCTGCTTCTCCTTGGCACCCTGTCGAGCAAAGCCAGCCCTGTCGGGGGCAGAGCGGAGGAGATTTACCTGAATTACAAATGGCTTAAAAGACAAAAATCAGGATTCTGACAACAATAAACATTAGATGAGCTTTCTCATATTTTACCTTGACATGATTACAATAGAGAATGTTTTCGATGCTCATTGTTTTTGTTTATTTTTGTCGTCCAAATGGGATTAGTAATTTTCATTACTTCTAAACAAATGTTAATCAATTTGAGCTACCTGCTGCAGCTTTAAGCCTCATTTTATTCACAATACCTTATAACAATCAGTTATAGGAGAGCGATTATATGTTGATGCATGGTAACCGTTTTGGCTGGTAAAATTGTTGCGTTGCTGTGTGTCTTACTTGAGAAAGCTCCACGCTAGCAGCGGCGAGAGGCAGTGAAGCACACAGGTGGGCAGGTTGAAGATGGAGCAGATGCTGGGCTCCAGAGCTGTGGGACCACCTCCGTTGATCATCACCATCTTGTGGATCTGCTCCGGATACTCGTGGGCCAGGAAGGTACAGAACGATACACTAGGAGAGCAAAGCAGAAGACTGGTTACAGGACAGGATAGAAGAATCAAGGTAACCATGCTTTTCCTTTTGTGGTAGTTGCCTTTTTTGATTGTGCATATCTGGAAAGTGTTTGGATGTAAGTATTTGGAGAATATGAAGCAAATACTGAATAAGAAATGAAAGCTCTGTAACATTATAATATTGGATAGCTGCAGCAGTAAAATAAACAGTGAGTAATTTAGTAAGGGACAGTGTCAGTTACTTATCACAAATTTGTCAGAACATAGTGGAAAATACACTATCTCCCAGAGCCCAAAGCAACTTCTCCAAATTCCTTGTTTTATGTGACCAACTGTCCAAAACCTAAAGCAACGCTGTCATTTTTGCTAAATTATAATCAATGTGGCTGCAAGTGGTACTTACAACACAGACGCTAAAGCGTAATATATCTGTTACACTGCAATATCTAACACAAGCTAATATTAACCACCATAAGGTACCAAGTGCAGCAGCACGTATCGAATTGCGCAATGGTGCATCTTATGCTTATGAATTAAAATTTTCTTTTTTTTTTGTTATTTCTCCTTCAAAACCTTGATCTGATTTTAAGAAAGAGAAGCTGAAACTGGCAAATGTGTGACATTTTTCAGAAATTAATGAAATGATTAAGCAATTATAAAAGTGTAAACTCAAACTATGTCAATGTTGATATAATTACACAATATGTAAATGAGAAACATTCTTACATTGCCTGTTTGGGCTTAATATTAATGTCAACAAAACTAATAAATGTTAAGTGTCTTTCGCTTTCTCACTTTAATTGTGATGCTTAACTATTTTTCGGCATATCCTGAAGTCTTCCAAATCCTCTCTGTCAATACTATGTGCTACATGAATTTTGTGATCTTAAATTTACCCGTAAGAATGTCCTATGAGAATATTCCTCTTGCGTGCATATCTCTTGAAGATAAGTCTCATATCCTCAGCTAGGGCATAGAAAGTGTATGCAGCAACTATCTGCGGTGCTGAGCTGGCTCCGTGACCTGCCAGGTCCGGAGAGATCACCTCATAGCCCAGCCTGGAAAAGAAGTCCATCTGGCTTTTCCAGATGTCCAGTGAGCCTCCCACTCCATGGATGAAGAACACAGCCACGTCTGCATGTGTCCCTTTACAGGCCGATATCTTCCTCTCACAGTCGATCACCACAGTGCGCTTGGGCTTCCTCCTGCGCTTCCTGGGTTGCTGCGACTGGTCAGTCTGCCCAGCAGCAGGTGCCTCTTCTCCTGCTGCTGTTTCAGCTGTCCCATCTTTTCCAGCTGTGACAGGCTCAGACCCGGCCTCGGGGATGCTGATGGGTGCCGAGGACGTATCACAGTCAGTCAGTTCAACCTCTACAGTGCTGTTTGGTTCTGCCTCTCCATTCTGGCAGTTTTTCAGCTCTGCACTCGCCCTGTCACCCAAGTTCTCAATGAAAAGCTGTCCATTACGATATACTGTGATCTTTCGTTTGCAGCTGACAGTCCCACCAGTCCCAGTGGGCTCCTCCACCACCGGCCGGTCGGGGATGATATGTCGAACCCGCAGGACGCGGCCTGGTTTCACCTCCACAAACTCATAGCCATCCGTGGATTCTGAGGTATCTGCAGGAACCACAACGTTAGCCGACTTTGAGGTGAGGCAGCAGAGAAGACCTTCCAGAAAGCTGGTCAGCATGGCTGCCAGTCTGTAGGGAACACATTCATGTAAAAACACACATAAATCAACACACGTAAATGAAACAGAAATATCACAGAAAACCTAAGGCACATGAATTATAATAAATTAACCATGTTTACAAGCAAGTGTCAGTAAAAACTCTATTTCTGTTCATTATTAAGTTTGAAGAATCATCTGAACATCATTCAGTGGTGAAGTGTATTGTCTGTCTATTAGAGCCTCACTACTCGATCATAGATCTACGGTCTGTTATTATTGGCCGGTACTGGCTTATCACCAACATAAAAATATCCAAATGTACTTTTTTTTAAACTTTTGATGTTTGAATGCATTATATCAAAAGAAATAAACGTATATGTATTTTAAAAGTTAAAGCACATTTAGATTAAAAAAGAGAGAGGACGACCAAGAGAACTGTAAAATGTAAAGCAAACACACTCTGTATACTATTAAAACAATTAGAGAAAGGTGGTCTTAAAAAAAACACCGACAATCTCTATTCAAGCTCTAAAAATTGCACATATATGCGTACTAAACATCATTCATCATATCATTACAATAATATGCTCTACTTACTCCCAAATATCAGTCTAAGCATCTGCCCCAATATCGCTCTATTACTACTGTTTTGCATTGTTTTGTCATGCCATTTTTAATAAATGAACCTTAAATGTACCATTCAACGAAGCAAACAAGTTATTTTGCCTTTACAATCTAGCATCTAATTACAACTCACACCCATGAGATTTTCTGTCAGACGTAACTGAGCAGCATCTTCCCTCCGCGCAGACTTTGAGGCTATAAATAGACGGGACCAGTAATAGCTCCTTGAGTTAAAGCTGTCCGCCATGTGATCACTCTGCAGTGGCAGATACTGTCTGTCCAAACCACCAAACAACCAATCGTAATTAATGGTACTTTTTTTTAATATGGCTTAGTAAGTAAATCATACTAGAAAATAAAGGAGAGTTAGATTACTTAAATGTGTAAAATTAGGCTCATATAGAGAACACACAAATTTGAAGAATCACACGCACATTTAGTTGATCTAAGTCATGGTAGTCTTCACATGATGATTTGGAAAAACTGTAGGCTCATGTTGAAGATAAAGATTTCATATTTACTTATTACACCCACCCACAATACCAGATTGGCTTCTTGATGAGCTCCAAACTGCTAATTTAAAAAAAAAACGTGAACGTGAAGAGAGGTAAATATCTGAAGAATGGATGAGACTCTGTATAATACATAATCATACACACTTCAGGTACAGTATACAGTATGTGTTAGGTTGTCAGTTGATTATCAACCATGGCAACAGTACAGCAGCAGAGCAGGGTCTGCAAGTCTCTCTGCCGGTGTCATTATCCTACCTTCCTGTCGCACCCCTCCCTGCTAGAGGGGATTATACGCTCTGTCTAAGTCCACACAACACAATCTGTCTATCTTCTCTCTCGATGAAGACAGTGACACTGTGCGACAACAGTTTTACCTTCTGCGGGATTTGTTGCATCTTTTACTGCACTTGCAACCCCATCAGCTACTTTCATTTGGGGATTATGGACACAATGTAATACAGCATTCCTGCTTCGCTGGCGATTCTTAGACCCTTTCTGCTTCCACTTGCACATACTTTTTATCCAAACGGCAGTGTTGTACAGTGCTGTGTGCAAACTGACTGAGCAGGCCAGTTTGATATCACTGTGGGTGACACGTTTTCCTCTAATATTATTCTCATATCAAAAAGCATCCATTATCCAGACACAAGGTGTGACGACTTTTTCTGTTCTGCAACCTCTGTTCTGTTTCTAAGTGTCCATTCAACATTGACACTAGAATAGACATATCGTTTACAGTCCTTTTCTACCCTTACAGACATAACAAACTCCCATTTATCCTCCATGCCTCCCTTTAAAATTGTTCCACTCATCCAACTCAGATATTAGAATCGCAACTTTAAAACAGACTGCTGCTTTGTGGTAGAAACAAAATACAGAGGTGCTGTTGTGTGGTAAAATCCTGACTCTTTTTCATCGCAGTCACTGTGATCTAGTCAAAACGTATTAATCAATGGGTAGATCTTAGATTATTTCATAAGGAAAACCCAGGCCTGACACCAATCAGGGATTGCAGGGGTCCAATCTTTCTCCTAATTGATGCTGTGAGAATATCCTGCATGGTGCATGATGCAAGTGCATGTTGATTCAACATATGTATTGCATATCTTAATTAATTCCGTTTGGTAGAATACACAATCTTTAAATATATCTGTGATGCAAATGATTAGCCCTCACCATTACAAACCAGAGGACAGGAGAACACTGCTTCTGTGCTCCTTTTTTAAGCAAAGTCAGACCTGCAAATACCTGCCCAGTACTACCACTGTAATGAAGCATGTCAGGTGTTAACTGCTTTAATAAAGGGCAAATCATGACGGATGGCAATGAGGTAAAGACAAGGACCACAATTTCATTTTTACACCCACAATCATCAAGCTGGTCCAAGGATTGATCTGTCTACCTCACAGTCACAACACTGCTTCCCTAACTGAATGTTATGTAGCGAAAACACTGTTCTCTTCAATAATATCCCAGTGCTGTGTCTCATTATTGTGTGTCTGCTTCCTTGTGCTTGATGTTTTACATTTGGACATTGTGCTGAAGCACTGCAGTAAGTTTGATTCGTCTTGTGGTTACAACTGTAACGTTATAACTTCTGTTAACAGTGACTGCAAGAGGCTGTTATATAACGATTCACGCAGGTCAGACACAATCACAGTGGAGACTGATGCCCAGAAAAGAGTAGACGCTGTCATGGGGATTAAAAACAACTACAGTAGGTTTACTGGCTTGCTAAATAATGTGTCACTAAACATTGAATCCTGATCGTGTATTACACTTGCTTGCTGTTGTACGCCACAATTTAAATCAAATAAATAAATAATGCTGTTTATCTTTGAAATATATCTTTTGTTATGGACTGCATTATAGTATAGTGTAATGCCCTTAAGACAAATATACCATCACTATCTGCATGCTGCTTTGTATGTAGACAAATGCTCCAAACACAACCGTTGAGAAACTAATTTACAATGTTCAGCAAAAAGGAATTTATTCAAAAATAAACAGATTTCGAGTCATTTGTGCATTTTGAAATTGGACAGTTATTGTGGCCCTTAAACAAAAACGTTAAGCACATTCATATAATAATTAGATACCAATTCGAGCAAAAAAAAAAGAAAAATAACTGTTCACACAGGAAACTACGTGAGGGCTACATTGCATACTAAATAAACTTTGTTGCTGATTTTAGTAGAATACAACTTGTTGATCTGGTGAAGCTAGTGGTCCACATCTATTCACTGATAACAATAAAGCGAGTTAAAATGCCACTCACTGCCGTCTGATGCAGAAAATGAGGTAAGTGCTAGAATGTTTTCCATTGAAGTCTACTCTGTTGATACATTCAATTGAATTTCACATTTTTACATCACTCAATAACCCGTCTGTCTCCTTTAACTGCAACGCAACTTGATATGTAGCGACCTCTTATCTGTTGCCAATAATCTACAGGATACTATAACAAAACAAAACCACACAAGGCAAGTAAAAAGAGGTGGCATGAAAGAAAAAATGCTTACCTGTATATTTCCAACAACTCCGCGTGAAATATGATCAGATTAATGTGGTTTTCTTACGAGGCATCGAGGAAGTATAGGCGAGCTATAATCTGTTGCAGGCAATCCAATAATCTAATTTATCTGGATTCTGTTGTCCTGTAGGTAGCCTCCACATGGCTGCCAGCACTAGCCTACTGACGGCAGATCTCTCTGTGAAGTTCAGAGGTAAATCCAAAATATAAGCGTGTGCCAGCACCCCACTTCCATGTTGGAATGCTTGTGAATGCGCTTGGAGACGCGCCGGAGCTCCGCCGGTCTGATGGCTTCGCGTTTATTTAATCCATCAAAGTGAAAATGTCCTTGATCAGTTAAGGGATGTGAAGAGCTGCCCCCTGCTGCTATCTGACGCGAGACTACTAAGGGACTCTATTTAGTATACAAAGTAAATACAAGTATTATTACCAAAGAATAGCCTCATTTAATTTTTAATTAAATGATTTTTCAAATACGTAAACAACGTGAAAGCAACAACAAGCCATATGTAAAAGATCAACTTTCTCTATAGAAGCATTATTGTCGACGTTAATATTCATATTCATATTATTGTGTACTTTTTAATTTGAATGCTTGGGCAACATTGTTTTTCCTGAAACTTTCATGCAAATAAAGCCACATTGTTTGCACACCTCTCGCCATCATAACTGTTAAGTCACTGTCTCCCTTTAAAATGTGTTGGTTTGTTAAATAATAAATATTGTAACACTTTTTTTCCATTACTTCAATGCTTGAAAGTTCCTTCAACTGTACATTTACAAATGTTGCTGTTTTGAGTTTCCTCTGCTAATTTTAAATGTTAATGTTGTACATGTTGTCATATCTGTTAAACACATTTCCTTAAGATACCATTGAAATATATATTCCACAGTAGCTGCTCCATCTCATCAGCATCCCATTCTCCAGCACCATAAGGAGCTGGTGCTGTGGCAGTTGCCATGGCTGTTGTTGCTAGGTAACTATTTGTAAAAAGTCCAGTTGCAGGTGCCAGTGAGGTGTGAGGAAGACCACAGAAATGAAGAAGTAGCAAACCCACTGAGATAGTTATAGCTCTCCCTCCAGCTGTAACACATTAAGGTTGATTCAAAGTGTATCTCTTTATACAGATATGAACATAACACATGTTGGTATTGATAATACTTCAGTATCATAGAGAGTGAGATAGCTGAAAAGAGCATACACCTATACCTGGGTATAAAAAACGATTCTAATAAACGTTTTAAATATCAGTAAATCTTTGGGTTCAAGTAATATCAAGCTTTTGATTCTTCTTGACACTTGTGACTCCCTCACAAGATGTCCAGCACCAATTCACAGTTAAAACATCTCTTAATTGGGTGAACTTTGTATGGTGAGTAGCTGGTGATGTTGCTTTTATTTTTTCATAATGATGCTCATCATGTGGGAGAGCAAGATTCCCCAGTCAATATTTATGATGATATAATGATATGTCGTGTTTAATGATTGGCTGTCGGGTGAAGCTACTAGCACGTGGGAGCAAGTCTAGACCAATGGGCGCGTTCGGGGCGTGGTCAATGTAGCATCGCTACCTTTCAGCCATCATGCTAGCTGAAGAAGTCCTGGGCAACTAGCTTTGCTAACTCATGCAATGACATACTGGGTTCATTTCTCTGCGTGTACATCATTTTGTTTCATGGACACTGGGATATAGAATGGAAACAGCTACTCGTGTGTGAAGATCCTTGTTTTCTTTGACAAGAGGGTCCGATAGGACAGCTGTTTCGGTTAACTAGCTTGTAAGCTAGCGCGGCTAACCTTAACATATTGCCTGCCATCACGGCCAGCACACCAGACACCAAGCCAAGTCGGAGTTGCGACGTTGGGAATTTCTATCATCATCATGGAGAAGGTATGTAGTCCACATACACCTGGCGTGTAACGTTAGCTTAATCCCACAGTACCCCGAGAGCATATGGTAATACTGAGCTAGCCGACTGTGGGTAACAGATAGCTGCTAGCCACACCTGCTTCTCCTGTTGGCATTCACTCACCGAGGCCAAGCCGGGCCATCGGTTTGTGCTCTGAGCTGTTCAGCTTTGACTTGCTGATTTGAAACCACGTTGTGTACACTGTATCTGATATCATGTCCAGTTGGGGGGTTACTGGGGACGTTACAGGGAGAGTAGCAGGCCCGGTAGCGTGCATGGGCTGCTAGAAGAGGGAACGCCCAGCACTGACTCAGTGACTGGTATGTTGTTGTCTGTAACGTTAGTCATTTGCATGGAGTCCTCAACTGTGTCTTTATCTAACATGATCTGTAGTAGAAAACTGTTGATCCGGATGCCAAGCGATAATTTGGGCTGCTGTTATAAAAGGCCACAGGAGAATTAGCATGTTTGCTCAAGTAGTAGAATATTTGTGTAGAGCAGATAGACGGATCTGTAGTTTTTAGGGTCAGATTAAATGCTAAATGAAAGAAATCAGCTCTGGGTTGTATATTAATCCCCCCCCTCTTCCTACAGGCGGATTTCTTGAAAGGACTTCCTGTCTACAATAAGAGCAACTTCAGCAGATTTCATGCAGACTCCGTTTGTAAAGCATCTGTAAGTAGCCTCTGATAATATTTATATCACCAGACTGTCATTATTAATCCTAAAGAATATTTGCTATGGATGAGATGCTTGACAATTGTCTAAAATATTTGCTCATTCTCAAGATAAATCAATTAGAAACAATCAAGAAGCTTAATTACACACAAAACCACATATAATCTGTAATTTGTAACCTTTTTCTGTCCTGTTTTTCAGAATCGGAGGCCCTCTGTGTACCTTCCAACACGAGATTACCCCTCTGAACAGAGTAAGTACTAAACTCATAGCAAAACTATTACTTATTTTAAGTAAGGCTGTATTAACAGAAGCTTTTTGTACAGTAGCTGGTCAATGATTTGTTTTCACTAAGAGCATAGTTTTGTGGAGACTGTGCTCTAAATTAATATATTTTCAACATATTTTTCCAGTAATGTGCTGACTGTGTTTGTTCTACAGTTATTGTAACAGAGAAAACCAACATCCTCCTGCGCTACCTCCATCAGCAGTGGGACAAAAAGGTGAGCGTGTGCATTCCTTTGGAGATAGTTTTATTAATCTGGCTTCTCTTATTGATTCATCTTTGGTAGTTGGATTGTTAATTATAAACTGTGTGATTTAACCGACTGCTGTTTAATCATTTGTGTCTCACAGAATGCAGCAAAGAAAAGGGAACAGGAGCAAGGTGAGGGTGACAGTCCGGCACCCCCAAGGAAGATCGCCAGGACAGATAGCCAAGAGATGAACGAGGACTCATAAGTGTGTGTGTGTGTGTGTGTGTGTGTGTGTGTGTGTGTGTGTGTGTGTGTGTGTGTGTGTGTGTGTGTGTGTGTGCCTGCATGAGAGAATGAGTGTGTGTGTGTGTGTGTACGCGTATACAGAGTATAGCCAGTACAAACTAACGATAACAAAGGATAATCCCACCAGTGTAAATTTTCCTGGCCATTCTGCACTATGGCAGGATGCCTTTTCTGGTATTAAATTAAGAGTCACTCTCAGAGAATTGGGGAAAATTCAAGTCAACAAAGCAGCCATTCATAGTGTGTGAGTGTGTGAGTGAAAATAATGTAACCAGAAAAGATCTGAAAGTCACTGACAGAACAGTGCCGCTGTTAGGGAGGGAACTTTATACTGATGTTTTTTTTTGTTTAAATCTTTGCTGGCTATTCTCTGTGTAGTAGTACATGTGTATGTGTTTGTATGCATGCTGAGCTGTGAGTGTGTATTGTACTGTATGTGTGATGTGAATGAACAGTTGAAACAAATGTCAGAGTAGATTTTAAGATCAGAGAGGGACTTGACAGGAGTCAGACACTACCCTTAAAAACAGTCTCATTACTGGCACATGACTTGTAGCCATCTGTCACCTGGAGAGTCTGTCCTGATTTGTGCAAAGATAACTTTTTGTTACTGTTTTAATTTTATTATTACTATTATTGTTTATGTATGGCAATGAGCTTCCTGCCAGCCACAGTGCCCACCCTCTCGGTTTCACTGCCCACTCTGCAGCCACACGGGGGCAATTCGACATTTCTTCACACTGTTTGAATCAACAGAACCAAGACTGCACTGTGAACAGAACAGCACAAAGTAGAAGCAACTCTTCCAGAATCCCCCGTAGATGTGTGTTTATGGTGAATATGCATATCTTCATTCTAGTCTGGGACTTGTGCTCGTAGGATAAATGTCGTGTTGGTGTTTCTGAGAAATGTTTTACATCCAGCACCACCTTCTGGCTAATTGAGGCTAGTAAGAATGGGATTTTCTGTGAGTTTTAGCTGTTCTTTCATCAAAAGATGTAAAGGAAAAAGTAGAGCTCAAATATGGATTTGTGACATTGGATTTTCAGTTGTGCAACCCGGTAACAGCAAAGATATTGGAGAGAAAAAAAATCTCAAATAATTTCTGGAAAAGGGAGAAAAGAATACATTATGATGTGTGTAAATAATTTCCAGGACCAGAATTAGTTTATCTAATGGAGTATCTTTGTGTCTGCCTTTTTTGTTTTGTAAAATAATACATGCTTATGGATACAATAGAAAATGAGAACGAAAGAAAAGAGCCCCGGTGCCCAGTGGAAGTTACCTTCCCTTTGCATGTTGATGTTTTCACAGCTGGGTATTATACTTCTGGACCAGTAATACAACTTGAGGGGTGTTGAGGTTGTGGCGTTCTCTTGTGTGACTGTGGAAGGTAATCAGCCTAGAGGCCTTACAACCTGTCATCATGGTTCGGACCTTTTAGCTCCCCCAGCTCAGGGCCCGGGATAGCTCGTGCAGTTCGTCCTGTCCTTGTGACAGCCCTGGATGGTTTTTGTCTGAGAGCTGGCTTAGATGTACACAGGGCGGTTGAAAGAGGTGTTATATTGTCAGCCATAGAATGCACAATAAGCATGCACAGCAAAGTGCAGTCGCCATCCTGCCTTGTTCCCGAGCTTCAGTTTGTATTGGTGTCATATACTGTACAATACTGAATAAAGCTTTTTTTGTTTTTTTAAAATATCACTGCCCAGCAGAGTTGCATCAAAGCCTCCTGTTCTTCCTGTCCTTTTTTCAGTGGATGCTGTAATGTGGGTTGACAATGTGGTCAGTCATCTTCCTACTTACAGTGTAAATGCTGTCTGTGTCTGAAGTGTAAAACCACATTATGCTTCTGTTCAGATAGACTGTTCTATAACACCCTAAGCCTTGCCCCATCTCATGTGTGTTAGATCAGACATGTTCTTTTTAGCTTTGCTGAAATAAAACTGGATTGAAACTGGGGTTTTGTCCTGTGGTACTTCTAATGGATCATTTTACGTACTTGATTCTTATTCCCAGTGTTGAAATCAGCATTTGAGAGTCAAGAAAGAAATGTGCAGTCAGGATTTTTTTTCAAGGACCACAACACATGAAATGCATTTGAAATAGTTTTATTAACTATTTTTCAGGTCTTACAAAAATATGACAAAATAAATTAAAATAAATAAATAATCCCATTTCCCAGTATTTTGTACGGCTGTACATTGGAAGAGCATATGATGTTCAGTCAGTGAGGCTTCCATTAAGATGTCTTATCTTAAACTGTTGAGGTTACGGTCAGGTTTTAATGTAGCTGTGGTGAGAACCTCAACTGTTAACATCCAGAAGAAAATTGACTAAATTCCGTCCTTTCTAGTACTGTCTAGATTAGCCCAAATCTTGTAAAGAACTGCTGTTGCTTTGATAGTGAATTACAGACGGCTGATGGGTCTCAGCTGTCTGAGCTGCTGTCCTTTAGCGGCCCGGTGCTGTCTCATCTCTTGAAGCTTTCAGTGATACCCAAGATCTGGTCATTTACTTCAACCATTACTTCTTTAAAGACCGTCATATTAACAACATGCAGACGTGGCTGCAAAGAGTGCACGGATGAAAGAAGGGATAAGTTGGCTAATGCTATCCATTTCTATCCTACAAAGTTGAAGTGTAAGTTGTCCCTGAATAAGAAGGAACTACATACATGAAGGTTTGACCTAAACCGTTGCTCGCTTTAGCCACCTCTACTTTGACACTGCCTTCTGATTTTTTTACGCAAACTTTCAAATTATTAATACCTGGACTGCATCATGGTGTTACTCATCCCAGGAATAAAGGATTTGATGAGGCGATGCTCAGCTACGCTTACCATCCTGTTCTCTATCAAGTGTAACAATGACCGTCCTGTGACACACAAAGACACTGAAGATATTACATTTCGCTCAGCCTTGCACTTCTGTAATGGACAATGTGTTCCAAATATAAAAAAAGAACATAGTTTAGATTGACAGTAAAATGATACTGTGACCATACAAATTGATGTCCTGTCTATTTCCTTATTGCATTTAATGTCACTAAGATCTTTTTGCCTGTCAGCGGAAGTACATTTTTGTGTTTTCTTTAGGCATGTGAGTGGACTTTACTTATTATGAAGTTGTTACAGACACATGAAAGCAGCAACAAAATTGAAAAAGCAGTTTGAAGTTCAATGCCATCATCACTCCTCGATTAGACACATTCTGTAAACTCAAAGCGGTAGATGGATGAGATAATTGTTATATTAATTGTGAGTCAGGAGGGGATTCCTCACATTAAATATGAGACAGGTGGGAGCTGAGAGAGCTGACAACGGAAATAGAAGGGACACAAAGAAAAGATGCATAGAGTGGGTGGGGATAATGCAGTAGGACGTGTGCTGCGAGTGAAGGGAGTTAGTGTAGACTTACAGTATAGTAATACATGCAAGTCTACAACAACTCAGTATTATTGCCAAAATCCTTACCAAAGGTGATGGAAATGCATAGTTCATGTTTCTGACTCTCAACCTACAGTGTGATGGCCTCATCTAATGTCACCATAATACATTTTCCTTTCAAAGTGTTCTTACACTGCAGCCTGACGCCCTACTGTGTCGGTCCCTGCTGCACACTGATGACTAGACACTGGTGTGACGGGTCAGTATCGATTCACAACAAGCTGTTCACCAACACATTTTGCGATGCAAAAAATACTCTGGCGCCACCTTCTGGAGACCCTGCAGAAATGAAATACCTGTTCATGTTAGATGGTGGGTTTGCTTGCTCGAGTTGCGTAATGCATACCATAAACAGTGTTGATGTACATGATCAACAGAACATAGAGTACACGTACATCTTGGATGAACAGTATAATCCAAAAAAATACCGCTCTGGTTAAAAAAAGCTAATTCCCATCATCAGCACTGTGATAAAGCAATGCAGCAAATGGTGCGTATACAAAAGATATGGAGCGCAACACAGATAAGAGCAACTATTGTAAAATGACAAAAAAAAACATCTCAATATTTAGGGAATGCCATAGTTGCTGAGAGCAGGGGCAGGTGAGTAGATAGCATGTACTGTGTGAAAGGAGAAAAGCTAAACAACCCAGCTTTTGCATAATGGTATGAGGCAGGCTGGTGTCGGTCCTCTCTCCTGCAGAGCGAGATAGGTTTCTATGCAGGGCGTAAGGGTGTAGTGCAAATGTTACTTCTTTAACTCTGCGCTCGTTTGCCAAGTCTGGTTAGAGTTTGTGAAATGAAGCACCATCTGTGTTTACAAGGCGCTCTACAAGCTTGGATGGAGGACAGCAGCCTTCCATGCACCATTTTCTCAAAATCACCTTCATCGACTTCTGCTTTTTTTTTTCGTCTGTCTTCCACTTAATCTCTTGGAAAAAATACTGGTACATGAAAGCTCAACTTACTAAGCTCTTTACTTCCTTTTCCGAGCAAATCTGCTACTTTCACAGGATGGGAAGAAGGGATCAAAGCTCAGACATCACCTCTGCTTTGAAAATAAAGCTGGTGATACATCAGGGATGCTTATTAAGGGAGGGTTTGTGTGATGATTGATGAGAATAATTCAAACTGATTGATATTGCTTTTCCATTTTTTCCACCTCAATATATAAGTGAAGGGCCCAAGAATTCCTCACAGTTCAAATTAGACAATATCTATTGATCACTTGTGTTGTGATGGCTAAAAACATTCTCCAAAGGTATTTGATGTACAATCTGTGATCCTTTCATACTGTTTAAGCTTTTTAATGTTTTTCCTCCACAACAGGCTGTTATGTCCTAGTTGGAGGCCAACGAGATGCTTACAATTTATGACTAGAAGAAATGAAGAAACAGCTCTCTGCTTTAAAGGCTTGAAAATATTAGAAACGCAGCTCATGCATTTCTTTATGTATTGCAGACAAGGAAGGGTTTGTGTGTGCGTGTGTGTGTGTTTATTCGGTCATGATAAGAGGGCTTACGTCTTTCTTACAGAGCTTGTTTTTTTTGTCTCTCATCCAAAAAGCCAACCAAAACAACAGTCACCTCTCATCAGTTTCATCTTCTCCTCTCTCTTCTTCAAGTACTTCTACACATAGCCTGTGATAGCACAGAAGGTAGGTCATGCCTCTCCTCACAGTAAACACATCACGTCCTCTGTTGAGATGTAACCAACGGCAAGTTTGTTCTTTATGGAGCTACTAGACTTTAGAGCCGGCCGGGTCCAAGTCTGTTGCATGTCCGTTCTCTGACCCTTCCCCTCCAGGCGAGGGGATCTCATCTGGAACACCGTTCAAGTCAGACCTGGATGGTTGTCTGTCTGACGTCTGTGATGATGATCCTTCCCCGGGTCTGGGCAGCGCAGCCCCGTTCACACACGTCCCGCCCTCAGATTTCCCAAAGTTGAATAGTTTCCCAGGGTTGAAGGCTTTGCTGGGTGACTGAGAACGCTCCTGAGAGCTGCTACCTGATGATGATGATGCTGTAGCTGTGGCGTTAGCGGCTGTGGCGGCAGCCCCAGAAGCCGCAGCAACCTCCTTCTTATTCTCAGGTGACTTGAGGAATTTGAAGCTCAGGAACCCGGGCAGCTTGGGCTCACTTCCAGTGGGAGACTGAGGGGAGCGGGCGCCACTCGAGGAGAACTTACCCTGCATCGGGATGATCTGTTTCAGCTTCATCACGTTATTGCTGGCCAACAGAGAGCTGGGCCTCTTGGGTTTGTCTGACCCGCTGCCCCCTCCTCCTCCACCCCCAGAACGTGATTTGCTGCTGTGACTTTTGTCATGGTGGTGATCTCCAGAGGAGTCGCCCTTGCTGTCGTCCCGCTCCCTTTCCCTGCGGGCCATATGCTCCGCCTGCCTCTGCCTCTCCTCCTCCTCCCTCTTCCTCCTCTGCAGCTGCTGGTAATGCTGCTGCGCCTGCCGCTCATGCTTCTGCAGAGGAAGAGAAACATTCCCCACAATGCATTTACTAGAATCAGCAACCCAGCTAACCATTACAATACTGCAGTGCTACCCATCGAACAAATCCCTCACCAAGAATCCCGCATTACCACTGCAGGGGCCACTACAACAGCCCAGTCTTTTTTTCTACCTTCTACCAATTGTCTTTCTCAAAAGCATCATCACTAAAATATCACCACAAGTTTAAAATAAGCAATTTAGTTCCAAAAAGAAAGCTGCAGTGTCGCAGTACAGCTTGTTTGCAGCAGAACGTTTGGCACCTCTGATAGCTACTACTATAGATTCTTCTTACAATACAGAACTCTGCACATAATGAGGTTGTCTTTTGAAGGCTTGTTCGAACCACCTGAATAATTATTGAACTTCATCCATCTCTTAAAACTTCTCCCAGACAAATATAAATGTATTTTTCTCTTGCGGTCACTTTATTTACCTTAAAGGCCTCCCTGCGCTGATAATCCAGTTTAGCTATCTCCTCTCGAACCCATGTAGGAATGTCAGGGATGGCCACATGGATGACGTACTTCAGGAGGACGGCAAAGTGCTGCAGATATGTACGTGCAGGTAGAAATGGAAAGTTTGGGATGAGACAAAAAAAAAGGATTAATTGAAAGAACAATGCCGATCAGATGCACAATGCTTCAAAATATTCTTTAAGCGTACGTTACTTGAACTAATTCTTGCACAACATCATCTAGGACGTGAAATCCTCCCCCTGATAGGCCAACTTCTTTATCAGGCCAAAACAGAGCTGCAGGCTGTTTATTTCCCAATTATAGGCAGGCACAGAGTGCAGCGCTAACAAAACCTGTTTCTAAATATGTTACAAGTAAGAGGAGAAACATGAAGAGAGCTCCAATTCATCTATTTGTGCTTTTCGTAAAAGATTGGCACGCTGATAACCCATTTCATACATTATCATTCATCAGTGTGAAAAGCGTTAATGTTGAGCTTCTGTCGTCTGGATAGAATAAGAGATAGTTGTTGCTAGACATCTTTTTGTGAGTATACAAGGTAGAACAAAGACACGACGCAACATGTGATTCATGATATATGCACATGACAACACCACATCTTCCTCTAAATCATTTTCCCACCCCGGGTCAGTAGACGATTACAATGTGTTCTGTTATTATCAGGGAGAAACGTGTCTCTGTGTAAGTTAACATCTGTAGCATTTGATGAAGCCATTTGGGTATCTTCTGCCATACAGCCCTGCCTTACAAGTCTCTGCAGGTAGAACAATACAGACAGTTGTAAACTTGTTTGTAGCCTAAATACTTGGCACATTTTCTGACTACTAAACATTTTCTTCTGGGTCACAAAATGCTGGCGCCCTGAGAAAAAGTTTGAAAAAAGCACTGCTCTAAGCACTTCAGACAGACTCGCAGGAAGCAGCTGCGGTACCTCGAGGATGACGATGGAGATGATGGCCATCTCGGGGCTGAGCCACGGGAAGAGACGCTGTAGCTGACCACACTGACCAATCAGGTAACAATTCACTATGATGGCAATCAGGCCCATGGCTTCCATCGCAGTCTGTGAAGGAGGAAAAAGGAGGAAACTTAACATGGCAGTTTATTTGTGCTATACAATTCAATCAATTGAATGTGAATGCTACACAGTTGCACTTGCATGACTTTCAAAATAGAGCCAGTGTTTGTCACATATGAAATGGTGAAAGTGAATTGACTCAATTTACAACAATGGCAGAAAACTCTCATGAGCCTTTCACAGAGTGTCTTTCTGACCTGCCACTGGCCGATGCTCTCCACTCTCATTCCAAAGGGCCTCTGCAGACCGGTGCAGAGCTTAAAGGCATCACTGCGGATCTCAATGATGTTGTTGATGAGAGCGCACATGGCAGCCAGCGGGAAGGCCGAGGAGAAGAGCACCACGTAGCCAAACTGGACAAACATCTCTTGGTAGTCCTGGAAGGTATCCTGAGAGGGGCAGAGTGGACGATTAGACCACAACTCTACCAAGTAAGTACACTCTCAATGCAACTAGACACCTAGGCTGTAGACTAAATCAGTGTGCCATGGTACTGTTTGCTTTGTTTAGCTGTCATATAGTCATAAGGTCATAAATGATGATAGTGGAGGAGCGCTATCAGGTTATGTTATGCGGCAGATTCCATGGAGGAAATCTTAGTTCCATGGTTTCATGGAAAACCATGAAAATAAGTTTGTTATCCTCATTGTAATGATAACCTTCTACTCAACCATTGTAGAGATTTGGGGGAAAAAAGTATTCCTGCAATAACTGCATCAGTCGGGGGAAGGAGCATGAGTCACCTGGAGCTTTCCACATCACAGAAATCATCTCAAATACGTTTTTGAATCCAACCATCATTAATCACAGTAAGTAGTCCCCTGGAAATCCCTCCAGCTGTTACTGTGAGCTTCATGCACAAGCGCCAGTTGTTCTTACAGCAGTGCAAGGTTGTTGCTCACTTTCAATGTAGCTTTTGTGCACATAAGAGAGGTAGTAGTTTTTTGAATTGCTGAATTAAAATGGCATGGTACACATGCAGGTTTCTTTGCCTGCTGCCACTGTACTGCTACTATTCAGGATTAGGATTTTGGTTTAACTTTGAACGTTTTTGGTCACAATATGACAATAATAACACCCAGAGTGATACATTCTAAAATGTGCCTTTAAATATTTCAAAGGATACAAATTGTCATCCTTTAAAACTCTGTGCAGAGTTTATAGAATAAGCTCAGTATATAGTCCTTCTTACAGCATAAGTCTGCATGCAGCTCTCCATCTCAGCCTGAGCGAGCGTGTTGTTCTCTTTCAGTTCAGGGGGGTCAATCCATGATTCCCTTTTTGTCTTCGGCTCAAGTCTCTCTGTGCTCTTGCCTCTTCTTCTGTGGCGCAGTGATGTGCTGTTCTCAGATCCAGAAGGCAGCGGTGCAGCGCCGGCAGCAGCATTAATTCCCTCAGCCACACCTGTTGCTCCCCCACCTGACTCCTTCACATCATGGATGCCATTATCGTCGTCGTCGTCACACATCTCAAATATAGAGGCATGGTCCATTCCTTTTTCCACCATAGTGGGGCTCCCTTCCTCCAGGAAACTGGTGTCCATGTGGGGCCCACTGCAGACTGGTCTTCTGTCCACCTTAACAACAACAACAACAGATTAGCAACACCAAACAACACTATTAATGCAAATACAAACTGTTGTTACTATATTTGCATTAAACATGTCTTAACATATGAAAGTGCCACAGCACAAGCATAGTAACACTTCATAAATGTATGTTACCACACAGCTTATACCTTCTCTATGAAGCTGACTTTCCTCAGCTTCAAACCGCAGTCAATCAGACTTTCCTCCTCCGTCTCTCCTTCACTGAACCTCCCGCTGTCAGCCTCGTCCTTGTCACCTCCCTCCTCCTCATCAGGCACCCCGCATCCTCCGTTCAAACACTTCTTTTCCCTGAGAGAAGTTGAAAGAACAGATAAGACGTCAGACAACGTGTGCATGTGTGTTAACCGCTCACAGCGGTGTTCTGTCCATTTCCTCAGTGTCCGACTGGCATTAATCATAACTGCACACAGCGTGCAGACAATGTCAAATGCAGATAAAGTGGCTCTATATTTGAATGTTGCCTTTTTGACATCTGTTATCAAAATGTGAAAACCCTACATTGTACATTGTATTGAAGTGTATGTTTACTGCACATAGTAATTGAATGAGAGTTAAATATGAGTAAAATAATGAGTTTGACCTTCTGTCTAGCTGCCCCAATCCAGGCCTGGTTCCCCTCAGTCCAGGTCCTGGCATGGTCTGATCGGTGGGAGAGGCCTGGGCTTTTCCAGCTGCCAGCCGGCCGTATTTCAGCAGCACTGAGACCAGGAGGTCCCACACAGCTCTCAGTGTGAGCTCGCCCAGCTTGTGACGCTCATACAGGTAAGGCTGCAGCACCTCCTTCACATTTTGAAGGAACTGGCGTATAATGAGTAGAGTGGCCAGCATCTGACAAGGACAGAGAGAGAAACATTCAGACAAAATGAGCTGCTACAGTAAGTGAACACACTGCCTAACTAATCAGAGCATTTAAAAGAGACGCGTAGGATGCAAAGGGTTAGGAAATGGGTGGTTAGAGAAAAAGAGGACAGAAGAGAGGGCACGATAACCGGCTGAGAAAGCAGTAGGATAAACATGGAACAGATTCGATAAATCAATCAAAACACAATTTTGTATGCAGACTCAATCCACCAAAAAAATCATATAAGGCAGAAAACTGCTGCTGGACGGTTCCCTATAAATTAGAAATGTCATCTGTCACTAATTGGGGCCCAGAAGTGCCATATGTTTGAAAGAACCAAAAGGGAGCAGTGCAGCCGCAGTTTTCTAGACAATGTGATTCACTGTGGAGGTGCCCTTTAACACTACTGAAACAACATTTCAATGGCTGATGATGTATTGAGGAGTATCACTGTTGAACATGGACACTCAAGGCCTTTCAGTAATACTCATAGCTTTCCAAACAAATCCAAATCACACACACAACAGGAAGAACAAATAAGCTTAACCTGAAGGATAATTCAGCTTTATTACAACAAGTATATTTCCTGATTTTGGAGCTTCATACTATGTACAGTATACTAACAGTGTACTCAACAAGTTAATTGCAGAGATATGAGATCAAAGCGACATCACAAAAGAGAAGTCTGACAAGAGAACTAACCTAAGCAGTCAGACCTTCATACAGGTCTTAAACAAACCCCCAGGATGGCAAAACTTACTTTATTTGGAAAAAAATGTGTATAATTATTATAACCCAAACAGACAGAAAGTTACTTTCAGTCAATGATGGGAGACCTCAGAGAAAAGGAGACACTGTTCTCCCACTGTTACCTACTGGAACAGTCGGCACAGAGTCGGTCATTGGCACACTCAAGCTGACAACACCAGATGGGTTTCATTTCAGACACTTAAAGGACTACACCAGTGTTTTTTTTCAGTGCATGTTTTGCCAGGTTTTTCTTACCTTTGAGGCAGCTATTGGTTTCTATTCATTTAACTTCAGAATGAAAAGCAAGTAAGAAAAATTCTGTCTGCTTATATTTGTTATGTCACTCTTGTGTTGTAATGCAGTCTTAAGTGGAATGATTGTTAAGCAGAAAAGTAAATACACTGTGACAAATATTTGCTGAAGCTGGGCTGTACTGGTTGGGAATCGGACATGGAAGTCAGGCGATGTTAACAGAATATGACAAGCTCAATGAGGCGGCACTCTGGCTGAGAGTGTAACAGAAACTGACAAGAGTGAGAATTGAGGTACGAGTGGTGAGAGTTGTAACGGGAAAACAATTCACACAAACTGCACTGAAGGCAAATGCCAATAAAAACATCCACATTGACACCATATCTCCATGTCAAAGGGAAAAAAATTACAAAACCGTCAACTAGTGCAACTAGTAATGTTGCTCATAAATGCGCGTGAGGAGGCACAATTTGTGACTCGATCAGTCAGAAATAAAACGCAATAATTTAAACAATCAGACATCATCTTTGGACAGCTACATTTTAAATGCTCTACCGCCGTAAACCACTCCTCTATCATCTCTGTCTGGTGAAAGCCACACGTCTCTAAAATATGGCATTTTAAAGGGACAGTCCACCCCAAAATCAAAAATACATATTCTTCCTCTTACTTGCAGTACTATTATTGAATCTAGATTGTTTTGCTTGACAAGAAGGTCTGTGGATTATCTTAAGTAACCGGGTCATGATTTCTGGAAATAGATTGCAGTTGAGTTATTCAAATTTATTTTTGGACGCTTTCAGCACCACAAGTCAAGTGCCATAGAGTAATTATATTGGAGGGAAGGCAAACATCTCATCTGATAAGTAGCACTACAGGTAAGAGGAAAAACATGTGAACGTGAACTGTCCTTTTAAGAAGCAAGAAAAAACTAAATATGTTTGTCCTGATGATATTTTGAAATTATCAATTTGATTTTCAAGTTGTAAGGTTTTCACCAGACAAATACGATCAAAACACACACAATAATTTTAAACAAAGCAGGTTGGTAGTTCAAGTTCATGTCATGACCGTCACCGAACATGCAAGGTTAAGAACGAGGTGGTCAGAAATGAGCCTTAGACCTCTCGCCCAGACAGTGGATGCACGGGGAGCATACTTTGGACCTGAGTAAAGCCCTGAAGAACCAGGGAACAGAGACCACATGCATCTGGAGCTTGAGGAAGAGGGAAGGCAGCACATTGACCCGGACCTGCCGCTGCAGACTCCTTAACAGAGACAACACCAGCAGCATCTTCCACGGATGGACAAATGGATGAGATGTGCGGATGGATGGTTATGGAAATCAATGCATGAAAGCAGAGAGAGCAAAGCATTTAAGGATGGGAGAACGACAGATGTTGGAGGTCAAATGAATTACTGAAGCTAATGTGTAACAGAGGAACATTAAAACTGGAATGTTTCTTACCTCTTTCAGACGCTCCATGTCTTTGAGGTAGAATCCAATGTAAAAAAGGCTGAGATAAGAATTTACAAACTGAAACTGTGAAAGAAAGAAATGCCAGGTGTCATTAAGAAGAAAGGGACTGTTTTAAAAAGTTTCCAAATCACATGGGTACTTAAGATATTATGCAGAAAAGTCACTCACAAGAACCATTTTGATGATGAGATTTTTCTCATAGGCACTCTGGAGTCTATAGTTTTCTGTGGAAAAACAAAATAAATCATCCCTTACCACTCATAAATGTAATATACGGTAACATTTAATCACTGATTGGTGTTCACAAGAGATTACTGAAGATCTCTGATGAAACCAATCTTATTAGGATTATTTTCATTATCTTATTCATGTGGATCTTGAAAAATCTGGAAGCTTGACTCTCACCCATGTCGTTGAGCCAGCAGGCGATTTTCCTGTACACCTCGTCACATGCAGTCACAGTGATAGCTAGCATGATTTTGGGGATGAAGCGAGCCAGCCGAGGCATTTCCTTGATCCCCATCACAAACTCCTGCAGAGACACAATCACAGGTTTTTACTTGTCACCTCGGAGAAAAAAACCATCAAGGGGCGTTTAAAGCACTTGTGTTCACTCTTGGACCAACATTCTGAAGGTATTTTCTCCTGCTTTATTCGTATCAAGCTCTACCCATAGCATGTACAATTTTGATGTTGAACAGGCTTGCTGCATCAGTACATCCACCCTTAAAATAAATGTGATGAAACTAAAGAAGGACAGATGCAGGGTTAGAAGATTTTTTTACCATTGAAACTATTATTGCTGCATTTATACAAGCAGGGCACGTAGAAAACCGATGTTGACAGCTGACTGACCTGCAGCTCAAAGCAGATGAGCATGGCCAGGAAGACAAAGCAGAGACAGAGGATACAGATGGGCAGGCTGACCAGCCACCTGAATACACGCCGCCGCCACGGAGGATAGTGGAATTCCTCACAACCTGTAATGGGACTGCAGCGCTTCACTCCCTACCGAGAGAGAGAGAGAGAAAGTATGAAAGGGCCTGAAAGAGAAGAGAAGAATATACGGAGATAGGAGTCAGAGTTTTAGTTTCTCTCACCCGGAACTGAGGCCGTGGTTCCTCCAGGGATTCAGATGGCGTATCCAGTGTTCCCCACTTGAATGCCAGCTCAGCCCCCCTCCTCTTCCACCGCTCCAGAAACAGAGTGGCCCACACCACGTTGAACAGTGCAAACACCACACAGCAGATGTCACGGCTCGTCTGAAACAACACAAACACGCAGACTTGGACTAGGATGGTGATCATTTTTCAGTAGGGGATTTAAGTTGCTTTATGCTACGACAGCGTCTCTCCTCACCTGATCTGACTCAGTGAGCATCCACAGCACGAAGCCGATCACAGCAGGATATAACATAGAAGTGGTGTAAAATCCCAGCCAGGCAAAATACATGGCAATCTTCACACCAAAGTAGTCACAGATATCATCTGTAAACACCAGTATGACAAATTAAAAAGGATGATATGACAGTTATTATAATAGTTAAAGGATAGAACAAGGAACCATGAGCGGCGAAGGTAATTCACAGTACGCCAAAAGTACTTTCTTCTGTCTTACTGGAGTGTTATGTATATGTTCGTGTTCATGAGTATTTTGTTCTGCTGACCTAAAGGCTGTTTCTCACAAACAGCCTGGACCCAGGACTTCATCAGCTGACTGAGGATCCTCTGCTCATGGAGAGGAAATACCTGCTGGATCACACCTCGTGCACTCAGCTCCGGGACTGCAGAGAAGAATAAAGCACAGCATCAAGTAAGTTAAAAAGATACTAAAACCCAAAAATGCTTCTAAGTGTGCGTGTGAATGTTTATCACTCCTGATGAGCACCTTATATCAGAAGAAGATTATATATCTAATACAGTATATCGGATACAGTAAACCATCAAATCCATGATAATTATGCTTCCAATAGTTTTAATACCAAACCAACTGAGGGATTATTACCAAAAGCTGCCAAAGAAGTTCCATCTGTTTAAGACAAACATCACATAGTGTACTGTAAAAGGATGCAACTTACTAATTGGCTGGCCCTCCAGGAAGTTGATATTATGAAGCACCTCCCCATGTTTGGCCCGTAGATTGTCAAGCCAGTATTTAATGATGCTCTGCCTCTCCTGCAGTGAGCGAGAGGACGGGAGAGTAAATTCAGGCAATGCCTTGACAGTATATTTACTTGCATATGCGTGTGTGAGTTTGCGTGTTTCGACACCGACCTGTGAAGTAAAGAAACACAGCTCGCTCTCGATGTTCTCGTAGATGTAATCCTCCTCACAGGAGAAGTTTCGTGTTCCTCCGCCAAACTCGTGCTTCACCGCTTTCCTCAATCCCATCTCCTCAGCACCTCGCAACAAACTGGGGGACAACAATGCGAGACTGATCGTGTTAGATCATCAGATGTCTTCTCCCAGTGATTGTTGAACACTTGTGAAAAATGGTCAAAGTTATATAACCTTGTTCTGTGACTCTGACTCATTTCCTGTTTAATGTTGACATTCATTAATAACAAGTTTGATAATTGATTAAGTAATTTATTAAGCAGAAATATCTACTACCCAAATATGAGGATCTGCTTTTCTCTGTTTTATATCATTGTAAATGTTATCTTTCTGGCCTTCGGACTGTTGGTTGGATGATACAATTTGAAGATTTCACTTTGTGCTCTGGAAATTTGTTGACAATTGACATTTTTTCCACATTAACTACTAATAAATTTGTAAAAAAAAAAAAACTCATCAACTTATTAATAACAAGGAGAACAGTTGCAATCCTATTGTGGATAGCTGGACAAATGTCTATGAAAATCATAGAGTACAGCAAACAATGACATGAGTAGAGAAGCATTGTCCTTCATAGTGTTAAAGTCACCTGATCTCTCCTCTAATGCTTTAACCTCATCAGTCTCTCTCATCATCTCACTTCCCATCAGCCCCTCCTCCATGTCTCCTCTCATCCTCTCTCCTCCTTTCTACAGCAACTCTGTCTACTCTCCCCACCTCTCTCAATCCACCTTTCTCTCTTCATCCTTTTCTATTTCCCATGCACGGCCCTCTCCTTTGTCTCCTTCTCCCCCTCCTCCTCCTTTATCCCATCATCCCCTCCTCCCCATCTGTCCTTCCCAGCGGCTTTGTGCTGAAATCGCAGTAATAATGCAACACCACGCCCTCTGTACCCTCCAGGCGGTCAGCTCACCTCTCCCTGTCACATGTACATATACATAATGTATATAAAGTGTATGCACACACATGCAGGATTGCAGCCTAGGTGGGCCTGTAACATCCATCCATCATGCAGCTCCGGGCACTTGGAGGAGCAGTACAGTGAAGTACGATCAGCACTTTGATGGATTACAACAGAAATGTGAGGTGTAAGCTTCTGTATCACTGCTGAATACTGCTTAGTGTGCAGCACCACCACAACAAAGGTCCTTGTCTGAGAAAAAAAAAACAGGCTGTATCTATTTAACCCAACTGTTTAGTAATCTAAGCCAATAACTGCGAGGGCTTTGAGAGGTGCGCAGCTTCTGCTGCTGCCATGAATTTTTGGGATAAGATTTCCCCTTTCTTATTTAATCTAAAACTTTGTCGCCTTTTACACTTTCTCTCCCCAAATAAAATGAGTCTTATTTTGGAGACACAGTCAAAGGGAATGTGTGGACAAAGCTAACCTTGTAAAAGAGCAGAATACTGCCGAGGGAAAGCACTGCACGTAAGGGTTATGCTAATTTAGCAAATATCTATCAGACGTAATATGGAAACTCAGCAGAACACGACGGCATGCTGTAAATTGCCTAGTCAGAGCTGACACATGAGTAGTGGATGGTATGTGAGCTATGAAAAGAGAAGGACGACATTAACTGTATAACACACTTAAGTATGTTAATTGCTACAATTGTACGGTCTGCTAATAGTTGTTTTCAAAGCAATAACTGGAGACTAACACACATAACAGCACTGAATCTGTGACCCCAGCTGTTTTGATCTCATACCAAGATCATCTACACTGATCTCTCTTTCAAAATAAACACTGGGAGAAAAAGCAATGTCATTTCAGTTGATAGGATAATATTAAAAACAAAGCCTAGAGTCCTCAGCTGGTATTCTCACACAGGAAGGCTTGAATAGAGAATGCTCACCGCTTCAGTATGCAAAGAAAATGACTATTCAAGGTGAGTTTGGGAGGATGAAACACTTTCTTGGTTATCTCTTCTATCACATGAAATGTAGGTCAAGCTATCTGACAGCAGGTTTGTGTGCGTAGAGAGAGAGAGGAGAGGGGTCTTCTAGTCACACAGCAATCATTTTACTTGAGCATTTCATCGAAAACCCACTGGCACACTTTCAGAGAGCACTCTCTCCATCCTCCTACCACATTACCCTCCCTGTTGTTTTCTCTTTGTCTTTCTGCTTCACTCCTTCTCTTTCTCTCTTATTCTCTCTTTGCATCTGTTTCTATCTGGCTCTCTTTCCTTGTTCCTACAGGCCATCTGTCTATTTCGATTCCATTCATTGGTAAAAGGTTTGGTTGAGACTCTCAGGGTTTTTCAAGAGGCCCGTTATTACATGCACAGTCAACGGATTGACTCTACATTTGTCAAGAGGTGAAATGCAGTATGGAACAGCAAGTGCCACCCTGATCCCCTGGATTGTATATCTCAGTATTTATACACCAAAGTCAATGCTTAGATTAAAATGACCCTGGGCTCATCCCCGATATCCGTGGAGATGTTTTCAAAACAAGAGACTGTGTCTGGGCAGTGTAATCAGAGCAAACGCAATCCATACTGTTTGGCCTGACTCTAACATTTTGCAAAACTTTAAATAACCTGCAGCCAGAGCCAGAGCAGCGATGCTGATACACTGTGTTCACTAACGATTCACTGTGTACGAGCCTCCTATAGCTGCAGCTAAATATAATACCACAATAAACACATTTTACACCAGCAAAGAACAGACAGAAAATGTTTGTCTGAAACATCCCAACTCCAGTAGTAACATTTAAAAATAACTAAACCTACTACAGGAAGCAGTGATGTATACCATATTATTCATTTTGGCATTTCTGTCTCTGTTCATAAAAGTTGCTGCTTTAGCTTTTTTCCCTGTATTTTCTCTCGGGGGACAAGGTGATTAATTGGCACAGCGATGGAGTTTAAACAGCAGTAACACTACTGTGTGCACCTGTAGCAGGTTGTGTAAGCAAGGATGAAATCACACTGGTTGGAATATTGTTCAGCTAATGCTAACAGTGTTGGGCTATCAAAAGAAAGTGTTTACAAATCTGGAAATATTTTAATCAGTTTGAAGGAATACTTTGACATTTATTTACTTTCTTGCCAAGAGTTAGATGAGAGGACTAATGTACCACTTTAATTCTGTAAGCTAGATATGAAGGTAGAGCCGGTAGACAGATAGTTTGGCATAAACTAGAAGCTTTTGTGCAGAATAAAAAAAGCGACTTAACTTTGAAGGTTCTGGTAGGCTGAGTATGTTACCTGCAGACAGAGTCAGGCTAGCTGTATCCCTCCGTTTCCAGCCTTTATGCTAAGCTAAGCTACACTAACTGTCTACTGACTGTATCTTCAGATTACAAACATTAGCGTGGTATCAATTTTCTTATCTAACTCTCTAAAGAGATTAATCACACTTCCAAAATGTCAAACTGTTCCTTTAAGGATGTTAAATCATTGAGAACAACTATATCTACTTTATCTATCTAATGATAAAACCATATATAACTCGAGATATTGGCACTCGTTTTTTTCTTCTCTTCTTCTATTTTTCATACACTTACATCTTTATTGTATCATATCACATAGTTATTCTGATTTAAAAACAATAAATAACTGCAAGTCCATGTCTACCTACCCTGGCTGTCAAATAGAAGTCAAATCATTTATTCATTAATCAGTCGACAGAAAATTAACTGAAATTTGTTTTTATTTATTAATCATTGTTTGGAGTCATTTATCAATAAAAATTTCCCAATTTCCCAACTTTCCCAATGTGAGGATTTGTTGCTTTTCTCTGTTTTATGTAATTGTTAATTGAACATCTTTGGGGTTTGAACTGTTGATCAGACAAAACAAGATATCTAAAGATGTCACTGTTATGAACACTTTCTCTTTTGTTCTGACATTCAATTGACAAAAACAAATACTTGATTAATCAAAAAAACTATAATTGACAGATTCATCAACAATGAAATTACGACTCAGTTGAAGCCGTACATTCAATAATAAGCAAATATATAAATGAATGACTAAATACACCCTTGCTAAAATGTGTTTGCAACCTTTGGAGCGAGGCCTTACTTTTCATATGTAGCGGTGACGAAGAAAGCGTAGACCCGCGTGTACTTGTGGTGTCGTATTTGGATGATGAGCTCTGGGATTCCCAGCCGGATGTGGTTCAGTAGCCATAGCAACGTGTGGTCATCTGTAGTGTCTGTGACAGGAAATGAAAAATAAAAATAAATGTTCAACTATACCCACGCATTACTGTACACGGGAGCTGCCGGGAGTACTCCCACAGTCTTGTACTATTTATTCCTGAGCAGCAGCTGGAGGTTAAGAGTCGTACTAACAAACACTCCAGAACGACTCTTCTTCTCTGCTTTCTTAGCTGGTTCAGAGATTCAAACCAGTCATAAAATGGCTTCTCTGACCTTCAGGCTATGGCTTAGAAAGTCAAGTGATCAACGTCATTATCAACAGTATACAACTGTATTGATCCCTACGAATACATTTTAAAGTGCTCTTCTGCTCAGTGGTAGTATGGGATCTCTGTGTTCGTAGAGATACATAATAATATCTTTAAATGGAAGAAATTTAAAGGAATACAAGAGTATCGCTTTCTTCTTTGCCTGGAGAAAGTAAATTCACAGCTTTAATTTATCAGATCAAATCATATTTTAATGTTTTGTGGGGCTTCAGTGCATGTCGGAGCATACAATTAAAAAGGGTGTTTCATATGGCAGTTTTGTGTTACATTGCATAATGCAAATGTGTCTGCTTGTGTTTTACTTCTATATTTGTGGGGACCAATATTTAGCCTAAAGAGCGAAGACACTGGAAAATTAGGACATTAAGGCCGGTCCTCACTTTTTCAAAGGGCCGTTTTAGGTTTAAGACTCTGTGTTGAATACAGTGGCGGCTGGTGGAAAATTTTCTTGGTAGGGCTGTGCCACATCCCATCAATTTCAGCAAACATCCCAGAATGATTTAATGCAAACAAATTAAGGTATCAAACACGCATTACTACTTTGCAGTTAAATATTTAACATTCATTCCAACACAAAAAAAAGCAGTAAATAACACTTTGACAAACACGTCAGGACATCTTATTTTAGTCACCCTCACAGGGAATTCAGTATAATATAATATATATATCATATAATAACATTCTGTATAATAATATATATATCATATAATATTCTGTATAATATAATAATATATATATCATATAATAATATTCACTATAATATAAAACACACACACACACACACACACACACACACACACACACACACACACACACACACACACACACACACACACACACACACATATATATATATATATATATATATATATATAATTATTTATATATAACTATATATCCATTTCTCATACAGGTGCTTCATGTCCCTCACTCCCTAACTGTCCATGCTGGATCTGTCCCCGTTGTTTTAAAAAGCTAAATAAGTTATTAGCATGACTGCATCCAGCGAGCCAAACCTGTCCGGCGTACAGCTAGAGAAGCTTCGCATGTACTGCTTCTCTGTCCTGCTAGTCTGCTGTCTGATTGTGAGGTCAGGCTGATCTGGGATCAGCTCTTTCAGCTGTAGTTTCTCCTCTCAGTTCTCCTCTCAAACGGGTCTTGGAGGAGCAGTGCTTGCGCTCGCCTGTAGAGACTAGTCCTGACGAGAACGCGCAGCTTGGGGCAGAACGAAATCTGCCCCAAGCTGAATCTATTTGAGGACGCTGATTGGCTAAATTGTATGTCACTCATTTATATCTTTAGTCAGCATTAAAGCATCATTGGCTAAACTGCTTTATAGACCCGCCTCTTTGGGGCAGTTTCTCCAGCGCCCCAGCCAGCTGAGACGTGCACACACAGAGAGGACCTGCAGACAGGCAGAGAGGACGTGCAGGAAAAGCATATATTTACCGCAGATATCATATTTTACACATATTACTGGGTGATTCCATGTTTCAAAAACACAAATATTGTCAATTTGTATAGTTTATTATTATTATTATTTATTTTATTTTTTATTATTTGTAGCTCAAGGGGGGGGCGGCGCCCTAGCGCCCTCTATGGACCAGCCGCCACTGGTTGAATATAGTACTTTGGGCTCAGGGAAACAATGAAAATATACGTTAATAGCACATAGGTTTAGGTGAGGGTTAGGGTTGACCTTAGACATCTTTTGTGGTGGTTAAGGTTTAGGTAAGGGTTGCATTATGTCAACGAGAGTCCTCACAAGTATAGAAATACAAACATGTGAGTGTGTGTGTAAACATGTGTGTAAGTGCTTGACCTGCAAATGTCATGAGGACATCACAGTTCTCCGTGGGCACCGTTTTCATCCAAGACTTATGAGACATGATGTGTCTCCCAGCCTGCAGCAGCCGCTTTCCAAACAACTTATCTGAGGAAGAGGGAGACAGAGAGACAGACAGAGAGAAAGACAGAGTGGGAGAGAGGGAGAGAAAGAGAGAGTCACCTTTTTAAAGTGTTAGGAGCAATAACATTTCTTCCATTTTCTGCAACCAAAACTCTTACCCATGCTGCCCCGACACACACAGAAAGACACACACACAGAAAGAAACACACAGACGCACGCAAAATCGTCCCTCTCGACGGGACAGATTTAGATGTCACGCCCCTTCGCCTCACAACATGAGACTGACGGAGCTAATCCTGCCCTGCCAAGACCAGAGGCCACACATTGTCCACACTCTCTGAATTGTCACATCCACACACAGACACTCAACTCAACTCAACACATGCAAGTGAAGCTAATTCTCAGTGTTGTCATATGTTGTGAGTCTCAGGAACGCCCAGATATAAGCCTTGAATAGTAAAAGAACACAAGAAAGTTTGACTATGAATATGCAGCCTCCTGTGTGGAATTACCTTGTCTCTATTCCTGTGGTCAACAGTACACCAAAATCTGCTCCACTGTAGCCACCCAGTAGTGTCACATTATGACACAGTCGCCCTTAATGCAGCAGTCTGAATGAAAATAACACACTTCTTCTAGGGTGGATACAGTTACGTTATGGAAACATTTTCAAAACAACTGGAATTTTTGTATCCAGGCTCAAATGAACTGTATCTTTGACACCTCATTTATCTCTCACTGATGCACTCTCATATTCCCACTGATATGTTCTTCAGAAGGGCAGCAGCGCCAAGTGATTCTGTAACCAGTTTAACCCCAGACCCCCTGCTTAGCTGGCAGAGGACAGTTTGTGAAAACCATTTCCCGGGTCCTGAATAATAATGACAGCAGCCTGGAGAGAATGCCTGTCCCACAACAGCACTGTGATCACTGAGGCACGGAGCAGCAGAAGAGCTAGAAAGTGGGGCACTTTCCAGAGATCACACACAAATAATATGAAGCATCACATAATTCATCCAATAATAAACTGTTTGTTTATTCTTATGTATTTGAACGCAGTAAAAAGAGACCAAAATATAAAATCTACATATCATCTTACTTTACCACGAAGTCAATGTACATCATAGAACTGCTTCACGTTTTGCTTACATGGTTACAAAAGTGAATGCAAAGACATACACCCTCACAAAGGTCGGGGTCATGGCAGGCTGTAAATGTAACCATGATATCACCGCTGCTAGCATGATGCTGTAAATCACACTGTCTCTGCGTACTCTGTGGGTCCAATAAACACCTGTCACATAAAAACATCATGGAAGCAGAGGGACACACTGAGCCGCAGCACGTGGCTCAGTGTGTCCCTCTGCTTCCTGGATCAGAGTGGTGTCAGAGAGGGACACATGGTGGAGCTTCCCAGAAACCACCCTAACCCAGGGAACATACTCTCTCCATGTTTGCTGTACTGGATGTTTGCCCATAAGCACTGCACCAACATGCGATCTACTTGCATAGTCCCTATACATTTTTTTTTGCAACTTACTAAGTATAATGAATTGAAAGGGGTCACTACTAGTATTGAAGAACCAATTATCACCCAACTCTGCAGTAACCTTCATCCCAACAGGGCCTTTAATCCATTTCGGATCAATGATTTGGTTTTCTGGCCCGTAATCTCCACCTCATTAATGTACGCAGCTGTTATCAGGTAAAAAGCTGTAATAAACCCACTGTAAGCTACCTGTCTATTACAAACCACAGACACACACATTTAGCAACTAGCTGGTGAATGAAATGAAGGATTTAGCAGTTTAAGAGTAATACATTTCCCGGACCAAACCAGAACTACAGTAAAAGGAGAGAAATGTTGCTCTGTGTCTGCAGATAGTCAACTGTTTGCTAACACATTCACCAAAACAATTGTATTATGTGATAATATGTAGATGTTGCATTCCTCCATACTTAATGGGAATACATTTTGACTATTGTAGCTTTAACTCAGATTTTATTTATTAGCCTAGTATCATAGCTTAGCTATAATACTGTTTTAACTGCCCTATCTCCTCATCTTGACGCTCTTTTTGCTCGCCAAGTCTTCTCTTAAAGCACCTTGGTTGTCACCTAAAATGTTTTATATCCATAAAATAAAGTAAAAAAGAAATTACGGTCATTCGAGATACAGAGAGGATGCCATGAAAAACACATTTGGCAGAAAATGATATATTCTGTCTAGATAAATCAAAACACGTTCGTGTTACAAACTTGAACAGACCGAGACTTAGAGACAGCATTACTATTTAAAGGATCCCTCTTCAGTACTTACAAAGAGGTTGTGACAACTTAATCTGCTTCCA
The DNA here is from genome assembly GCA_032191485.1 of Leptoclinus maculatus. Taxonomy (NCBI): domain Eukaryota; kingdom Metazoa; phylum Chordata; class Actinopteri; order Perciformes; family Stichaeidae; genus Leptoclinus; species Leptoclinus maculatus. Next base: position 16,268,879 of record JAVDOI010000004.1, on the reverse strand, counting down.
CAACGCTCTTCCCCTCTGAAGAACATTTTCAAACATCGCAACGGGCTGAAATGGAAACGGCGTAAAAGGTATTTCTGACTAGTTAATCTCGAGTGGTACTCCTAGATACTGAAATCTGACTGCCCGCTCCGCTGTGCTTTAGATGAAATGCTGCAGGCAGTGGTGCGACATGACAGCAATTCTAATCGAGTCCTGTATTCATCGCTGAGGGCAACGCACACAGCAGACACACACACACACACACACACACACACACACACACTCCTGGTACAGCCAACAGATTGGTTTCACCACTTCAACAATGCTTCAGTTTAGAAGCCCCAATACTGAGCATGTGTTCAGATCGTTTGCATGCATTTGTGTGTTTGTATTTGGTTGAAGATAGACATTGATTCTTACACAGCCACCAAGGCTTCACTGCTCAGTCCAGGCCAGTCTGACAGACACGTGTCTGCCTGTGTAAAAGTGTGTTTTTGCACCACGCAAACAAACCACCTCTCAGCTGCCATGGAAAAGGTTGTTGTCACACATAAAACGATGGCCAGTTGAGCAGAGCATTAGGCTGTTTATTAGCAAGATCAGAAAGGGTTTTCAGGGTCACTGTTAAGTAAAACATTGGCAATCAATGATGCGTTTGTGGCCACTTGATTAATAAAAGTCAGATATTCACTCTGCTTTTTAGCTCAGTTTTTGTTCTCCACCAGCTCCTGAGGGAAATGTATTTCTTCTGTCAGTTTGGTTTTGAGCAGGAAGCTGAAAATGATGCTGATGAGAATAGAAGGACTGAACCAAAACAGTAATGTAAACTGTGGAAACCAAAACAATGAGCTGAAAGAAGCTATATAGCTTTGTAGAGCTGAGGGAAACTGCAGTCAGGTGATAATATGTAGTTTGTAACTGCGAGAGACCCCTTTCACATAAATATAGTGATGTGATACATTGTCGATAATAAAATATTGATTTAACTACATGCAGTTCACTGAATACACAACATATCCTCACCGTCTTTGTTTTGAGTCACAGCCCATTATTAACAATCCTTTTTTTGCAACTCATTTGCTTCTCATTATCCCCATCTCCCCCTTCTACGATTGATTTAACGCAGGTAATCAATTGAGGTTTCACCTCATCAGTGTTCTGGAATAGACTGAGTGCTACAGATAATGTGCACATGCAGATTTTACACTGAAAAACATTTGCGTTCAAATGGTTAGAGTTAATGTTGAGTACAAAGTTTGAAATCCTTAAAAATTGCACCAAGTTTTCTAAATATTTGTATTACAGCCAAGTTGGGTAATCTGTATATAATAAAGCAGTTATGCAAAATGAAATAATTTCTGAGTTTGAAAACCCCTTTTGGCCCCGTAACAGAAAACAGGGCAGGGCACCGTTGAGCACGTTGGCCCAGAACTAGCAGTGATACATATAAAGCTTGTATTACTCACGGCCTTCACAGCACGACGACTTCGTCGGGGCTGGCACTTATCAGACAGCAGCCAGGCAGTAATAACAAGCAGGGTGTGCTCTCTGAAGCGTTTATCTGTCAGTGTGTGCACACACAGGTATTTGTCTATTTGCATGTGTGTGAGCCGGAGATATAAAGTGCTAGATTAATAGAAACTCAGGTGAAGCACTAAGAAGTGAAGGTCACAGACACTAAAGGAAAGACTTTATGATGCATACTCTGTCCTCGCTGCTTTTGTGACTTTTCTGATAACTCAGGGGCTGGTAGCACAAAACACCTCATGTTGTATCCATAAATATGACACTAAAGGCTTCATTTCTTACTTAAGGGTGTTGCACAGAACCCCTTAAAAGATTTCCTTAGTTAAGGAATTCCCTGCATTGAGATTTTATAGCGATAATAGTCAACAGTTTCCATGGAGACCATTTTCCTATAGATAGTTTAAAAAAAATGGCATGAGAAAAAAAAACAAGAAAACCAAATTGCTCAGAGGAGGAAAAGATGATCCTTCTGGAGGAATACAATAAATGAAAGCATATATTAAAAAGTTAGTTTGATCCACAAATAAACAGAAAACAACGAATGTGGGAGGAAATTGTTCACCGTTATCTCATCTTCCTCTTGTTTTGATGTAAACTGTTGTTCAGCAGACGGTTAAGGGCGTTTGCAACTAGGTGAATGAAGCGGCACACCGTTGACATGAAATACCAGCCTATTACTGACTGGAAAGACGCCCTAGCATAAAACCATAGTAGAGCAATCATTAATTGCAAACGGGCAGGAAGAGCACAACTGTGAAAAACAACTGAGTGATCCAAGACGGCCGAAAAAAATCCTGAATTAACTGTAAGTCAAATCTATGGTGTGAAGTCAACATTGTTAAGCGTATCCATTGGGTTCTACCGGCCGTGAAACACTCTTCTTGGGATGCGTTCATTTTTCTTCATGTATCACCATAAACCATATTTCGTTTGGATAGAGTCAGATATAGGCCTACCTTAAGATTTGTTTTTCTTATTTTGGTATCTTCAATACTTAATTAAACATTTGAAGGAAAGCTTAAGGCGAAAACTTAAGGGTGTTTTGTTCATCGATTTAAAATCAAGGAAACCTTAACTCAGACTTTAAGGACAATCTTAATTTAAGGTGTTTTGTGCAACGAGGTCAACATGGAAGATTTTACTCACACAATTGGGGTTTTAAGCTTTGGGGTCAATCTTTAGGCAGCTGGAACAAATCTTTGGGTCGGGTCAAAAGAATATTATAGTTTATTAGATGGATTATTTATGAAATAATTTCAGTCAACATGCTTTGTCCCCGTGTATTAACACGTAAAACACATGACTTTCAACAGATTAGAGGATTTTTTCCCCCCCAGGAACCACACATGGTATTAGCAGTAATAGGATAATAACAGTAAGATATTGGAATTCATCATATGCATCTAGTTCTTTATACAATATTATACTTGAGAGGCACCCTATTATCACTGTCTGGATTTAGACTGGGCATAAAGGTCCCTTGTTTGTTTAACCAAGTATGCAAGATATTTGCTGAGTCACCACTGCTGGTGTATAATTACAGGAGTAATCAGGTGATCACTTTACCTGAGAAAAGCCTTTCTTAGTAACTGTACACAGCATTAACATGAAACAAAAAAAGAGAACACAAAAGCAGTATGTGGGCAGCAAATGTGGAATAGATTTTTACTTTAATTTGGGTTGACATATAAAAATAAACTAAAATACTTTTCCTTTGCTGCCTATCATGGACCAGCTGTTAACAGTGGCACCTTAATGCATACAAACAGCTGGAATCATTTAAGAGACTAAATGTTCCCCCTTTCTCAGTTTCTGAGACCTGCAGTGTAAATGTACCGCACTGATGTGATGCTGAGGATGTACTTTCAAATGCACCTCTAGAAAAAAATGCCTTTTTCTAAATATGCCTGGCAACAGTGTGTATTTCCTGGGAGGCTGGAGACTAGAACAGGATTTCTATCTTTTCAGCAGCGAATCATTTGGAGTCTTATCGAGCCAGTCTAACAGAGAGGCAGATAGACAGACGCAAACAGACGTAATGTAATAAAAGCCAGACGTACTGACTGAACTCCGCAGAGACAAGGAGGTAATGTAGCTATAAAAAAATAAGTCGGCAAGAAAACATTTCCATTATCACAACTACTGAGTGTGTGAATGCAACAAATGACCCTATTAGAAGGATTACATCAGTATGTGGGACAGAGAGCCTAATCAAGTTCAATCACCCAACATTTTCCCTAATTAGAATAATTTCCAGCCTTGACTCTGTATATCGCCATCCTGTACAGAGTCCACACAGTCATACAGCCACCGACAGACAGCGCCCTTTTAAACCGGTTCCTAACTCCCAAAACACACACACACACACACACACACACAGCACACAGAGAGGAAAATACAGACAGTAAAACACACACGCATAAAAAACAAACAGAAAACATCACATCACTGTACATATAAAGGTTCAACGACGACGTGTATACTGAGTCATCAAATCATGCAGCTAAAATGTGTGAAATAAATATAAAATCAGACCGTTCCACCTGTGAAGATTATGTGAATCAAGCTGTGGATTCTGCAACTGCAGCCTACATGTCTTGAGAGAAAAAAAGCAAACCATAACCCACCTTTCCTTTTATCTGTCCCTGTCTCCCACTTTTCCCTCCCTCCTGCGTTCTCCAACTTCCAAACACCGAATCGCTCTCTAGCTTGTCGCAACGGCCACCTGCACCCTCCCAATGCAGGGTACAGTCTGCATACATTTTGGCACCAAATTGACAAACACTCCCAATTCACACATTGCATCGCTCATTTTCACTGGCAGCTGCACACACAGGTGTGTTTTAGAATATATGAAAGCCCCCTCTTCCCTTTGCAGCAGAGCACTCCACATGTCTTTTTTTGCTTTCCTTCACCTAAGTCTGCTCCCCTCTTCTACACCGTGGACCTCTCACTCTCTCTCTCTCCCTACTCTCTATATATTTTTGTTGCTATCATCCCTGCCTCTTTCTCTCATCCAAATCCTCTTGCTTAGCCCCACTGGGCAGAATCTCTCAGTCCCTCCTTCTCTCCATGCTTTCTTTTTTATCTCTCTCTCAGCTCTCTTAGCTCTCCTGCCTTTCCTCTCACCCAGGCTGTCTCAAGAGGTATTTGTCATCATCGTGGACATGTAGCTCCTATGGATGATGCCTTCAAACTGGGCAGAGGGAAAGAAGAGGGGCGATGCTTGATGGTGATAGAAATAAACCTGAGTTAACGAAGTGCAGATGCCTCAGTGGCAAAGCACTAACACAACAGTGTTTTTTTTACAAAAGCTTCATTTCTGCCATAAGCGTTACAAAAAAGCATCTCTCACCACTCAGTAAATACTGACAGTCAGAGGACTGAAGGTACAGAAAAAAGATAATGCTTCCTGTCAAAGACAAATGGCAGTCAGCTAGGCACAATATCAGCTGTAGTATGCATTTCTGAAAAAGCATTAAATCAAAACTGGTTTCCTTTAATATATATCAAATCAGGTCTATTATAATTAACATACTTCTTTCTCCAGCCATTTATAACCACTGCTGGCATAGTCTTAGCAACTAATTTATTCCAATTAATCAGAGACAGGACAGCTTTACTGTAGTATTCCAAAGGAAACTGAACATTATTTTAAAATTTAGAATAGTAAACAAAACAAGACTCAGAGGTCTGTGAGTTTGTACGTAAGGATACCAGTGCTTTGAGCAAAATGCTAACATTAGCATGCTAACATCCTCAAAATGACAATAATAACATGCTGATGTTTAGCAGTTGTTATGATTTACTATGTTTGTCCTCTTAGTTTAGCATGTTAGCACTTGTAGTCACACCAAATGTATTAGCTTTGAGATTTGTTATAAATTTGTGGTATTTTGTTAACAAGTGAAACCAAATACAAAACGGTCTTTAGCTCTCATTAGCTGAATGATCTTATTAGATATAACGACTATGGGGGCTTTGTAGCCATGTTGCCAGTGGTTTATCAATGATTCTGTAGTTCTATAGTCACCAAGTAGATATCATAGCTGTAAAAAAATTCCTTATATCTCCGACTCAGAAAGACAAGACGGAGGATGGTGTATTGATTTTTTACCACTCGGATGCTCAGATGCATAAACACAAATTACAGCTGAGGTTGATGGGAATGTCCATAGTTTTGCAGGTATTTGGTCACAAACCAAAGTATTGGAGAAATTAAAAGTGATGTTGGCATTAGATGAAAAGTCAAGGGATCATCAAATTATTACAATTCATCCTGAGAACATACATTTCTGTGCCAAATAATAGTCACTAAAAAACTAAAATGTTAACCTCATGGTTTACGAAAAGACAAAAGGTTAGGGGATCAGTAGGCCTCATGAATGGCAATCCATTCATTGTTGAGATCATTTCAGTCATACCCAGAACCACGCTGCTACCATCACCAGAGAAACCTGCTGTTAGATCAAATAACTTGTATATGATGTCATTGAGATTAGTGCTGTCTTTCTTCAGAGGGCGATAGGAGGTGACTGTTCCACCTTTGTGACAGATGGGATGAAGATGTCAATGCTGGTGGATGTCAGAACTCTGGTTTCCTCATTAACAGGCGCATGGAGGATAATAGGGACTCGTCCTTGGCCTCAAAATAACAATGATTACATGTGTTACTGGAGCCGCCCGTGGCTGCAGGCCAAGAGAAGGACAAGAGAAGACCAGAAAAAGAGCCACAGTGCTCACACAGCAGAATAGTTGAAGTATCACTTTTCCCCCATCCCATCTTCTTTCTCTCTTTCTCTTAATTTGCTGCCTTCATTTCCTACTCTCTGTGGTGGGTCTTTCTGGGTTAGCTGGTTAATGTGGGTGAGCTACAGCACCTCAGTGAAGAAGCAGTGAATGAGCTGTCATCTGCTATGAAGGTATAGTGTTAAATGAGCAAATTGATGTAGTCTACTATTCAGTCAGGTAACAATCATGAACAGAAGCCAGTGTTGAATAGGGATTCAACACTGGCCAGTTGATGCAGACTTCTCCCTCAGACAACCACAGGCTGGTTATCTAACTGGCTGAATTGAGCATTGTCAAGGGGGGGATTACGAATTATGAATAAGCGAGTGGTGATGATGAATATAGTTGGGGTGAATAGCAGCCTTTGTGGAGCAAAAAGACCCCCTTGTTGAGTAGTGGACAACTGCCAAAGTGAAGGAAGGGTTTTCTGATTAACACACAGAACGAAGGGACAAGGATTACACACAGCAACAATGCAAACATGTCCTAGTGGTCATTTCTGTGTTGTGTGGAGCGGGTTAAGGATCCCTACAGCACAACAACATGGCCAAATACCTGAAAAAAAAAAATACAATCAAGATGGAATTGATATTATAGTCCTTAAGAAATTGTTGTTTTCTTGCAGAGAGTTAGATGTGAAGATCAATGCTGCTCTCATATCTGTGGGTTCAATATAGAGCCATTATATGGAGCCATCAGCTGGTTAGCTTAGCTTAAGATAAAGATGGGAAACAGGGTGAAGCAGCTAGCCTGGCTTTGTGTGTGTGTGTGTGTTTTTTACATATTTAACAAACAACAAATAACGGGATAATGATTTAGCTTGAGAGGGGTTGGAAGGCGGCTTTGTTACCATCCGACAGCAGCAGTTTGACTTCTGCTTTCTGTTTTCTACGTTGCTGCATCCTGTGCTTAGCGCCACCCGAGACGATTGTGATTGGTTTAAAGAAATACAAACAAGCCAAAGTATTTTTCACCCCATACCAGAATGATAATGTGCGGAGCCCTTTCTTTAGTGCTGACACAGCGCTGTGCAGAAAGGTCTGGCTATGTGAGACTATGCTAGCTGTTCCTCCGTTACCAGGCTTTATGCTATGCTAAGCTAACCGGCTGCAGCTTCATTTTGAATAGAACTCTGAGCAAGAAAGCAAATACATAATACATTTCCCAAAATATGTTACTATGAAACTTGAAAGTTTTAGGGGGGGGGGGTTGCTGCATGGCAATGCAAATTGAATCACTATGATGCAAACATATTTTTTTATTCAGAGCACACACAGGGTCATGTGGAGGACCCAACAACTGAGGCGTTTAGAGAAAACAGACTCATACATTTTTAAGGAGCTTTAACAATGGGCATTAGCGTCTGATGTAGCCCTGTTACTGTGCATCTGACTGACTGTAGCGGACTCATACCTAGCAACCTTTCGTCTAGGAAAGTTGTAGTACGTCTATCTTGTGAAAGTTAATTGAATTGTGGGAAGAAATATATAAATTAGATTGCTTTCTTTAAAATTGAGGGGATCTAGTTTTCAGGAGGTCATTCATAATTACAAACATTAGATAATCAGCCTCTCTAGTGTGGTGACACAATCCAATAAGCATCAGGCAAACTCAGTATTTCTATTCATGCCGGAAATTATGCTGGGCACTATGGCAATAGAAGAGGAAAGGATAATAACGAGTGAATTTACAGAAAAGATACTGTAGGAGTGAGTCAGTCAGTCGGATGGCTGTGGATTAACTGATCTTTATGATGGTACGATATTCTATTCCTGGACAGGAAAGATGGGAGGGAGGCTCCGAGTCCAATCAATACCCAGAGGAACCAGTGATTATTGTACATTAAAACATTCCTCCCATTTCCTTTCCCACTCAATGACAAGCAGAGGAAGACATCTTGAATGATGCTTTGACTTCTTGTGCCTTTCAAAGAAAGAGCTTGAGGGAGATCTAGGCAGCATTTCATTCTAATTGATTTAGCACTGGAGGAATGTAACACGAGTAGTGCTGTTGAAGGAGCAGCATAGGAAGTGTAACATGGTTGTTTTATTAAAATCTATAATAACTGGTTCATCAAAAACTAGTGCAGGATTGAGCACATGCAACTCATTTTACAGTTTTTCAAATTCGCTACATCTTTAAGGCAAAGCCGGCCCAGTTTTTTTTTTGAAAAAGAGGCAAATTAATTACTCTTCTCTATGTGAATGGAGACAGTTATACTCAGAAACCTTCATACAAACAACGAGCTGTTGACTCGTATGCTTCCATAAAAATACCGGAGAAAAGTGAAAAACTGGAGATATTACGCTCTCAAATGCAAATAAGGATGTGGCAATGCTGTCTATGTTCCATGACAACCAACTTCTTCATCAACACTGCACAATCGCAGCCTTCTCGTAGCAATAGCTCTAAGGGAAATGACAGGAGTAAAAGCTGTAGCAAGCACATGAGGTACGTAGCCAACAAAACAGGCGTGTTGCTGCAGACGCCACATAAAGTATATGTTACTTTATATGGTGTGGACTGAACAGTAAACAAAAAGATAAGGAGAAAGGAGGAAAAAGAGTGGTAAAGGGAAGCTAAATGAAAAGCCTGTACGTTACTGTTGAAGGCTTTCATCAGTCAACATTGACAGTGTGCAAACATAAGAGCAGGAACAGCATGTTCCCCCTTGGTTGTGAAAAGGCTTTCACCACATTCAAATTCTTATTAAAGGCAGGGGCCAAAATCTGACCAGACTTTTCAGATGAGGAACAAAAGCAAAACTTTATACTAAACAAAAAGGAGAAGAGTGAAAACTACCTCCGTAATAATCACACACTCAACTTCTTCTACCTCACTGACACGTCATTGGACCAGTCAGTGCAAACTCAATCTGAGCAGGAAAGCTTTGTTTGAACCGACAGAACTTTATTTATTAAATACTAGTGACAACCCCAAAGAAGTCAGGGTGACTAAGGGGAAACATAAAATGATGCACAAGACTTGAAGAATATTTCCACTCTCCACGTCATTAAAACATGGAGTCTTGTGTTTAAATACTTAATTCAGTGTAAATATGAAGAGGCTTCAATGAAGAGCTGATACAGAATATATATGTCATACTGTTACATAACTTGATACCTTTTCCAACCTGAAAGTTAATGTTTAGCTTTTTTAAGATGATTTTAACGTTTGTAAAGTGTCTTTGAGAATTTGGAAAAGCGCTATATAAATAAAATGTATTATTGTATTATTATTATTAAAGTAAAAGCTGTAGTTTAGGGTTAATCCTAAATCTAACGGACTCATTTCATCATTTATCAACATCACTTATGTCACTTATTAATGTAGGTTTAAAATGTGTCTTTTAAACAATAGATATTTTCATTCAACAATCAAATGACATTGTGAAAACAACTGCCAGGGGTCGCTCATAGTGATGAACTTACAGAGAGCTGTCACCTAAATCTGTTGTCTGGGTTCACTGTCACTGCTGAAAAAGCTCTAAAAGCTCACTGTACTCTAACTGCTCTTGAAACATTTAGCATCTAAATAGTTGGTAGAGACCAAAACAGAGCTAAAAGAGAAGAAACCGAAGGATATACAGAAGATATACATTTTACATGGGCTTTATTTGACATTGTTACTTGATGTAATTGTTCAAACTATAGGATGCTTGGTCCCTGGCTCAATGCAGTGCCTTAGTGACAGATGTTGCCTCTGGCAAGACTACAAATGAAATGATTCTCTTAAATATATCTTCCACATCAACAAGGAAAACTGATTAAAAGGAAGGACAGAAAAAGGAAAATGTTGAGGTGAGAACCCTCTGCTAAGCTCTTATCTGTCATCTACAGCTGTGGGCTCTATGCTAATATATGAGCAGAAAGTGTTGTTTCCCACATTGCAGAGCAGCGCATGAGTTACTCCCTCTGAACACTTCAGTCGGAGATTAACGGTAGAGGCCGAAGAGCACTGATTCTGTTCCTCATATGCCTTGAACAAGCTCCCTTCCTGCCCCTCACCTTTACTGAACAAGGTAAAACATACAGAGCCACACAGGAAAAAAGGTAAACCAATGTAAAAATATAGCTGGTAAATAAAACAAGTCACAGGAGAGAGTTAAGAGAGAAACAAGAACGATAGAGATGACGAAGACCTGCAACACAGACCGAGCGTGCTTAAAGATTCCCTTGCTTCTCATTGACTGGCTCTGACCTGAACATGGACTGCAGGAGAAAGAGCTTTTCTCCCCCGTGTGTGTTGTATGTTACACTTTCATGGCCCTTTAGCATTCTCTAGAGGCTGCAAAGTGGCTAATGTGGAGCAATTACTGCGACTGAGGCTAAAAACAGCATTCTTCACCACGGTCATTGTATTTCTCATAACTTTGCATAGCAACTACCAAAAAAAAAAAAAATCAAATCCAGTCCTTGTCAGTATAGTCAGAGAGGATGGACAGGGTGACCAAAATGCACTATTTTTCCCTTCAGGAATGCAATATCAGTGACTCACTCAGGAGGAGGCTGGTTATTGACTCTGCTTTGATCCCAGAGAATGGAGCCTAAACTCCCCGATAAGGTCTCTGAGACATGTCACTGCATCCATAGGCAGGAGACCACTCTCTCCCTTCCTCTCTCTCTGAGCTTGGAATGCATTAAGCTCATTTTCTGCTTACAGTTTGATAATCTTCACGGCTATGAATGGAAAAACTGTACATTTTCAGAGAGCATGGATGGCGATTTAGAAGTTGGTTGGCTAGAGGCAGAGATGCATTATGGCTGATATGATTAAGCCATTGAAAACCTGAGAATCTAGGGCAAGTGAATCACCACTGGCAAGACTGAGGCTTTATCACAACTCTGGGACATGGACTTCCTAAAACAGTGAAAAAACAGACGGACACAAAAAAATCAAGCAACTGTTTTCTCCAGATACCGATTTCGATGCCTCGACTCAGGGTACCAGCAGAGAACACTATGCCGTCTTTTCCAAATCTGAATATCACAAAGTGGGGAACTAATTGGACTCATTTTTATGTAATGCAATATGAAGGCAGGGATTCCTGTGACAACAAAAAACGGAGTCAACTGCCCACCATGACTGAATTACTGTAACCGATGGCAGAATCACAGAATTTTGACATTGATGAAGAAACTGTATTTATTTAATATGGATCGGTCACATCATGGCCAATTCATGACCTGCTTAATAAGGTCAGTATCGGATTGATGCATCCTTAATCCTCACAGAAACAAGAAGTGATGGATTTTCACTGCAGCAGAAAGATGAGTTTGGGTAGTTTGCTTGAGCAGAAGCAGCCACTATGCTTTACAATAGACCATGAAACGAATTTACCAGTCACACAAACTAACATCTATTAAAATGACTGAAGCACAGATGTTTACCTTCATCTGACCAGCAGCTACTTCACGGCAATGATCTTTCTAAGGCAAGCCCATAATACATATTAAGTGTTATCACAGTAAGGAGCCAGCCACTTAGTTTTATAGTTAGCCTGACGGTCTGCTTAGTTCTATCGTAAAATGTCTTCCCCATTAAGAGCTGGTTCAGCAGAGCAATCTGTCAGTGGTGTGTTTGACCGATCAGGTAAGGTTAATAAAGCTCCAACAATGCAAGCAGCAAGGTCACCCCCCACACAGAGGCGATTTTCCTCTCTCGCTAATGTGCAGCTCAGTACGTATTCTATAGTGGGAGAGGAGGAGATATTTCTGAGGAGCATGCAATGAGTAAGAGTGAGACGGGCAAAGAGATGCAGCGATATAGGCATTACGAGTTTAGAGTCATTAGGCACAACACACTGCTGTCATTATATCATACTGCATTACATTCATCACTAATGAAGCTGTGGGAGGGCACAAAACCAATGGCTCAGTCTGTCTGCTGCTGTGAAAAACAGCTCTTCTTTCGAGGAGTTCGGTGTGACGCTTTTTCCATCCCAACACTGCTGCTGTATTTAAAGCAACCTGTGTGACACTGAACCTGACTAAATCTGTCTGAAGCAAAGCTGAGGTATTCTACCGACTTACGAGGCAGTGAGAGCGAGAGAGCAGAGCCCTGGCTAAAAGGTCTATACATGAGTGCAGATCCCTGCTTAATACATTTTTTCTCAAGCATCTTGCAGACTGTAAAGTGCACATAAATCGTGCCAAGCATCAAGGATGGAGTTAAACAAGCGAACATTCAGCCCTTCAGATCCCCCGACTGCCTCAGAAAAAACCTTCACTATCGGATCTCCACACCATCTCATTAAGCCCCAAGTTTCAGCAGCCCACAACAAAAAACTTAAACCTGATTAAAAACAGAATTCAAGTAAAAATGTCATTTATAGTACAATAGAGAGAGTTCAAATCACAAAGCTTTTTGGGAACGTATTCAGAGACACTGAATATTTCCATATCGAGAATCTCACTTTATATCCTAAGAAATGTCCTAAATCCTAAAGCACTGCGCTGGCAACCGCAAATTACATGACCTGATTTCCATAACACAGAATCTTATCAACACAGAATCTTATCAACACTGGCCTCTAAGGGAACACAAACTAATTGGTGCGACTTTTACGTCGCGTTTTCTAATGATGGGCGCTTGATTAATCTTTGAAACGCTGGCTAGTGAGTGTTGGAGTTACAAAGGAAGACGGCTGAGAGGATCAAAGTCATTCCAGTCTACTGAGGGGGGGGATTAGGAAAATGTGGTGGAGGCATGGAGACAATCGAGCATCCAAGCCTCCAGCGAGGAAAATCCTTTCAGGCTGGAACCAAAATCTCAACTGGAGAAATCATCCTGACTTGCGGCTGTGCTCGCTGAGTGCTGACTGACACTGACACGTGTGAGGGCGGTTATGTGATATCACGGTAATCCCACTGAAGTCCCCAAACCCAATCCTTCTGCCTCATGACCAATGCGAGGAAATATACAGGCAAGTGGGGGCAGGAGGTTCCAAGAGGGCAAAACCCTCCAGTCCAACCTTTGATACTTTTCATAACTGTAAAGTATTTTTTTTATTGTCTGAGACTTTTTTTTTTTACCTTCCCTAAGGCTGTTGTTCATGCATTCACTGTCAGACATAATATTCTCACCAAACAAAAGCAAAAACAGGCAGGCTTTGACAGCAATTTAACACAAAGCAGGTGGTCCTGAGGCACGGGGAGGCAAATTCTGTCCACAAAAAAAGGAAATATAGTGGCTACAAGATTTGTTTTTGTTTTCGTTATTATGTACCCATTTTTATACAAATTATGCTTTTTGGTTGGGGTTCTTTTACTTGTATTAGTTAAGTACCTTTTTTAGGTTTTAAGAAAACCTAAATGCGTTCTTTACTGTCATCCTTGTGACAGTGTTCATTCATTGAATGATTACAGGTATAATGAGGGAGCAGCGTGTGGCTGTACATTCTCACACGAGTGACTGAAGCTTGTACACTATTCCCTTGTTTGTGCGTGAGATTGTTCAACCCTGCAGTCAAAGTGCATTGGTCTTGTTTGTAATAATGTGGCCACTATAATAAGAGGTTTTTCAACTGTTGTAGGATACTTTAACAAAGCAGCCATGCCTTGATTTTTCAGGGGAGATTCATTACCTCTCTTGCGTATATAATATTCTTTGGTGGTGGGCTAAAACACAGTCTCAAACCTACTGATGTCAAATAAACCCAAGAAGAAACGAGTATGTAGGGATGACTAAGCTATCATTTGAAATTCTACAATGAAACAACCCCTGACTTTCGGAACTGATACCCAAACAATATCTTACTGATACCCTACTTTAAGTCATTTAAATAAGTCTATTTTGTATAAACCCTTGTCCTCCTTAAACAGAATAGGTGTATTCAAATGTCTAAATACAATTAGCAAACATTTGATTTCAGATCACAAACTATCTGATCAAAGATTAAGGACACAAGATTAGTGTTCGATGCAGCTTTCAGTACTTGACAGTTTTGATGCTGCAGATACATTTTGGTCACTATCAATAACGTATCAAGTTTTGATACTAAACCCTACACATTTTAGACCACTGACCCCCATTTATTAAGGGTTTGGAAACAGTAAACTCTTACGTGAGAGTAGATGTTTGCTATCTGCCTCTACCCTTACAGGTTTAGACTCCCAGTCCTCCTCTTTACCTCCAGTATTGCCACGAGCTGATGAAGTAGCTGTAAGATTTCAACACATTTTCACTTTGCTGACCCTTCTGAAACCCATTCGGGACCCCGAGGAGGCACCGCTGGGTGCATCAGGCTGCTCTTCCAGTCGGCAGCTCAAGTTACCTTGACCAAGTGTGGAAAGGGGCGCTCATCGGCTGAGAGGCCACTGCTCCACTGCATCACTCTGCAGCAGTACACGCAGGGAGCTGAGGCAGTCTGCACCCCACACACGAAAACAACCCTGGCTCGGCAGCTGAGGCTCTCTCTACACCGGCTAATACTGTGTTATGTTCCAAAAATAACCTCACTTGCAATTCTCGCAACAAGACAACTATGATTTGTTCTATTCTGACACACTATCAGGGTCATGGAGAGTACACAGAAAGCATGTTTGTTATGCTTACACTGTTAAAAGGTAGATAATACTACAATTTTAGAACTCCCTAAAGAAAAATACAGGAATGACACTGGGGTATAAACCACACATACAACTGCACCAAGTTATGGCAATATCATTGTGAGAGCCTTCATGGCTCAACCCCCAAATGACAAAACATGCACCTGCCCCATCCAATAGCATGGCAACTGACAGTGAGGCAATAAGGGGGGAAATAGACAGCGACCGTCTAGTCAGGCTACAGTAGTTTAGAAATCACTGGATGACATCATGAAGTTCAAAAACATTTGGTTACCTGGCAGATCTCATAATACAGAACTAAACGGAATACACATACACCACATAAATAAAAACAACTAGCAGCCAATGGTAGCCTGCAAGCAGCCAATAAAGCTGCAGTGGGGGGGAAATATAGCAGAAATAACTACAAGTAGCCTGGGCTACCGATATACTGTGGGAATAGGTCATGACAGGAGGTAACCGAGAATAAGATCAAAACCAGACACCAGGATGTGACAAAATGTAGCCATTTTCCTGGAGAGAGGATATAATATCATTGGCTAATTTTAAAAAGCCACTTGCATACAGACATGCAATACAACTCAAAACCATTATTTACAGGCCTGTAGTCTAATAAAGTGGTACTTTTGGGACGCCCTCGTGGAGACAAAAGAACGGTGCCGCGAGGTGTATGATGGTGCGGTACTCGTCTCGTTCCCCAACATCACGTCCACCTGTCCTCTCTTCCTTTATGCGCTTTCCTAAACCGCATCGTCCAAAGCGAAATAAGCAAAACTCGACTCACCCAGCACACCAGAGGAGCCTTGTGACGGGGCAGCGCCCGGTTCCGGCCTCTCCGCTTCTCCCTGCTGTGCTCGGTGTCGGTGTCGGGAGCTCTCGGTGCCGTCGCCGGCGGCGGTCGCACCACCGGCGGCCGCCGCGGCTGCAGCGCCTGTCGCTGCCGACCCCGGGCCGGGCATGCTCTCTATCAGCGAGGAGCAACGGAAGATGAAGATATTCTCCGGGAAATTGTACAATAGTATCGCATCTCAGGAGGAGGGCAACGCATGGGTGTAGCGCAGCGACCGGCGGGTGTCCGAGTGAAGGGGTTAAATGAGTGCGAAAGTGAAGTGAAGGTTGTCGGTGCAGCGGCGGGGGTACTCTGGAGCAGGATGCGCGGCTAGATGGAGAGCTCTCCTCCGACGACTATAGAGGAGGGACAAAGAGAGGGAGGGCGGAGGGGAGGGGAGGGGGGCTGGGCGACAGAGAGACACACACACACACAATTTACAGCAATTCACCATAGCAGCCTTATGAGTAATGAGTAATGTCCCAGATTGTCTCAGCAGGTACATTTTAAGAAATTTCGTCATGAGAAATTCCAATATAAAGTCAGGTTAAGCAATCTGGATATTATTACAAAATCACTTCATGCACAGCTCACTTTAAGACTTTAAAATCCCACAGAAATATTTTAAGAACATAAATTATTATAACATAATTGTTTCTTTCATACACGCATGTCCTTGCAGTCTCGCCTCGCCGTTCTCCAGGAGAAATGTATAGTTATTGCCCTACAGTGACCTCTGTCTTCCAGCAGCTAGGCCTGATATTGGTGCCAGAAATATAATCTGCTTGGTTCATTAAGGCAAAATCCAGACAAACAAAATGCATGGCGTATATTGATAACGTTTATGTGAAATCCAAAATGCTGTTGAGTTGTCATGCTCTTTAAGAAATTGTATCTGCCACCTTTAATTTAAACACAATAATCCTCTCAGCAGCAGGTCTATCGGGCAGGTGGTTCCTGCAGTCCAGCAGGTTGCTGTCTTGTGAGAATGCACTATACCCTGTCCTGGAAGATTTGATAGACTATGACTTATTCATGAATGCAAAAAATATCTTCATAGATTAAATTGTTAGTGACACTCAGGTAGGGACAAGTATGTCTCTTCACTTTAATCCACTGGATACTCTCTATCAGCAGCTGTAAAAGTCTTCATTTAATCGCTACACCATTCACATAAACAAACTATAAGTTTACTTTACAAAGCAAATAGTGTTGTCATGTTTGCTCACATTTGCCTTGTGTCTTTTATAATGGGCAAACAGTCAGCCTATAGTCAAAGCGAGCCTACGCCCAAACACATCCTTCAAAACAAACACTGATGACGCAGACTCAGTTGGTGGATCCTCTGTACTGGTCAAATATACAGTATGTTTCTATCATAAACGGTCATGTGCAGTTTTACAACCAGTGGAAGAGTTATTAAACGTGTGAAGTGTGTCAGGAGAGGAAATATGTTCCTAAAAAAGAAAACTTCTCCTTTTGTTCAGAAGAGACAAAGATGTTTGTCCATTAATGGTGCACAACAGCTGTAAGGTGGCAGTTGTCACGCTTTGTGCACATAGAGCAGCCTATAAATTATTGCGTTCTCAGGTGAAAGATTGAAAACGGGGCCTCAGGCCATGTCTCTTCAGCATGTATGTACACAATCTACTTCCTTGGCCAGCCTTCCCGATACCATGTTTCACTGTGCAGAAGGCAGGCAGGCAGCTTTCCCCCTTGTACGGCTCACAGCTCAGAAGTACCTCGTCTTCAAGCATAAATTCTGCTTACTCACCACCCTCTGGGCTGACAGCTGCAAGGAGCTGCAGTGGAACACACACACACACACACACACACACACACACACACACACACACACACACACACACACACACACACACACACACACACACACACATAGCCTTTACTCTGTGTTTATATTGTTTGATATGGAGGATGAAGGATTAGACCACACCACCAATATTGTTTACAGTTTATTAGTTACATCCAGCCAGAAGTAATGTAACCGTTTACAACAGCCCTGCAATAACTCCTATTCCTTCCTTCTTTGAGGTTACAATTAATGCTCGGTTTTAGTTGAAACAGTTTAAGAGAGGTGCTGGTTCAACTCTACGTCATTTTAGAGACTGTGGTGCTGTTGAATTGTTCAGAGGTGTTTTTTAATATTCTCTATATAATAAACCTTAAAATAACCTACCTTTCTTTATGTTATGCAGTCAGAAACACCTACGAGTTTTATTTACTGAAGATGGGCTTCAATAACAAAAACAAATCAAACTAAAAAGTAACCATTTTATGAAACAAACATGTTGCTGTGTAGAGATGATAAATTTTGTATTTGAAGAAACATATTTTTTCCCATGCTTGTGCCTTTTTCCACCAAAAATACTAATCCTTAATCCAAATGGATTTGCCTGTTATTAGTCAGTTTCAGAAAGCGCCACAGCTATCATCACTGTTTCCCCAGAGAGAGAGAGAGTCATTTTTTTATGATTTGACAACACAATGAAAAGATCTCCAACTATGTTAAGGAACAATTTCTTGTTTGTAATCTAAATAAATGTTTGCATAAGTAAAGATATGAGGGGAAGTTGCTTTATGTGAAATTTGTGGGAAAAAAACACCCTTCTCCACAATAGCAACAGAATACCCAGTTTTATTTTTAAAAACTAATTTCCAAAATGATAGGGCATTTTGACTTGAAAACTTACCCAAATGATTAAAATTGAAAATGATGAATTGATTATCAAAATAGTTTTCTGTCTGGCTAACGGGTTAATAAACTAGTCGTTTCAGCTATAAGAGATAGATAGATAGATAGATAGATAGATAGATAGATAGATAGATAGATAGATAGATAGATAGATAGATAGATAGATAGATAGATAGATAGATAGATAGATAGATAGATAAACAGACAGACAGACAAGACAGACAGAGAGAGAGAGAGAGAGAGAGAGAGATAGTCAGCTATGTACGGTGAAGAGCACCCGTAGAGGGCAACGGTAGCTACACGGACCGAATTAAATGGCGCACAGTAGGCGGGACTTACTGCAGATTGACAGCTTTTGAACAAATGAGATTTTAGAACTGTTGTTGCTGTGGAAAACGTCGTCCAATCACAATCGACAAAGGGAGCGACAGACATCGTGGTAAATGTAAACGGTTGAGGAGCAGCAGTTGAATCCTGTTAATGTAGCTTTAGTTGAAAGCAGTTACTGTCCATGAAATGTGTCCATTTGCCAGTTAACGTTACATTCACAGGTCTCTCCGACATTAGCTAACAGTGGAATAAGGTAAACACAATGAGTTCGTCAAAGATAGAGCATGTTTTGCAACGTCAGTCTCTAAAATCAGCCACACCAGAAACCGCACGTGAAATGTTTGTTGTCAGAATAATATGATCATGCTGCCATCAATGATTCGTGGGATATGGAGAGCTGCTGTCCACAATCTTAGGATAAGGTTTGTTAACAAAGTTCAACCTCGTTTTCTGTATTTTACTCATTCAGGCAGAAACTGCCACTCTGTAACCTGTCTTTTCCTTGAATCTTGCTATGTAAATTGTTGAAAAGGGGATTTATTTATTGTATGTTACAATACATGTTGTGAAACCAACAAAAGACAAAAAAAAGGCAATAAAAGATTTTCAGATGAGGCAAAAATGTAACTGAACACATAAATAAATTCTAATGAATAAAGCTTTATACCTTTCCTTTAACCTTCAATCAGTTGGTTAAAAAAAGCGAAACGATTTGTATTTTTCCTTTACCACTTGATTAAATACATGAAAACCTAATTCATTTTTCTCTTTTGTTTATATTTTATTAGCTGATTTTGACTCCCTAGTTTTACATTTTTCTTTGCCATGGCACACATTCACTAATTTATTATCTCTTCCCTTTCCCCATGCAAGTATAAAGCGTTCTCTTTTCCTTTTAATTAAATGTTATTTACTGACAATTTAAGTTTACTGCACTTGTGTAACGACCTTGTATTACTTTTTGTCAGTTTTGGTGCTCCAGAATATAGGCTATACGTTTGTCTCGATGTAAACGAATATACAGCATGTCTGTTTGGACAAAAATAAATAGCATGTTAGATTATTAGACTTCATTAGTCTACTAAAGTCAGAAGGTACGGCTGTCTTACAATTCACTTATCTCCTGCAGAGGAACTCCAACTTGCAGATTAGTGTCCACCTGTGATGGAGTCCCAGATGGACTGGCTGATGCTGAGACCATCTTTGCATTATCATCGGGCCACGGCAGGTGTGGAGTGGCTGTGGTACGAGCCAGTGGTCCAGCCTCGGCCACAGCTCTGAGGTGTATGACCGGGCTCACACACAGCCGGCCCCCTCCACGCAAAGCCCTGTTACGCAGCATCACAGACCCCCAATCCAAAGAAGTGCTGGACCGCGGACTTGTCCTCTGGTTCCCAGGTCTGTTCCCTTTGACCGCATGCACGCACACACACACACACATCTTCACATTTCTGTGATTTGTAATGTGGATGTAGTCTTTTTTTACACACTATGTGCAGGTTCCCTTCTCCTGTCAAAGGTTGTATCAACAAATGACAATATGATATAGTAGAAGGAAAGAAAATGCTAATACAGAGGGCAAAAATACATGTCAAATATTATAATTAGTCTTGCATCAGATATTTATGTGTTAAGGGAAACAATGTTAAAGTGTGCAAGTGTTATCCCACTCTTAATGTAACAGTAATATAAAGCATCTTTGATTATTAGTAAATGGGCTAAAACTTGAAAAATCACTTGAAAAAGAGTGAATGAATTCCCCCAATTCAATTGCTTTAGGAGCAAAATACAAACCCAATCCCACTAACAACACTGATGGGCGCCTGCTTCAGTCAAATCTCTGCAGTGTTTTTTCTGTCATGTCTTACATTTTGTATCTTTTGGTGTAAAGTGATGACAAACCAGCTTGGTTGTTAGATTTCTTTTTTTTTCATTGACATTTTATTGAATTTTTGAAAGACCTAGGAATATACACAAGCATAAAACAAGGATTAAAGGACGTTATACACATAACTTAAAATAGACTGGGTGTGTAGCCCACACGTATGGACAAGCACGCATCCAAGAAGACGCTACGGAAAAATGGGGGTGAATTTAGTCAAGCAAACGCCAAGAGGACAAACAAGTAACGAAAGTTAATCTGGGGTTGGCTTTCACTTTCGCTGCCTTGTGGGATGCTGCAGGTCGTACACTGGGCTGTGTTATGGCAACCGTGGTCCGATGACGTGCTGTCAGTGAGCCGGGGGGACGAGGAGGGTCCAAAAACTTACACTCCAAGACATTCAAACTTGTCAGATTGCTTTACTGTTCAAACTACAGAACTTGCTGTCTTGTAATCAGGATCATCTTTAAGTCGTTGTGGTTTCACACTACACGACTGACCAGAGACGAGGGGTCACACACTACAAGATTCTTCATCTGGATGATCCGATGAGGTCACCAAACTAGGTTTTATCACAAAAACACATGGGTGTAGTCATGCTTGTTGATGACGTGTTAACACAATAGCCAGTCTCCACGCGTCTTTACTATTTCCCCTATGTATTTCAGTCACTGTGTTATGTTTATTCATACAAACATCCAACACCCTAGGAGGAGAAGCAGCAACAACAACTGCAAATGTAACACAAAGCACACCCAGGTAGGCTACAGGCGAGGCGACCCCTCCCAAGGTTTCCCCCCAACCCGTGTCTTGCACTCTCAGTGGCTGTTGCTCCCTGAAAGACTCCCCAACAGGTCCAGGTTTATGAATATCTGAAGTTCTATCAGAATCAGCCACTTGTACTAGCCCAAGTTGAATGAAGTGTTCCTTGACATATTGGTCCCGTGCATATTGAATGATATTGAGTTGTTGTCTCTTGTGTTCATGTCCTTAGCTCCACACAGTTTCACAGGAGAGGACAGTGTGGAGTTCCACATCCACGGCGGTCCTGCTGTCATTACTGCTGTCTTACACGCTCTAGGTAAAATACAAATATCCATCTGAGTATCAATATCATCCAACTTCATATAATGCAGTATACACACATACATGCATACAGTGTCATGTGGTGCACCGTCATGTTTGGTATGTGTGTCTCCACAGCTTTGACTTCCAAAGCTGTAAGCCTGCAACACAGTAACTAGTTGAGTCATGTGACTGCCCATCGCTGTGACTTAAAAGGGAAAATTTTCTTATTTCTAAGATACTTATAAAATGTGCCTTGGCAAGCGTGGCAAGGCACATTCCCTCTGGGACTGACGAGTAATATTACAATATTACCTGCAGTTCTCTCACTGTTCTACTAGGAGGCAGTATTGT
This sequence comes from Leptoclinus maculatus, assembly GCA_032191485.1. Lineage (NCBI taxonomy): Eukaryota > Metazoa > Chordata > Actinopteri > Perciformes > Stichaeidae > Leptoclinus > Leptoclinus maculatus. Next base: position 16,246,839 of record JAVDOI010000004.1, on the reverse strand, counting down.
ATAAATTAAAATTGTTAATGAAAGCTTGTCACCAATTATGTTCATTATCATTAATCAGGAATAGTAAGAGGAAAATATTAGTGTTGTACATGATGTTGCTCATGACCTACATTTGCCAAATGATTTATAATCAATGTTGTCTCCTCCTAGTGAGAATTGAAAAATGGTCATTAAAACAATGAAAACGTCACCTCTTTAACCTTCCCTGTTGTGCCTGTTTTCATTCCAAGTGAACCCTGAGTGACACATTGACCTTGCGTTTGATCCTCCTCTGTTTGTGTGTGTGTGAGTTGTGTGCATGATTCATGCCCAACTCGTGCCTCATTCATTTATTCATGTTTGTATGCTGTGTGTGTGTGTGTGTTTGTGTGTTTCTCAGGAAGCGTGCCTGGCATGAGGCCTGCTGAAGCTGGAGAGTTCACACGGAGGGCCTTTCAAGCAGGGAAGCTGGGTTTAACGGAGGTAGGTCAAGACGAGAATGTAAAAACACACAGATATGTGCAGATTTACATACAAAGAGCATTTCAGAGCAATTTACAGGGTAAATGTGGAATAAACAGGGTCAGAAATGAACAGGGATTTCAAGTTCATGAAATGTCAACAGTGAAAAAAGTATTTTTTTTACATATATTGCCCTTTAAACGCATCTTTCATTGGGCGGTCAAACGTTTATGTACGGGTGAAGCTACTGGGCCTCTGTAGATGGTGATTTTCTTCAAAAAGCTGCCAAATATGCAGCCTTCCAATATTGAAAGGGGCTCTTCTGTATATTCTGTTTACAGTCTATTATGATTGAGTAAATGTCAGCAGCATACAGTAAACATACAAATATTTATTTAATAATTGGCAATGCAAATGTTTTTTTTCACAATTTGGTCATATTTATCTTGGAAATTATGAAAATGCCTCTTAAAGTCCCATCAAGGAAGCGAAAGGCTTCCTTTGGTCAAAACAAATCTCATCATAGTGTGATAATGAGATAATAGTGTGATAAAGACGCTGTCTTTATCAGTAGCAGGGTACTGTGGCAGTATACTGTGCATCTTACACACAGCATCACATAATGGGGAAACATGTCTGATCCATAGTGTTTAACAGAATGAAAACATTAGTGCAAGAAATGGATAAATAAAACATGTGCGTCAATCCTAACTTTATAATGCTCCCTGCAGGTGGAGGGGCTCGGGGATCTGATCCATGCTGAGACAGAGGCTCAGAGGAGACAGGCTCTCAGGCAGATGTCAGGAGAACTGGGACGCCTTTATCAGGACTGGAGCCACAAACTGAAACGGGTAGGTCACTCACTGGTACAGATAGTGGTTTCCAAAAATAAGCAGGATGACAAACGGATGTTTCCATCAGGACTAGAGCCCAGGGCTTAAAGGTGTCGGTTTAGTATGTGTGGCAGAAACGGAAAGTGCAGTCTGGTCTCAAATCAGTCTTGAACACTTTTCTTACTTTTTGGATTCACCTTAGTCTCCGATGCTACACGGTGTGAAGTTGTTCCTGATCCTCCTCCTTTCTCCTGATAATAGAAGATTAAAGATTTCATTTAAGTTTGGAGTCATTTTTCCTCCGCACTATAAACAATGAACTGAATAAATTTGTTCTATAAAAACCTGTTTATGTAATGATCCTCTGGTTTATACACAAAGATCAGTTTGGATGTTGGAATAGTGTAATCAGACTTTTTATTCAACTTGACTTGATCTCAACCCAACCAGACCTAGTATTTAAAGTGACAGGTGAACAGGGGGCCTTTAGGAAGTCCCCCTGTCTAATTCTGAGTAAGCATGACAGCAAAAACAAGCCGAGCTCCTGGAGTTCTCCCCTGGAGAGACATTGTGCATGTTCATGTCTGACATTTCTCTGAAAAGTGTTTTGGAAACAATCTGTCTGCACTGTGCTGTAGGTCAGGCCTCAATACTTTCACACCCAAACAATGCTTTCCTTTTTTTGTATCACCACAGCTGCTTTCTCAACACACCATTGATGGATTAATGGGAATCTGAGACTTCCTGTTTTCATGTTGCTGTGCCACATGTAGCACAATACCGAGAATCAAAATACTATCTGTATGCCACATGTATAAATGTATTTCTTATTGTAAACAGGAATAGAAAAAACAGAGAACCTTGCAAAAATAATTAGTAGACTAGAAGGGAAACCCTTCCTGGATTTAAGATAACACATTGCTAAATTATTGACGCAGGTAAATAAATGAATGGTTTAACAGGGATAATAACTGATGATATTTGTGTATAAAAATCTGATAAACATAAAACGAAATAAAAAAAATAAAACGAAATTTTATTATAATCGTCATATACACATATACACATACATGAAATGTAACTTCTGCATTCAACCCATCCCTAGCTTATTGGGAGCAGTGGGCTGCTGAGAAGCGCCCGGGGAGCAGTTCGGGGTTCAGTGTCTTGCTCAGGGACACGTTGGCACAGGACTCACTGCAGTCAAGGACCTTGCGGTTGCCGGACGACCTTCCCTACCCATTGAGCCACGACCGCCCCCAATGCAGAAACACAACAATATCAAAATATGAACCTGTGTGAAGTACAATACTCTATTCACTCAACCTAATCATTGAAATGAGTTGGGAAGGTAATGTAATTGATCATATAATTAATAATATTATATAATCCTTCCTTTCAGGAAACCTCAGTAATAGTATATTTCCCAGCAGATAAGAGCAAGTTTTTCAACAACCATAACATTTGATTCACAGAACTACTGATCTACACAGGGGTCAAATGTCCTACTTTAAGACATTTGATGAGTGAAATGGCCGAGGGGATCAAGTCAGTGACAACAGCATCGCCTCTCTGTTCAGAAAAGCTTTGTTAATACAAACGTGTAATGCTGCACTGTTTGCCACCAGAACTGAGTCAGTACCGCTGAGCGACCTGGTTGAGCTGTTCATTCGTACTATATCACTAGCGATGTTCAAAGGCCCATCTCTATTTTTGATTATTGACTTTCTAAGAACAAGACGTTTTTGAAAAGCGGTGCTTTTTTTAATCTTTTTCCATCTCGGCACATCTGGCTTTGTATTGTTTTGGATGGATTAAAGATGAATTATACCACGCACAGCTGCTGTATGTATTAAGACAGGTACACAATGAAGACATGGATTTATTCTGGGCAGCAGTGTTGTTTTTCTTATGGAAACATTATTCTGAACTGTGCACCAAATCATACAGATAAGGGGAGAGAAACGGAGGAAGAATGAATGCAACTGTAAAAACAGGGGTTAGTGACCTTGCTGATGTTGAATGCTACATATAGCTTGTGTCATATTTCACCAGGACACATTGTTAGAGGTTTTCAGTACACATATACTTTACTCTTTGGTTCTGCATTGGGCTTAGCATGCTGCCTTGCTAATCCAGGGAGTATCTTCAGAGCAGAGCCATCAGCGCCAAGCAGTATTGTGTGTTAAGTTTCTGCATATAAGTTGTTTGGGAAAGACACCTGACTTGTAGTACACTGTTTTACGTTCATTGATACGGTTTCCGAATAAGCTTATCACCATGATATGGTAGTATATATGTTCTTATGTCTGTCTTGTTTGAATCTAATCCTGACAGAGGCTTAGTTTTCCTTTTCACATCGTGTTGAGGCGGGTGAGAGCAGCAGGTCATTGACTGCAGATGAACGCTTCAGCTTAATGGATGCAGGCCAAACCCTCCTACTGTGAATTGTTTCGAAGAGTATAGACTAGGGATCTTTCAATACTTTGGCACCAGATCTGACCAACCGGTCCAGGTGATCTCCCTTGAGAAACTCTGTTAAGCTGCTTTGTCGACAGTTCCTAGAATCAATTGGAACGAGCCTCCAGTTTGGAGTCAGATTTCTGTGAATCCTGTTAATCAGACGTATACCATCTGTATGATGCAAGGGGTCAAACCCTCATTTGACACCAAAACAATGCAGTTTTTTTTAACCGTTGGCTTCCCACTTTTGTGACTGTATTAAAGTATGGGAATCTGACGCTTCCTGTTTTTGTGCAGCTGTACTACTATTGTGTTAATGTTCCGCCTGTCAATCAAGATACAGATCGGCGCTTGTTGTGGAAACACTGAAGCTTTTCCCCCCCTTCGTATTCTACGTAGTTTCAAATACATTTCAAATGTGTGGCAGTGACGTGAAGTAGCAACATGACCTGCTGCACCTGATGTAAGACTGGTCATGGAAAAAGACAGAGGAGGCCATTTACATTTTTAATGTTAGTGTCTAATGTTTCTATACATACACTGTATCAATGTATGGTTGAACACTGTTAAAAAAATCGTTGCATCTGTTGTCACCTTGGGCTCTGGGAAAATGTGCAAAATAATTAAACTGTTAATTGTTTCCCGAAATCAACATAGCTATACTACAACACCACACTAATGAAATATGCCATGAGAAATGTTACTGAAAATGTTTTAAATATGTGGAGAGTGTTTTCATTTATTTGTTTAGGTATGTAAGAATCGTTTTGATTCTCTCCTTTGGATGATAATAGCATATTGCACAATAATATATCCATGTAAGCAGCTGCAGCAAGATGAACTGCACATTGGCTCCCTGTTTACCGTCACTCACGTTTTCTGTGCTCCCTGCCTAAAACTTCAACATGCAAATAATCATTACATTATAAATGGAAAAAGATTTGCTCAACTTTTGAGGCCCCCCCCCCCCCCCCCCAACTGCTGATTTTGATGTTTTCAGTGTATCCAAGGTGTTAATTTCACACACTGATTTCAGCCTCTTCCCTTCTCTCCTCTCTCCTTTGTGCGTCGCACAGTGTCTGGCTCATGTTGAGGCCTTCATAGACTTCAGTGAGGATGAGCTCATTGAGGATGGGGTCTTAAACCAAGGTATGTGTACACTTTGTCCTGCTCTTTACAGGAGAAAAAGAACAGAACAGTCACCCCTTGGGCTTTCAGAGGGGTCTGTTTCTGTCTGAAGAGAGAGGGGTCCGGCTGGCTTTCCTGTTTGGATCGCCAACTGGCCATCAGGTGTGTTTGCTGCACTGTAGGGAGAAGCGTAGACCTCAAACTGCTTAAAAGACAATTTCCGTTTAGGAAGTGTGGAGAGAAGGCCAGGGGACAGTAGAGGCATTCGTCTTACCTTCAAAGCCAACCTGACAAGCCAATCTCACAGGAATACTGCTGTCAGCAGCAATTTACAGTCCGTGTGTGTGTGTCAGCAGCAATTTACAGTCCATGCGTGGGTGTGTGGGTGTTTTCAAGGGATGTCCCCCCTTAGTGTGTCTCCTGCTATCTGGCACTGGCAAAGCTCGTCAGAAGCCTCGGATGTTGAGAAGTTTCGACACAATAAAGCCTGGGAACGGTTGTTTGTTTTGGTGGCACGGAATGTGGACTTGCGCCTCAGAGTGGCAAATAATAATAGACTAATTTCCAAAAATAGAAAACCTGACATAAGTACTTTACCATCTAAAGACATACAGCAAATGACATGCTTTATATCTGAAGCTCTTTTCTGTTTGTTCCTCAAGTAATCCCAAATTGGATGAATTAATGTGCTTGAGTCAATCAAAATTGTTTTAAATATATGTAGGTAGTGTAGGTATTGCTTTGGATTGTCAAAACCATTTTTCTGCTTTAGACACATGCGGAAAGAGACATGTCCATGACCCATTTTTCGTCCAGACGAATGGTGTCAGACACCAGACAGGCCTTTGTCCTTCAAAGGACAGAAATTCCCTTCACAAGGCCATGAAAGTGAAGTTGTTTACGAAAACCTTCGTGACGTCCCGTTTCTTACTCTGTCTTTATCTCCTCAACTCCCACAGTGGATGAATGGGTGTGTGATCTGCAAGCAGAGATGGAGCGCCACCTACAGGATGAGAGGAGGGGCGAGCGGCTACGCAGCGGAGTCCAGGTGGTCATCGCAGGAGCCACCAATGCAGGGAAAAGTAGCCTCCTGAACAAACTCTGTAAGAGAACCAAGAAAACCAGCACATACACACACACACACACACACACAGCGTGAAGGGGTTAACACAAAGTATGACTTACTATCATCTAGATACAGACCTTACTGTTCAATCATACCGCTGTCAGCCATGGTTTGGGAGGGAAAGAAGGCAACATCTGTCATCCTATAAGCAGCATGGACGCGCAAAGTTTTGAGAAATGTGTTTCATTCATATAAACACATATTCTGTGTTCCATGCACAGAAAGTGAGAAGAATAATGTTCCTTGACAAGATGGGATTTTATGCATTCTGACTTATATAAAATAATAAATAAAGCAGCATGAAAGTAGATTTTGGGGTTGGCGTTATAAAAACGGTGGCCTTTAACTCCAACAACCAGGGTTCAGTTTCAAACAACTACACACATTTATTTCGTCACGTCATGCTTGTTTTTCCACGATCTTGCAAATGTTTGAATATCTCATAATCGCCATAATACACAATCTGTGAACAGTAGCTCTTGGCACACATGAATTACAATAGTCCGACTTTTCCAGATACAGATTTTAATTGCTTCCAATTTAGATTCTGGCCGTGCTCCAGACGATTAATGAAGAAATATCTATAAAGGTAAACAGTACAATTGTTGCTTTTCAATTTTCTTCCTCTAAATTAGTTCTTCCCTTGTTTATCCACACTGGGTGGCAACCTAATGAATCCCTTGTTTATGGTCTGAGGTTGTGTTTGTTTAGGATATGGTATCCTTAATCATTTACAATCACTCTATATAATCTAAAGAGGGGGCTTGGCAGGGTCTCTTCACAGCTTCCTATCAGAAGAATAGACATATTTATCAAACTTCAGATAGAATCATGTTATCATTTCCTCTTGTGATTAGTCTTCCCTGTGTGCCCCCCCCCCCCCCCCCCCCCCCCCCCCCCCCCCCAAGTCAGCATAGACAGCTATTCATGAGTTGGCAGTGTTATTTCACACGGGATACATTGGGGATGTCTGCCAAGTTCTTGAAAAGATAATATAGAAATTATGACAAAATATCTTTGCTTTTGTTTGCGTAATGCAGAACTTAGATTTTTCTAATTGAAGCCGATAAATAATGTGACTGTTGATATGTTTGATTAAATATTTGATCACAGAAAAATCCAGTGTGATGTAGAAAAAACATTTACAAATAATGTAATGTTTAAATAGTTCATCCTGGATTGCAGACGCTACAGCTATACTGTCGGGTATTACAATCTTAAAGCTACGGTTGGACAGCAATTAATGAATCAAATGCTCTGGAAAATAAATCTGGTAATTGTTGCAGGACTGTAATAAGTCTGTCTAATCATTTTATTTATAATCTTTTAGGAGAAACACATTAGGCTTGGGGCACAGACAGAGTAAAGAAGTCAGGCTAACATTGTTAGTTTTGGTCTTTTCATGGGATTTGTAGACAAAAAGAAAATAAACTAATATCAACCTCATCCCTTAACCTTTGTATCTCCAGGCCAGAGACCTGCAGCCATTGTGTCTCCCATTGCTGGCACCACCAGGGACATAGTAGAGACGGCACTGGACATCGGTGGGTTCCCGGTCCTGTTGAGTGACACAGCCGGCCTCAGAGAGAGTCCGGACCTGGTGGAGAGAGAGGGGGTCCGCCGTGCTCGGGAAAGGTAGGGGGAGAAAACCCTTTTAATATTAATATTTTTAAAAAAAAAGGAATTTTGCTCAGTTTTCCTGCGTTTCAATTTGAATGAGGCAGACCAAAAATATTAAGAAATATTATAGTATAAAGAATGTTTTAACTACAGTATAGTGACACTTGTGTCTAATATAACCATGGGACCAATGGAATATGTCCTTGAAAACAAAGAAAGGAAGAAATAAGTCATTGCTTTTCCCCTGTACATCGTGCTATCTTTTTGTAGTGTGGATGTAACCTCCAGAGTTTATATTATTGCTCAGCCATAGTTATAAATACATGGGACAAACACTCTCAGGAGGTTGCGTAATGAAGAGCCTCCTTTCCGTGTTGTAGAGTATTTACCATTAAGAGGTTCTTCATGTGTGGTGTAAAGAATGGACATATATGGCAATTCGTGACAGCTGCTTCCACTATTTACACTAGGGAAGAATGGCAGTACTTGCAGCACGGGTCATCGCTGTTTTATCATATACAAACAGGCAAACTGACAATCGGACGTATGGGCACGCTAGCACATACAAACAGTATGACATCAGCGCTTATTCACAGACACAGACATGTTTTGTGACATGATTTTTTGGAGTTAGAGAGCAGGAGGAAAAATAGTGGGCCTAACCCCCAGAAAGACCAATGTTTCCACAAGTACTTGTGTTCTTGGCAGGGGGATAAAGCATCTGACACATCTATTAGATATTACATCACTATGTAACTAATATCAATTTAATTTGTTAGACAGTTAACGGGACTTGCCACACCTTTTCACTCTGAGAGAGTACTGTTGAAAGTGTATTCCATTAAGTCAATTTATTTACAAAATGACAATCTAAAGATGACTTGTTGGCTCATGCCGCAGGAAATGAGTCACCGAGCACATCGGTGAGAATACAGATGATGTGACTACAGAAACAAAACAAACATTCTGTAATTCCTTTACTGTTTGTTTAAGTTATTTGGGCGCCCTGTTGGCTCTATAGGAAGGGTGGGCAGTTTGTATTCTACGGGGAACTTTTTGTGCAGGGAGCAGGTCAGAGGCTTGTGACCTGGGTCACTATAGGAAGGATGTGGTCAGTACAAGCATCCGCTGGTGCTGCTAACTGCACAGTGGGACTGAGATGCAGGAGTACTTAAAGTGAATACCATTTGGATGAATTCATTATAAATATTGCTGCCATTATTCACAGTATTTGTGGGCCACACCGTATTGTTTCTGAAACAAAACAGAGAGGCTCATGGTTTGCTAACCATGTGAATTTAAGAGTAAAAAAAAACAAAAACTATATGACAAAATGCTGTTGTGATCATATGAATAATTCAAGATCAAAAGTTGAGGTCCTTTTTTTCCAGAGTGGAACAGGCAGATCTGACCCTGGTGGTTGTGGATTGTGCTCATCTACCTTCTGATGCAAAGCAAGCTGTAACCTTCCTTCAGGGGCACCTCAGCAGTGTCCTGCCCACTCAGGAGCAGCCTGAGTCAGGTATGATCCCTTGGCCTCACCTGCTCCACCTGGACTGTCAGTGATGTTTGGAATCATATTTTCAAGTCACTTCAAGCACAGTGAAGTAGATATGCATGGTATAGTTACAGACTCTGGCAAAGTTACATGTTTCTGCATCAAACAACCTCAGTTCTTTGCTTTTAAGCACAAGTATTACATGTATTGTGACACCAGTTGTTCACTTATAGCTTCAGCTTATCATGCATTATTAAATGGTGCCAGAGAGTGATTCGACGTCTACTTACTTTGGATTACTGCAGGATTCTAGAGAGTGTATAGTCATGGAGACCATTTAAATAGAAATGTCAGTGCCTGAAAGAGTTGAATCATTGGTAATTGATCAACTTTTTCTTCATTCCTTTATTACCACAGTATTTCCTACAGACAGGTTTCTTTTGGTGCTAAATAAAACTGACCTGTTGCCTGAGGAGCAGAGGCTGAAGCTGGACGGGGAGCTGAGACGGGTCTCTGGACTCCCTCCTGTTTGTCACATTTCTTGCTACACTAATGAGGGACTGCAGGACTTCCTTGCAGTGCTGCACAGCAGTGTCAAGATTCTGTGAGTTTCTACAGTTACTAATGTTTTCTTGTTCCAAAGCAAAGACTGCATATCTCACTTAAATGTTGTATATATGTCAGTAAAAGTCATAGTGTAGTATGTCATAAAATGTCATAATACAATGTCATAGTTCCACCGTGTCTTTTAAAGTTAGTTTGATCCTTTCTAAAGGAGAAAATAACAACTCTATTTCAATCATTTTGTTATTTAACTTCCTCTCTAGGTGTGGCGACCCTCTGTGTTGTGCCCCCACCCTGACCCAGGCCCGCCACAGGGCCCACCTGCAGCAGTGTTTTGCGGCCCTGGCTCAGTACCAGCGATATCGTGACATTGACCTCGCTCTGGCAGCCGAGGGTGTCCGGTTGGCTCTCACGAGTCTAGGCCGGATCACTGGACATGTCGGGGCAGAGGAGATCCTGGATATCATCTTCAAAGACTTTTGCATTGGAAAATAGTCAGCTGAGTATCAGCAAAAACATGAAATACATGTAATATTAGTCTGCTCGTCTGCTCAGAAAGGAAAGGCTGCATTCTTGCATCGGTAAAGAAAGGGCACCGCCCCGTCATCATGCCAGGTTTTCGAGGCCCTACAAGAGTAAAAAGAATAAAAATGTGTGTTCTTTGCTGCAGGGTCACTCTGCTCCCAAGACACATACATATTTGTTTTCTGTTGATGCTCTTCAGAAGACTGAAATAGTTTTCACAAGAGTCCATGTGCTGGACAAGAGTTTTGCAAGTCTCGAGTCGTAATTTAAATATAGCTTCGGAAAGCCTTTGATAGCGGAACATTGGGCTCTTGGGTCGCAACATAACAGCCAAGATCATTTCAAATACAGCCAGCTGCAGACCTGTGCAAGGTCGTGGATGTTTACTTGTACTGCAGGACAATGACGATTTTTTTTTATTTGGGAACAGATATCATTACAGCTGTGTGGGTGTAGGTGTGTGTGAGAGAAATTGTATTATTTTAAATGACTATTTGTTGTATTATGTACGCATTTATGTGTAATAATTGGGATAATGTGTGTTTTCATAACGAATCAAATGTACGTCATGAATCAGAGACCACAGAAGAAATCTGATAAATAAGGGCTGATTGCCTTTAAACCTACATTATTAATGTTGGAGCTATTTATTTTATATTAGTATTTTGTTATTTAATTAATAAGTAGTATTGTTTAATTATTCTAGATATTTGATATATTAAGATTGCTTTTTCTCTTTAATAGTAATTTGTTTAGTTATATTATTTGTTGTTGTTTGGGTAATTACTGTGGGCACCTGTGGCTATATATATGAGTGAATAGATAGGACCAGCATGCACCGGGGTGGGCTTATAGTTTTTACCAGCACAGGAGAGACAGCACGACAGGAGTTTTCTTAGTTCTTTTGTTTGTTTGCTTGTTTTGTTTGTTTTACCAAATAAATAAGAAAATCGGAATCCTGCATGGACAATCTCCTCTCTTCTGCCTGCGTAAAACACCGACCACGGTGCATCAGTGGCGTTTGATTATTGTTTGTTTTATTTTGATTTATTCGACAAATGGCCACTACAATTAATTTATTCTCACAGCTAGGAGGTAGTGCAACAGGCTGTAAACACAACATCAACAGCATCTTACGGTTGTTACTAATGAGTTAGTTGCCTATTTACACATCCACCAGAAAGGGAACAATGTTCTCATCGTGTTTCTGGCCATTACGTTGTTACATGTCATTACATGTTTGAAGATGCATCAGGTTGTTACTGTAACTGAAATGAATGTAAGACTAATAAAGGCACATCAAGCACCTCATTGCATGCACTTTCATGACGTACCATACCACATTATGCGCTTCATGTGTTCATAATACCTTCATCGCGTGAAAGAAGTATTTTAGGTACCTGTACTTACAAAGATTGAATTGATGAGGTCTAATTTCTTGCTACACTGTAGCTGTTGTCACATTGAGTACAAGTAAGAATATGCTTTGATTTATAGCAATGAAAACTACATTTTAAGTCCACCTCTGGCCATAAAGCAGGTAATATACATACAGTATAGTATGTAGAGAAAACCAGAGTTTCCCAGCTCCTCTCCTGCTCTGTGGGAAAGGGACAGTTTTTGGAGGCAATGCTCTTTGTGCCCTTTGTTCCCTTGTCAATCTTGCCTCGATCAAATATTTATGTTTCCTTGTTGAACTCCTCACCCTTCTTCCCCAGTTGGTTTCTTCTCGCCCAGTCTCTGACGACAGCTGCCCTGCTGTACAGCATCATAACTCCCCCGTCTCGCTGCCTTTTTGTCTCTCTCCACTTTGTCTCTGCTACCTGACCTTTCCTCTTTCCGCACTGCCCTGTCAGCCTTTTTTGTCCTCTTTCATGTTCACCCTGATTAATTACCACACAGGCGGAGTTTAAGCTGAAAGCGGGACTTGCTGTCGTACAAATTAGTGGCAATCAATTCTGGAGCTTGGTTCATCTTTGAAGTAGTGTCTGTGTGTGATATGTTTATCACAACTGTGATGTGTGAAATGTGTTAGATACTGAATGCTGATTACAAACATAACCATGTATTCTATGCCAGAAGCAAAGCTTTTCACAGTGACAGTTTTTGTTACTTGGTGCTATGGATACATCTCAGTCTATATATTTATACTTTTAGTTTCCTGTAGTTGTGATTCATGGCCGTCCTGAGATGCAAGTTTGACGTAGCCAGGTCCAGTACCACCCTGTAGCCATTTGATTAGAAGTCAGGGTGTGTTTAGGTCTATACATGGGGTTGAAAACACTTCATGTTAAACAAAGGATTTCCTGAGGACAGGAGGCAGACTGTCTTACCTGTAACACTCACATCCATCAGTGCAGTCAGCCTGGGAGTTTATCCTCATGGGACTTCTTATACAACATGCAGGACTCTTAAATATGTGTTCTGTCTAAATGCTAATATTTCCATTTCTAATATTTTATTTCGCTGATTTACGCAGTTTAATGAACAGTTTAATTCACTGCTCTAGTTAACATTGAAATGAATTGATAGGGAACAGAACAGTCTGTAAGAAGTCGTGTGTGTACTTTTTAAAAATAGAATAAATACGGTAATAAAACGGTTAAAAGAAAACACAGCTGTTTCCAGCTGCAGTACTGCATACGCTCATCGACTTGTACTTGTGAAAAGAAAAAGGAAGTAGTAAAGCCTGAGAACAGTTCATTTAACAGCTACTGCACTGAACTCGTAAAAGATCTAGTACTTCCAGTCTAATTCGTGCCAAATGTTTTCCTACTGTTTTCTGAAACAGTTTTTAGGACTTCCAACGACTGGAGATGTGTTAATGACTTGGTCGTGTATGTATTGTCAATACGGCTGCAGTAGAAATTCAATTTGTGAACCACCAGGAAACATAAATGTCGCTATTTTAAGAGTATTCTGTTTATAGCAGACAAGTGAGCAGCTGCTGCCCAAAGTCCTGTCTGAGTCGTTGTACTTTTAATGACAGAGAGGAACAACACTGAGGACAATGCAGTTCAGTTTTTGGTTCATTTAATTTGATTTTGAATTTCCTAACAGCAGAAACCACAAAGAGTGACACACGATAGAAAATATTTACACCAGTGTCATGGAGATTTGTACATTTACCTTGGAAGATACCAAGGCTATTCACAGCAATTGTAACTATCAAACCGTAAATGTAAAATACAATTTAATCTGCTATTCCACATAGAGCTAAAAAAAAATGCACAGACCAACAACAGTAATATGTAATTAATATAAACTTAAAGTATTTACAAGTTGTGTTGAATCAGGAATATATACATGTCCTTCTTAAAAATGTTTAAAGGCAATATGTTGATCACTGTGGTGCCTGTTGTGTGCCTTCCGTCATTACTCTTCCGGTTCATTTCATCTCACCTGAAAAGACAAAACATTGATGAGTATAATCAAATATCAACGACAGCAATGAGGTCTTGTTTCTGCACAGTTTCACATGAAGACCACCAAAGAACTATAATGATGAAAGATCAAACTTTGATTAATCTTCTTTTTAGGCCTAAATGTAATCACATGCTCTGTACAGTCGCCAAAATACTGCACTCACTGTACAGTGTTTACACTTCCTATGAATATTATATGATCTATTCATTGTGTTTTATTCCCATATAAGATTTACCGTTGGAGTTTTACTGATGCCAGATGCTCCAATAGAGGCCTGTAGGCTGGCAGCTTTAGGAACACCGGACTGGAAAATAAACGAGATTATTTCAGTATTATTTAACATTATAAACACACATACCACATATATTTTACTTTTTCTGAGCGTGCATGGACACCTTTGCTGCACACTCATTACTGTGGGGTTTGAAATGGAGCATTTTGTGAACTTATGACTGCTTAAAAATGTTTTCCTTTGTTATCTCGCCTGTCCATCCTTCCTGCTTCTGCCCTCAGATTCCTCTTTTCTGCTGAGTCCACATGCACCACCTTACCTCTGCACTGCTGTCCATGTGATCAGTGAAGTACATCTTATGCATACACTCCAAATACAAGTTATTTAGCCAGATTGTCTTTTGAGAGCACCTTAGATTATGCTTTACATAAACCGAAAAATGAATATCGTAAGTAAATGAATGGAGGTTTGAAATCATTTGTGGGCGCTGCCTTCCCTCTTTTCCTTTCATATGTCTGTACAGAGTAAATAGCTGATCCTCTGTTTTTATTTTACCTTGAAATTGGGCTGAGCAGGGAGCATTCGCTGGAGGGTCTGAAGCTCTCTGTCTCTCAGGGCCAAACTGTCTTCCTGCAGCTTCTTCTGTTCTCTCAGACGATTCTGCTCAATCAGTAATTTCTCCACCTTCACAAAATATGCATGTTTTATTTTAAATGGAAACAATGTAAAAAAAGTAAAATATATATACCATTATTTCTTTCATGCTACTGTAAGTTCCTGTTAAAACAGGGGAAGAGTATACAGTTTACAATGGCAGTCACATTTTTATAACCATTAACTGAGGGAATCCGCTTGTTCCATGGATCCCGCTGGGTTTCCATTTCCCTTTCTCACACACTCCTATAAAGAGACACTTAAAGTATGGTGTGTAAATCACACTTTATTTTCTCACACACACACACAATTACACAATCACACACACAATATCTACCTGGTCGTCATGAGTCTTTTGCGTGAGCTGCAGCTGCTTGGCTGCCTCTGAGACCGTCTCACTGCGTTTGCGTTCACACTGCTGCTGTTCAGAAGTCAAATGTGAGTTTTGCACCTCCAGACGACTGGACTTTACTTGGATCTCGGCCACCTGAAAGAAGAAAATCATTTTTTTTCTAAATAAATGTGATATAATCATCCGATGCCATGTTTTTCCTTTTAAATGTAATACTTTGATAGGCTCTGCAGCAGAAAGTCACTCTCATATAACAGGCTGTGGTTGAAAAATTTGTCATTTTTATGACTATTCGACATACTATACTATGACTTTTTCGACATGCTACACTATGACTTTTCTATTAGCCAGTAAAGGTGCATGGCTAAGGCTGATATACCATCCGTCGCAGTGGCACCTTTTTGGCATCAGATGCCGAGATAAAACGTATTTTCAGTCAGACTAACCATTGGCTGTCATAGTAGCCCCTGTATATTTAATACCCTTTCAGAAGCACTTGTTGGATATTGTTGAATAACTGCAAATTGCCATTTGTTCTTCACCTATTAGATGACTTTCTAGTCGTGGATTTCTACAGTCTCAAACAGGCCGATGCATTAGCGCACTAAAGCATACTTTAAGCAAGTGGGTGTTCCCCTCTGTAGTGAAAACTCAAGGCCCACTAAAGCGATCGAAATTTTAGGTATCACAATAGACAGCGATCTTACACAGGCGTCACTGCCTCTCAAAGTTGGTTTGTATTAGAGAAGTCATGAAAAGTGTGTCGGACGCAGCGTCTATTACTAAATGTGCTTACTGTCGTATTAGGCCACCTTAAACTTGCTATGAGAATTATTCCCCAAGGAAGATCATTCACGGTGGACAAACGCCACGATCTCGTTTCCTTAGATGAAGTAGATCTAATCTAAGATTTGGTCATTGCTTTGTGATAATTGGAACGGCTATCGTTTTTCTACAGATATAATACAGAAACTTTAGTTGCTCTCAAATTGTTTACTATGCAGCTCCTTCTATTGGTTTTGGGGGAATCTACAACAATCAATGGTTTGCGAACACCTGGCCAAAAGAATCGACCGCCCTCCCTTCAAATCGACTCCTCTGCTCCTCAAAGCCTGCATTGCCCAGCTTTCTCCCAAATGTCCTAGACTAGAAGGCACTCTCCAGTCCTATAAGACTCCCTTCTCATTACCTTTATTGCACAAACTAGTGCCTCACTTAAGGCTGGGGTGTTTTGGGCCATATGTGGATTCTTTACTAGAGGCCGTGTTCTTCGCTGCTTTCATCGGTTCCTCCGGTGCGATTCACAACCAGCTCAGACTCTTCGATCCTTTGCATGATCTTACAATTTCTGATATCACCATAGATGCTCACATGTACTCCATCCACTTTAAACATTAAAAAAACTGACAGGAAATGTAAAGGTTGACCATTGTTATCTCACTAACCAACACTGCATTCTGTCCTTTATCTTCCATAACCCGGTACCTGCAACGATATCCTGGTGCGAGGCAAGAGAACCCTCGTTTCTGACCGACAAAGAAAAGCCACGTGAAGCTCTTGGTTTACGACCCGATGATAATCAATACATTTAATTAAATTAATTAATAAATAATAATAAGAAAAAGAAAATGTAAATGCTGCATTTGCAAGCAATTGGCTGGGGTTCACTGCTTGATTTAGGTAGTATGACCTCTCTTGGATGCATGCTTGCATCCTTACAGCTGAGGTTAACGGCTCAACCATAATTTCTACGTTCACATTATTAAGATAATAATGATCAGCTTTGAATGACACTGTTGTTCTAGTTTCCAGTGTTGATAAACTACATTATACTGAGAGGTGTTTTGCCCACCACCCTAAGGAAGCAAGTTTTGATCATTTCATACAATTTGATAATATTAAACTCAACCATAAATGCCCGTATTGCCTGTAAACTGAGTATATTTGGGTTTTGGGCTGTTGGCCAGACAAAACAAGACATTAAAAGACTGTCACAAGCACTCTTGGTAAATGTGCTGGGCATCTTTTATGTAATCTTCTGACCTTCTAAACACCAACCATCAAGAAATCAAGAACAAATTTGGCAGATTCATTGGTAATGAAAATAATATTTAGAGTTGACACATTTTTTAAAGAGAAATTGGTCATGTAGTTATGAATTTTTGGTTGCCGTTGTCATTAAATTGTATGGTAATTGTTTGTGTTTCGTTTTATATTTCTTCTTGAGTTTTGTGTATAAAGGCCAATGTAGGGACGGGCACTGCAAACTAGTGTTGGCTATAGATGCTCTGGTGTGTAATGTTGGTCCGTGTTATAAACTTATCCCTACAAAAAAAATCATGAATAGAACTAAATTGGTTTAGAATTGTGCCTACATAGGCACAAATTGGTAAAAAATGTGTAAAACAAAAGTTTACAATTACCACCGGTCTTCTGACAAAGGAGACAAAAGTTAAAACAATAAGTTCATGAAGAAGTGATGATTTATTAAAAAGCTACTTGCTTAGGGTATGTAACTGTTCTCCTGCACTGTGCTGCTGTATCAGCAGAGACAAACACTCCGAGGTCGCCTCAGAGGACGTCTGTCTCTTTAGCTGTAGCTTTAATGTGAATGATTCACTTCCTCCCTTGAGAAACTGGTTTCCCATTCAATTTGTTACTTGGAATATTCCATCAGAGTTACGGAATGTAAAAGAAGTACAAATTCAGAAAACTATAATTTTTAGATAATTTAATTGAGTAATTCCATTTTATGCTACTTTATACTTCTACTCCACAACATTTAGGAGTTAATTGTTTTTACTTTTAATTGACATAAGTCACTATTTACTTTTCCAATCAAGACTTTACATAAGAAAGAAAGGATAGGTTAATAAAATACAATGTATTTTGTATTATATAATCTTGTTACACAAGATTTTCCCACTAAAAGCAACTATTAGATAAAAGTCTGAAAATACAATTGTGTGAAGCAGAACTTCTTTTTGTCTGTTCTACCTCATTAATCATCTCATGATCCTTATCATGGACCAGACCCGTAGTTGCCATTGTTCTGCAGAACAAGAAGTTTTACTTTTGATAATTCAAGTAACTTTTGCTGATAATGTGATGGTGTATATATATATATGTATCTTTATGTGTTGTACTAGCTGTGAAATAATTTTTCCCTCTGGGATAATATATCTAAATCTCTCTCTCTCTACTAGTTTTGTACTTTTACCCAAACAGGATTTTGAATGTAGGATTTTAACTTATGTTCTGAGTATGTTGTCCACCACTGCATATAAGTTGATGTATGGGTACATTCTAGTTCCTATTATTGTAAAAGTTATTTCACTGCCTACTCCCTCTCATTTTAAATACTAACATCAAATCAACACATATGTAGAATCACTTAATATCTTGCACATACCTTGATGCCCACGTTGTCTAAATACAGCTGGAACTTGTTTTCTACTTCTCTGGACAGGTTTGTGCAGCTGTTTCTGATCTTCTCCATCTGCTCCTTCTGGCTGTCACAGGTGAGGTGAAAGGTCAGCTGGTGGGGAAACAGGTTGTTGATCTTGGTCAGGAAATCGCTGGTCACGGTTTTGATCCCGTCCAAAGAGTGAGCAAAGTCCTCTTTGCACTTCCTGGTTGAAAAACAATATCAAACTTGAATGTGTTTAATCTTAATGTGTTCAGATACAAACACAGAGCATGTGGAGAAACAGTACCTGGTGTAGGTGGTGAGCTGCTCCTTCAGCATGGTGTTCTCCCTGCGCAGGGTGATGGCATCCTGGTGGTGTGTGTCTCGGTCTTTGAGGGCGTTGTCTCTCTCCTGGCTTAGGTACTGAACCGTCTGGGTGAAGTTTGCCTCAATGAGGTTTATCATAGCTTTCTGCTGAGCGTTGAAGGTCTGCAAAGTCTTCATTTCACCTGGAGAGGTCAGTGGAAAGCAGTATTATCACAGGAACCTTTAAATAGACAGTTTTACTTTTAGTAACACTGACATTTTTCTGACATAATATTCTGGTTCCAATGTCTAATAAGTCACCCTTTACAAAGTGTAACTAATGGCATTGATGTTTAGTAAATCATGTTTTATAGATCGGTTATTAGACATTAGTCAGGATAATTGCCAGGATGTCAGTTAGTCACCAAAGGTGAGGTAATTAATCAATTAATCACCCAAAAGTTACAAGACATTAATAAATGTCTTGTAACTGATCTATAAATTATTTATTAACCATAAATAAAGCCATTAATTAAAACTTAGACACCCTGTATAAAGGGTACCTTATTAGGAAGTAGTACCAATATTATTTTTACTGAAATGCATCCGAAAACAATTTGCTTTACTTGCCAACATCTTGTCTTTTCTGAACTTTAATTTTACTGTACATTTATATATTTATTATTTTACACATACATTCATTATTGCCACAATTTCTGATGTTCATCAACAGAGTCATTTAAAAGAAATATTTAAACAGTATTATAGCATTAGATGAAATCTCCCACCAGTATAGAATTGGAGTGCATACCGCTAGTAGTGAGCACAGGAGGAAGCTGGATCGGAGGGGTGGGACGACGCGCCATCATGCTGAGTGTTGTAGTCATTCTCTCACAGCTAGCCTATACATCGAAATTAAAAAAATTTAAAACTAAAATGTATTATATATATATTTATTTATTTACAGGATGATTCATTTTTTGTTTTATTTTATTAAGATAGCGACTAATAGTGGTGGAACTTAACTCAGTACATTTACTCAACTAATGTACTTAAGAACAAATCGGAGGTACTTGTACTTTACTTGAGTACATTTTTCTTAATACATTTTAGGGGGACTCTATTACAATTATCTGACAGCTTTAGTTGATTTACAAATTAACAAAATGACGTACAAAATATATGAAGAGCTTATGTTTGTTACAAATTAAACGATCCAGCAGTTTATACAATTAGAGCTGAAAATATTTAATAAATCGATGAGCTGATCGACGGAAAATCAATCAAGAAATTACTCTGATAATCATTCAAGTAATGTTTCTTGTAAAAATTAAAAACTTTTGGTTCCAGCATCACTAATGTGAGTATTTGCTGCTTTTTCTTTGTGATTATTTTTAATAAATTCTAGTTTTCTCGTTACAATAATTGGTCAAAACGATCAGTGTGGAGGTGTCACTGTGGGTACTGGGTAATTCTGATTTTCATTTCAAGTTTTACAAACCAATCAATCAATCAATCGATTCATTGTGAAAATAATCTGAAGATTTATCAATGATACAAAATCATTAGCTGCACCTCAACCAACTACAAGTAAAAATCCTGCTTTTACATTAACCCAAGTAATAATACTGATATAATATATAGTCACATGGGACATTTTTGCATTGAGTACTTTAGCTATATTTTTATATATATTTTTTTGTACTTGTTGTAGAGAATTTCTTAAAGAAGATTAAGATGTGTTAAAACTACTTGCACAAAATGACCTGCTTCTCTTAGCGTTATATTAATCAAGTCATCTACTTACTAACTTCTCCTTTTGCATAAGGTCTGATTTGATAGCATCAGTCTTCAGCTTCGTCAGCTCTGCCTCCAGAGCAGCTTTCTCAGCTGTGCGAGCTCCCAGCTGAGCTCCCACCTCGCCTTTCTCCTTTCTCAGCTGGATGTTGTTCTCACTCAGCCTGTTGAAGTTCAGCTCGAGCTCCTTCAGGATAACAATCAGAGATCTCTCAGCATCATCATCACTGTATTTCACAGCACTGAACATATTATATACATACATAGATAATACACATATTATACTGTGTGACAGAAACATAACAGTTAGTAAATTATTCCATCTGATTCTTAAAGCCTCATTAAGTCTCTTAAACTCCCACTTTCACTTTCACTGTTTTGCTTATTGTTACTACACCTAGAAGATATAATTTGAAGATTTGCTATATTTCTTTTATATACTATATCAGACACAAATTACCATTTAAACCCAAGTATAACGTCTTAAAAAAAGTTTTGAGAGTGACCTTTAATATCTGACAAAACAAACTATTAAATGAAGATTATACTAGAAGAAGTCACTGACCTGGACCCTCTTCTCCTCTGCAGACTTCTCTGGCTGTCCATAGATGAGGAAGAGCACCAGGCTGATGATGATCAGAGACTGGATCAGAGAGGAAAAAAAGAAGACGATCCTCGTGTAGTAGCCGCAGCTCTTCCCTTTGGGCTTGTGCAGGGGCTCCCTTGTCTCCAGGCCAAACTTGGCCCGGGAGTAGCTGGAGCTATACATGACTGATGGAGGTGAAATGGTGGCAGCTGGTTTCGGAAAAGAACTAAACAGGAATTCTTTTTGCTAAAATCCACAAGGCTTCCGTTCAGATGTGATCTTCTCTGCAGAGCAGGTGCTTCAAGGTGAACACTGTCGAGCAAAAATGGAATCAAAAAACTGTGGTGAGAAGTGTGTCTCTGTCTTCTACAGCGCTGCCTCACTGTCAGGGTGATACATGCAGAAATGGCATGTATGATGGATGTCAACAATGACCCGTAGGTGTGTAAAGGGGACCATGTTTATACATGCTGCTGGAGGCACACTTCAAGTCCATCCTGGCCCAGCCCTCACCTCCCCTCCCCTCTCCTCCCCCATTGACCTCCGTCACAGTTACAGCTGCAACGCCTCCCAAATTATCACACATTTTTCTGGTGGGTGAGACAAAAGGAGATTATTGAGGCAGGAAGATTAAATAAGGATCCCCTCCAGACATGTTTTAACACAAGTAGAAATACTCTGCTTCAAATACTAATTTGGGTCTGATATGATCTTTCCACCATAAATTTGATAAACTTAATCTTACATCTACTCTTTCTCCTTCATTTAAAAAAAATAAAAAATAAAAATAAAGTTACTGTCCTTTTAGCCTGAAATGTCCTCTTTGTGTTTCTGCTAAAGTGTTTTGGAGAGATAGCAACAATGGGAGTGAATTTCACACTAAAAAGACAGTTACTTTGGAAAATAGTTACCGTCTTCAGCTAAACTTTAGAGGTCATTTTTACACAGGGTGAAGCGTTTGTCCCTTAATTTACATTGAAATCAGAAGAATACTCTTTACAACCAATATAAACAGGAATAAAGATTACAGCAACCAAAAACGTTCAATCCAAAAGTGGACATGTGACTGTTGTTTTAAGATAGACTTGAAAAAATGTGAACAAATCTGTTAATGTGCTCCACGTGATAAAAAATCAATACAGGACGACCAAATGGTGCAGAGATTGACAGACTAACTCCACGACAATTAAGAATCCTGCATTCCAAAATTTTCTTTCGATTATATGTTTTGTATTTAAAATATTGACGTACAAAGTAACTAGTATAAGTGACAGATAATTGTAGTGGAGTAAAATGTACAATATTACCCTCTGAAATATAGTGGATTAGAAGTATAAAGTAGCATCAAATGTAAATACTCAAGTATCTCGAGTACATCCAGTTATGTTCCACCACTGTCTGCATGTGATATATATATAAAGAAACCAGAAAAGATCACCCATCAGTGCCACATATAAATATAGCGACTACTGAATTCCTGATCATATTCCCCTGGTGGAGGAACAATGTAAGCCATGTGAGGAGTCAAAGCAGAAAATGCCAAACAAACGACAAAAAAAAAATCCACCATATCCTGTTCCAGCTGAGCACGGAAAGGAGTCATGGCAGTGGAGGAGTGAAAGAATGAAAACAATAGAGACCTGTCATTCTTCAGGGATGAGGGAATAACAAATTCTCCCTGCAGTACAGACACACTGGATCCCCCCCCCCCCACGCTGTTATCTGCAGTGATGACGTGAGGAACAGCCAGCTCTTCTGTGGATGTGTGTAAAAGGGGAAAGGTCCTCTGAGGCCGGGGTTTTCCTGCTCCCCATTGTCTCCCTGAGAACCTGTCTCACCGGAAAAAGAAAAACTAATTTATGAAGGTATGTTAAGAGTGACAGAAAATGAGTGACTAACAGGAGTCAGGACAGACATCGGATCAACTGCTGAACGAAAACAGGAAACCAAACGGTTGAAGGCTGAGATAAAAACACCTCTTAAGATAACTGACCAGACACATTTAGGGTCAGAGGAAAATATATCTTGACCATTGAAGGAATACTCATGCCATCGGTGGATAAACAAAAGCTGCGATAACTGCTTAATCATGCTGTAATGTATGAAGTGACACTGACGAAGCTCGACAGTGAAGATGTCTGGAGATTTAAGGCAGAAAGGTTTAGTAAAACCTAAAAGACAGATGAACACTGATCAAAGCAACAAAAAAAAGATAAACTGACACTTAGAAAATCAGACTACTCTCTATCCTCATGGACCACAGAACCTTTTTGAGGCCTTTGAATTCACTTCAGTCCTCTAGGGACTCTGCTGCCATCTCCTGACAAAACCATAGAAAGCACATGTGAAAATTAAAAATCTGATTCAACATGCCTTTATTTATTATCCAGAAACGGCTTCAAAAAGCTCATCCGTACAATGTGTTTCAAGTGCAGCTAGACTGGCAGTACGTGGGGCCTTCTTCACAATCAATCCATCAATGTCACAGAGATCATTGTCAAAAGAGGGGCCGCTTCTACATTACTGTACATTCTTTCATTATGTAACACACAAGGTTGACATATGAACTTTAAATTATAAAACAGAAATCACATTAAAACAGGCAGCAAAAGGTGAAAATTAGGAACTAAATGGGAAGGCAATATCACAGAAGTTGTGACCTCTGTGATACAGTGACATCATCTTACAGTTTGACAGTTTTTGATAGCTGGCCGTTTGAGACAAAGGCTTGCACTGATTCCACCCTTTAAGACTCTCAGACAGATCAGTGTGGTGATGATTTAAAATAAAGATGTAATGCTAAGGGAGTAAGTTTAACAAAGCCTGATACTTTAACCATCTTCCTTTTTTTAACTCTTTATCTTGTCCTCCTCCTTGTGTTCCTGGACTCTCTGACATCCACTTCATCACCTCATTCCTCAAAAACCTCCAGCAGTTTTACAGCCAAAAAACAGATCATTTATTACTTCCGTGGCTCAGAACAATCATGACTCGTTATTTTATGGAAACACAACAAAAGAGTTACGTAACCTGCTAAAAGCCGGACGTTTCATTAGAACTACAGCTCGTTTTCACAAATATTCTTACAAATTATTTCTCTTCAGCAGTTAATGGAAAAACCTTCAGTAATAAGGTGTACTTTCTAGTACAGCTCCTTTCTAGTAAACTACAGTGTGTGCATTTCACAGAGAAACGGGGCTTCATGAGTGTGCCATGTTCTACACCGTTGCCTCAATGTCCTGGATGTCTTCCCCCTCCAGCAGGCTGTAAGACGCGTGGCTCTGGAAAGGTCTTTGTAAAGGGTGAGCCAGAAGTTTGGCCATGCAGTTGTGCAGCTCGATGGCGGGTCCACTCAGGGAAACCTCAAAGCGATAGCACATGCCCTTTGAGTCCAGGTTGCAGAAAGAGGTGTAGTTGTCCTGGAGGAAGAAAACATAAAAACATGGATGAAATGCAGCACCAGGGCAATATATAGACAACATCATCGTGTGACAAGTGTTTTATCATTACTTTCCTCTCAGACTTACTGAGATGGACAGAAATACTTAAATGAATTCACTGCAAATACAGGAAGGTGTAGAGACCCCAGAGTGTCAGGGTGGGAATTCTTTGTACTTTCTGCTACCATGTGGTTATTTCATATAGACTATTTATTGATTGAACTGTGTTGGTTGAAGCTGTTGCTCTGGATATAGTTATTGCATTTGTTTCTGTATCTGCAATGCTATGGATATGGCAGCTGTAATGTAACTCACCTCTTCAAGAAGTACTACCCAGAGCCTTCCACTTAGCACTTATTGTATTGTATTAGCACTTATTAGCCTTTATTGTATTCGTATTAGTTTGTTTCTGCACTGTACTTTTGTTCTGGTTTATGCTCGTAGATGCTTGTGTAAACAAGGAGATGCACTTATGACTTCTGGTGACTAGTAGTTCTCTTGAATACCTATGTTGAATACACTTATTGTAAGTCGCTTTGGATAAAAGCGTCTGCTAAATGACTGTAATGTAACTACTCTTTATTGTACTATATCAACATGAGCCAAGAAAGCATCGTTAGGCCATAAAGAAATTTCTGCTGTGACTTCTCAGAGGCTCCGTAGGAAGGTCTCTCAAATAGTCCAGACACAAATTATTACAGACACCAGATGTGTTACGTTTTTTTCTTTGCTACTAAAATACACTAATGATACACCACACCAAGCAAACTTGAGGCAAACTACAGCAGACATCCTGGCACACAATCAAATCGATCATTAGCTGATTCACTCACCCTCCAGCTGGTCTCATCCCCCTGCTCCTCCGCCCCGTTGTGTAGGTAGACCACATCGAAGAAAAAATACGGAGACTGCAGCATCTTCTGTGGCAAGACACAAGAACAAGCGAGACTTTGACTTCAATGTAAAGTGAATGCACTGTTCAAAGCAGCCAACAACATACTAAGAGAGAACAAAAATCTAATTCACATTAGAAAGAAACAAATGAACCAACTGAAATAGAGTGGAAGACAGTCGTCATACTTACACTAACAGCCTCTGAAGGGCTAAACTGAAGCTGTCCTGCATGACGGCTGTAGATGAGCACAGTCCGCACCACATATGGAGGAGGGACGGTCTGAACATTGTCCATCGACGGCAGCTCAATCTTCTGACGACTTTGAAGATGAAAAAAGAAAAGAGGACCTTCAGTAAACACTTCTATGTCAGGTTTCATGCATTTTAAGAGACCAAAAAAGGTTTATAATCAGACAGTACTTACATTACATTAAGAAGATCTTCAAGGTCTACACAGGGACAGTTAAGGCTAAAATCTCTTTAACAATGTCCTACTGTATGTACCGCTTCATTGTCTGGAATATGTTTTCATCATTGTTCAGGAGTTAGTTTTGAATACAAGGATACTGAAGGACTCGCACACATTGGTATCAAGGTCGTACAGACAGCTGCACAGCTCTCTGGGGTCAGAAGTGAAGCCTGACAACTGAGGAACGTACACAAGAGGAGGAAGAAGATGGCAATAATCAAGACATTTTTTTTTATATTGCATAAACGTTCAGATTAAGACATTCCTTTACTCACCCACAGAGCGTCATCATTAACAACTACCAGGGCAAACTCATGCCGTTTGTCAATCTTGTGTTTAGTTCTGACAAACATCTCAATCATCTTCTGGGATATGTTCAGGGCATTTGTTTTCGACCTAATTGGAAAGACGGTCAAATTAGGCAGTGATGACGGATGAAATACGAGCACTGAGGCATGAAGGCTAACTTTGCTGTAGCTTACCCGTTAAAAGACTCCAACTTTGGCAAAGCCATCTCTTCGGAAAGGTCTAAGCAGATGATCTGAAATGAAGAAAACCAGATAGAATAAGCCTCAAGGTGAAAATAAGGCTTCATTTTCATGTGACACCTAAATCAGAACTGCCATGTGGGCCTACCACTTTCTCTGGACAGTTGACACGGGGAACTCGGAGCTGGTACTCTGCTGGTGGGGGGATGGGGGTCGTCAATGTGGGCTGCTGCTGCTGCTGCTGTGTGGACTTCGGCCTCTCTTTGGCCGCAGGGGCAGCAGTGGATAGTGGCACCGTGGCACTGGCTGCAGCCACAGCCGCCGCCGCTACTACTACTACTACTGCAACAGGGGCTACATTCTGAGCTGCAGCTACTGAAAGGGTTGTGGTAGTGGAACTGGGAGGACTGTCGCTGGTGGAAGCCTCACCCTCACCCTCAACACGACTCCCCACAGCGGGCTGAGCTATGTTAGGGTTGCTGTTTCCTCCGAGGCTGCCCGTGCTGCTGCGACGGTCCTCAGCACCTTCAGGGTTGGAGCGCGTCCGAGGTCGCAGCTCCACCAGATGCTCCTCTCCATCCGCTGGGCCCGGCTCTGGCGTCTCCATGGACTCACAAGCTGCTGAGGAAGTGGAGATGATGAGTTTGGCTCCGTGGCAATGAAGATAATCTATAATCATCATTTGTAACCAGAATTTACCTTAATACACATTCCTGTGGTTTGCATCTACTGATATTAAAATACAAGTACAACACAAATACACCAAGTCTTTGAACATGCCACTCAAAAAAATACCAGCAACAATTGCAAGTACAAAACAAAATAAATGAAAACAATAGCTACTTTCACCACAGATCGTACACTGGACACAAGACAGCTGCATGAATCTCAGAATCACCACCACCGTCTCTACTTACTTTAGAATCGTATTTCTACTTTCAAAGTCATGCCAGTAACAATAACACAGTACAGCTGCGATGTGCGGTGGAAAAACAAACACTGAGATGTTTAAGCTTCACAGAATGGATAGTTTAGTCAGAAATGCATCAATCAATGCGTCCAGAAAGCCCGACAGTGAGTCCATGAAGCTAACACAGGTGATGTTGATGAGCGCGCACGAGCAATGTGAGCCGTTATGTGTGTACGTATGAAATGTTTTACGTTAAAACGTGCAGGTAGACTTACGTGATCAGCAACTGCGAAACGTCTAGGATTCAACAAACGGGAAACTCATTGAAAGTTGCACAAATATTTCAACGACGAGCTAGCATTTGTTTTGATCGGACTACTTCCTTACCGGAAATGATCGAAGCCGGAAGAGCAAAATGTCATAGGGTTATGGGTAATGTAGTTTAATATAAAGTTTAATTTTCTACCCGTTTCTCTTCTTCTTTTCCTTGTGGAGATTGGGAAACAAAAAAAACAAAGTCCTCCATGAATGCTTATCTATTTTGTGAATCAGTCCCATTTACACATAGTTATGCTGTGGCCAAAATATTTTGCTTTCTGTAACATCTTCCACTGCAAAATGCAGTCTGCATTACGCGATGCAAAAAGACACCCGGCTAAAAAAATATGGTGTGGTGTAATAGATTCACACATCCCTACATTGAAAGGAATCTGGTGTTGACTATATGATCTTGTATCATTCATGTTTGGATCACCTGTTCAATTCTGCAGAATCTGTCTTAATACTTCCAGTCTAGGTATAGTGACACAGCAGAAACTGTCTTCACTGTAATACATTATACAGCCAGATAGACCACGTGAATGTTAAGCCATCAAGATGATATCATCTAATCATTATTACATATGTACATCGTTTAAAGCTGTATTTGATGTTGTAGCTAGCTTGTTGAGTGGGAGCTAACTGCTTTAACGCTATAAGCTGCTGGGTAGTGTAGTTCATAGTGGTGGAAGAAGTGGTCAGATAGTTAGCTATAAGCAGCAGTACCACAGTGTAAAAATAGCCTATTACAAGTCCTGCATTCAGACGTTTTATGAGCAAGATATAGACTACTATACATTTATATTTTTTTAGAGATGAATTGCCATTTAACTGTAAACCAGCTTTTTACAGTTGCAGCTCTCTGTGGTGGAGGTCATTTTAAGAACCCATGCTTATACACGTACTGTTGTAGGCTTTCCAAACCCTCAAAATGTAAATAATAAAGTACAGGTACTTAAAAATGCGTGAGTAAACATGGGCTACATATTTATTTTCCACCACCGTTCATAATAAAGCATCATATTCAAATAAGTCATAAAAATTGAATAGTAAAAAATAGATCTGCCTCCAAAATGTGGTGCAGCAGAATTAGTAGAACTGATGGGAATACTCAAAAGTAAACAAATGTATTTTCTTGTCAGTTTGGAAAATCCCGTCTTTTATTTTGAAAAATACAACCAGAAGTCATAACGTTACATGATGTCAACATTCTCCAGTATGGCTGACTGACTGAAAAAATGTAGTTTTGTCTTACAAAGCTAGGGGATAAAAGGCAGGAACTATTTCTTAAAAACATAATCTGTGCAGTTCTTGTGATAAATTCAACATTTCTTGTCATTTAATTCAAGGAAGAGGCTTTAAATTCTCAAGGAATACAAACCGGAAGTAGCGTTGTTGTTGCTGGCGAAACAAAAGTAGCTTGATGCTAACTGCAAACATACTAACTTAGCTAGCTACATATTATGCTCAAAATGTTCTCGTGTTGACGGTGACAAAGCAAATACTACACGCAGGCACACAACGTTCAACAGACACGCTTACTTGTAGGTTAAAAACGCTTTTGAAAACGCCGGCCGGCTTTTGCAAACGCCGGCCGGCTTCTGCAAACGCCGGCCGGCTTCTGCAAATCGTTTATAGCTATTGTTCCAATAAAATTCACTTAAAATATTGATAAAAATGATCGTGTAATGTTTTCAGTTGATTTAATGGTGTTAAACTAAAGTTTAACTTCGTACCTTTTGAACTAAATATCGTTGTAATTATTAAAAGTTAGCTTTGCCTTTACCAGAGTCGTTAAAAGGACGCTAACGCCGGTGAATTAGCCGTGTGCCGCTATTGGCCTAATCCGTCCAAACTTCTATCCATGTTGTAAACACTGGGTGCTGCTGGTTTTTCGGGGATATTCGCTTGTTACAGGTTCGCCAAAATTACCATTAATGCTGTCAACACATCCGGGAACGTAGTTCTGTCCTTCACAATAAGATATCACGCTTCAAAAAACAAAACAAAAAAAAAACACCACATAGCATGTCTCTTAAGTCAGTGTCCAAATTGATTGTAACTTCATGCATTTTTCGAATTACACAACATCGTAGTACGTACTTCTGTCTACGGTGTATATCCAGAGTTAAGGCTACTCCTAGTGGACAAGAAAAAGGCATGGGAGCTAATGTGGACAAAACAGGAAAGGACACAAAGTCACAGGGAATGGGTGGGGATGACTGAGTGTTTTCCACTTACTTCACTCATCGCACTTAACACTGTTGGGCAGACATGCAGAGAGCAGACTGCAGCAGTGACTGACTGGAAAATATAAAAACATAGAAACAGCAAGACTGAGGGAAACATCCTCTCATTTTATAAAATGTTTAATTGGCAGTGAACAGGAACAACAGGAAGGACCCAGAAGTATGGAGGTAAGTTATGATGTAGTGTTTCAGTGTTTGTCTTTAAAATATGTCACTTATCATAGCTGGTGTTGCATGACTAGAAGTATTACATGTTTACTGGGTAAATCTGATACAAGACTGTCATCTGCCTGCTACTGTAAGATGATGCACTTTGTCCTGAAACCAGATCAGACCAGATGGGAGCGCAATGTTTAGTAATATTGATGACTGTGTGGCATTTTATACATATACATTATATACAGTAAGTGTAATCCTAAAATTAGGAATGTGAGTGTTTAGCTTGCAACCTATCCACGATGTTTCTTCTTTTTTGCTCATATGGCATCATATCTATTTCCTATAATAGAGAATGGAAGAAAATAGAAACAATTTATTCTACTTTTATTTTATCAAACATTCTTTGTGCACAACAAAAGATAATTTGGTCCACAAATATTTGCTCAGCAGGAAGTTGGATCTCAGGATGTTTTCGTTTCCTCCTTTTCCGCTGCTCAAAACAAAAATAGTGCAGCAACAATGTCTGGTTAACACGGAGCATGACGTATTATTTGACTCAGTTTGATTATGAGCAGCTATTCAATGGCGGAAGATTATTAAAAGGCAGCAAGAACATACACATTATGTATATGCAAACATAGGAGTACAACTGAAGGTAAAAAAAGACATTTGCTTTAATATACAGTAAAATAATTACTTACATACGTCAAATTATTTTTCTTACAATCCAAATACAACTTTATGCATCTGCAGGATTCCTGCCTGGTCCGATGTGACAGCCTGGGTGCTGGTTCAGGGTGTGACAGGGATGTGATGATCCCAATCGACCATATGACCCTTGACCCTGAGGGCTCTGACCCCACAGCAAACCTGGAGCCTTCGCCAGCAGAACTGGCTCAGTGTGAGGCTGAAGTGGGGACGCTGCTCAGCATCATTGCTGAACTGAACAAGAAGATGGGGTCATTAAAGGCACCAAGGTAACATTAGTGAAGAGAGCAATCAGGTGTGGATTAATTAAACTGTGGCACTGATACGAGCCATACAATTGATCTGAATGAACGCATCGTATTTACAATAAAAAATGTTAATGCTGCTGGTATTCTGCAGTGAACCAGGGGACCTGAGACCACAAAGACCATCCAGACCTCTGGTTCCAGACCTCCTGTCCCATAGGCTGGCCAGAAGAAGCCCAGAGAGGAGCACTGCCTCTGCTGCCACATCTAAACCTCCACTGACTGACCGAGGTTGGCACTGAAACAACATTACTCTGTTTTTAATCAGTAGAAGGCATCTTTTGGATGCTTTCCACCTGCACTTTATAAGATCTTTCCTCCAACCAGGCCGGAAAAATAATGTATTGTTTTAAACATGTAGTCTGTAGTCCGTAAAAGACAGCAAGTTATGTTGGAGGAAAGCAAACAACACAAACAAAGTATGCTTAAAAAGTTTAAAAGAAACTATTGTATTATTTCTAGTTCAGATGTAAAACTGCCACTCACTTATTTTAACATGATTAACTGAACCTCTACTTTACATCCACAAGGGGGCGGTGGTGTAGTGTGGACTAAACTACAGGAGGTTTTATCGTCAGTGGAGGACTCCATCAGCTGTAAAAGGTCCTGGGCCGCCCCCATCACAGCTTCTGACCAAGACAAGCACAGAGAGCATCTGCAGGCAGCCCAAGAGAGCTGGGTTAAGGCCACTCAGGTATCAAAACTCTATAAAACTCTCATGATTCCTTGACATTTTTGAATTTCTGTTATTAAAGCTGCAGATAAAAAAATTATGTTGGATAAAATGTACTGACAAATTTTGCTAAACCGACTTGATTTACACAATGAGAGCTACTATGAAAAAAAACCTGATTAATTCCAAAAGTGACATAAAGAGGTCAATCATTGCTATTGAATTTTAATGGATCAATTTAGGAATAAAATATGTCATTGTGCAGGCTATCTTTAGAATCCCACCAGCCCCTTTAGTCATTTTGACTCACTGGTTTCAGATATTAGAGGAGATGGAAATAGAGTTTGGGATTTCATGCCCATCAGGCCTGCCAAAGGACCAATATCAGGAGGACATCCTGGATCCAGAGAAGCAAGACTCTGCTCTCAGAAGCACCTTGCAAAGTCACCAGGAGGAGCTGGAGAGAGCACAAAGCACCTTCAGCCAGATGGAAGAGGACAAGAACAAGGTAGATGAGAGGCTTTTGTTTATAACAGGGGTAAATACTATACGAATTCGATAATTCAGCACAATTCGTGAGTTAAAAAAATAAATGTAGCACCCCTTCTTTTGTCTTTCAGCTGGTCGGTCTTCATAAGTCCTGGAGGTCAGGCGGTCACTCTCCTTCCTACTGGCCCTCTGCAGGGGCTCTCAGTCCTGACTGGGCCTCTCCTCCCTTCCCGGGTTCACCTTTACTCTACAGAAGAACAGCCAGAGCTGTAACACCTCTGTCTGTGGGTGGCGATGGTTCTCCAGTGGGCTCTGTTACCTCATGCAGTCCCTGTCCCAGTCCCATCAGCCTGGAGTCTGAGACAGAACGACTGAACAGGTGAGTCCTTAGGAGGATCTGCTCCGGATGTCTCACAGTAACAAAAATCAGCCTGAGCACACCGGCGACATTACATTTAATGAATAGCTACAATAGATACAGCGTTTTTGCCAACAGGTCTTCTGGCTGAGCATAGGCCTTAATGAATAAGTTGTTTGTGTTAGCTAGTTAGTCCAAGCAACCTTCCCAGATTCATGTCATGAATGAATGTGAAAAAATTACTATCTTTTCT
This sequence comes from Leptoclinus maculatus, assembly GCA_032191485.1. Classification (NCBI taxonomy): domain Eukaryota; kingdom Metazoa; phylum Chordata; class Actinopteri; order Perciformes; family Stichaeidae; genus Leptoclinus; species Leptoclinus maculatus. The sequence continues at coordinate 16,214,169 of JAVDOI010000004.1, read as the reverse complement.
ATTTTTTGTTTACATTTAGGCTCAAAGTTATATGAATGACCTTTCAAGATCTTGTAGGCAAGCTAGATAATGTAAGTAGGCACGGCTACAGCTAGAAACCAGTGATTCTTTAGTTTGAGTCAACCAATACGGTTAAACGGTTTCTTCCTACATAGAAGCTTCATTATTTCTGTAATTAAAACTCTTTATGACACAAAGGTGTTCCCTCCCGTTTTTGTTCTCAACTCTCTCATCCTCTCCCTCATTATTTCAGGTGCATTGAGAGACTGAGGGCCAGAAATGAACGGCTGACTGCAGCTCTGGAGCGAAGGAAAGGAGAGTCAGAACAGATCAGTCTTGCACTAAACAGACTTGAGGCTAACTGCTCTGCCCTGCAGATGGCTCTCAGATACTGGTACACACAAATACAGAGGCTGTTCTAGGATGTTCAATATAATGAATGTGCACATGTCTGCAATCTAACAGTATCAATGTCGGTTCTTCTCATGTAGTGACGTCGTATTTTGTCTTTGTGGTTGTGATTGACAGTGAGGAGTGTGAAGAGGCCTACAGCGAGCTGCTGTCACTCTATGACGCCAAGAAGCAGCAAAGCATTCCTCTGCAGACAGACTCAGCAGGTGTTTGAATACCATGTTTGAATACTACAAACGACTATGTATGCATGTCAACCCCCCCCCCACACCTACACACACAGTAAGGCTCACAGTTTCTCCTCTCATCAGAGGCAGTTGGTGACAGGCTGCAGCCCGACAGTCCATCAGCTCAGCTCATGGGACCTGAAGAGCTGTCCACCTCTTTCTCAACAGCAGGAGTCACAGAGGAGACGGAAACACAGAGTCACACGGGGCAGAGGTGACGTTTTAAAGTGCTCCTTGTACATTCAAGCACAGTCATAGGAATGAGTAGAAAGGAAAATGTCTGTCTCTGATTATTGCTAGACTGAAATTGCAAATAGAAGGATATAAACCTTTTACGAATATTGCGTGTATCCATATATCATTCTGTCCCAGCACCAAAGATGTACATGCTATGAACTAAATGTTTTAAAAGCATCAGGAATCAATGACGTGAAGAACTTTTGAATTGAAAACATTTTTTATTTCTTGGACCATGTTTTTGCCAGGTCACTCACTACCTATAACCCCACAGGATACCTGAGCTGGTGGAGCGAGAGGCGGTTCTCCGTCAGCAAATTGAGCGCCTGAAGAGAGACCGGGCAGCCATTTGTCGACCTAAGCTGAGCCCAGGAGTTGAGGGCAAAATGAGCCCCGAAACTGGTCACCCGGCTGGATCAAGAGGGGGACATGTGACTAAAGATAACAACGCCAAACCTCCTGATTCCAAGAAAGAGAAGGCTTCCCTCTTCTGTGAACTCATCTCTGTCAGGGTAGGAGCGGTGTGTCCTATTATATGATTTAGAAATCAAGATCTAAAACTGTTAAAAAGCAGTCAAAACCATCCATGCAAAGCGATCATGACATAAAAGTGGCCTTTATGACTAATGTCATAGTTGTTTTGGGTGATTTGTTTGAGGCAACGTCTATGTTGTACTACATAACACTACACTTACAATTCCAAAACACAGTGTTTGGAGTGTACACACAGTACAAGACACTGCTGGCAGTTGTCCATCTGACCTCAATGTATCTAGTGAGATCAGGGAGCATTGAGAGGCCTGAAACAGGAAAACAACTATAGACTGGCTGTGTCAAAAGGTAACATAATCGACCTACCAGCACCTCTAAAACACACCAATTAAGATGTTATATCTCATTTGTTCAAATTGTTCAAAGCTTGAGGTGTTTGCATTTTGGTAGTCAAATTGTTAAGGCGCCTATAATCCCACCTTCCACAGTTGTATTTCAGCTGGGGACCTGGGATAAGACAAATAACTGACTTTTGAAAACTATATAGTTGCTTCAAGGACCAATACAAAAATCATATACAAATTCTACATGTTGGGGCTTTAACCTCCGACAACAGCCACAGAAGTGGAGGTAAAACCTGCTGATTGTGATAAAATATCTACATCTTGTGCTTCTGCCACTACTACATACACAGCTCTCCTTACTTTGTATCTATGTTCAACTCTACTGTGGTTTATGGTTTAACTTTTTCAGGAGGAGATGTCAGATCTGCGAGCTCTAATCCGCCTCAAGGAGAAAGAGTTGAGGTGTCTGGAGTGGGGTTTAATGGCCCAGAAGGCCCAGGAAGCAGCTGGAGCCTTCGAACCAGAAAGCCTGAGAGAGGAGAGGGAGGATTGTAAGACCGAACAACAGGTAGGTCAGACTCTTACAGCAGCAACAGAGACCTTTTTTCAATTAATCAAATAATACAAAGTCAAGGTGAAATGAGCAAGAGGGAGCAGGACGTTGGTCTACTGTGGCAGACCCGATTCAAATCTGGGTGTCCCACATGGGAAATCACACATCTACCAAAGCAGAATCCCTCCAGGCCTAGAGGGATATTTTAGTTCCACAAGGTCTTCTGCTGGGCTGTCCTGTCGCGGCAGCACAGATTCATCACACACCTCTGTCATTGTCAAATGGGAAAGAGCTGAACAGCTACTTTAAGTTAACACAGCATTGAGTAGATCACTGCAGACACAGGGCCTCAGAAACAAGGGCTGCGCAGACTTTGTGCCTCAAGGGTTAAAATTTCCCTCTAAAACTGGTTTCTTTTCTTCCTCAATATACGTATATGTTTAGTGGTTTAGAAGAACAACGGTTTTATCTGGATGCACATGGTCAGCCTCAATAACTGATCTTACAGACTTTATGCAGTTAGCTATTTCACTATTTTGACCAAAGTCCTAATGGCTTCTGATTGCAGGATAATAAATGTTATTCTGTTCTGCACGGTTCATTCTCAATCTTTAGAGCAGTGGTTCCCAGCCTAGGGGTCGGGTCCCTTTAAAGATAGATAAGTCTGAGGAGGCGCAAGGTGATTAACAAGAAAAATTAAATATTTCTGCTCTAATAAAGTATATTTTTTCTAACTTTTCTCTAATCTTTTTTATTCAAACATACTGGATACGTTTACTGCTTCAGGCCTCTAAAGCCCATTCAAATAAAACAGAAATCCTTCTTTGGTTAAACTGCTCACAACACTAACACTGTTTCAGATAACTGTATGCCATGTTTATTAGTACAGAATTGAATGGGGAATGGCTTTTGAGCTTTAAAGATAATCGCAATTGAATGTTATGTTTCAGAGGCTCTGTGAAAATGCAGCTAAACTGGGTAGCGATGGGGACATCACTGATCCTCGAACCAGACCCATTCTGAAAGAGCTGCAGGCCGTCCTGCAAAGGTGAGACATTGTCATTTCTCTGTGCACTGCAGTCTAATATTTAGAGCTCTAATTAAATACTTTACTACAACATACTATTGGTAAAGGCACGTACCCTATTAGAGTGTGTTAACAAGGAAACCTACTAAATAATTGAATGTAATGTCTCCTGGAAAAATCTGGGTATTCATTGGTAAATGAAAAAAGGTACCTGATGAATGTAGTCAGTGTAGAAAATGAATCATTCAGACATCTGTTGCCTGGTTTTATCTGTTGCTTAGGAACACTGCCTGCAGAAATGCAGACTTTGGACATAAAGGGCTTCTTGTTCTCTCCATCAGATGCTTCAGAGAGCATCCCATTCTTCTTCTGAGCTCGAGTCGTGAATACTTCTGAACAAAGCTCAGCTGTTAGCACTGTACATCACATTCGCTATGACTCATCATAAAGACATTTATGATATTTCACATAGGGTTTATAAATGGTTTGTGTCAGGGTCTTTAGTGCCTTAAGTAAAATGAACAGACTTACCGGTACATGATGTTCTCCCTTGTGTTTCATCTTATTTTTGTTCTCAGGGAACAAGCCCTGAAGAAGAGACTGGCTTTAGTTCAAGACTCACTAAACACAGCTCTGTCAGACACCACCTCGCACAGGAGGGACAATGGAGAGCAGATTGCCCGACTTACACAAGCTCACAGGTAAGCATCTCAAGAAAGGTATTTAGATTGCATGTTTTTGTCCTTGTTCATCATCATATTTCTGCTTGTACAAGTAGTTTTGTAGTGTCATTGTTTATGTGAGTGTGAGTTAAATTGTATCTCGCTTGGTGGGTTTCTTCCGTTCCAGTAAAGCCTTGAGTTCGTACCGGCAGATTCGCCGGAAATACCGGGAGCAGGTGTGGAGGCTGGAGCAGAAAGTGGCGGCCGTGATGGAGAGTCACCATCTCCAGAGTGGAGCACCGAAAGCTGCAGCGGAGGCCTTGGAGTGGAGGAAGGAAGAGACGGTTCTGTGATCCTACGATTCTCCAGTCAGAGAATCAGCTGTACTGTAATAGTCAAATGTATCATTAATTTAAGTCGCTTATATGTATTCTTTTTACAATTTGTGGAGTTATTGACATTGTGAGCATGTTAGCATTTCGCTCAAAGCTGTGCCTACAGCCTAACAGAGCTGCTAGCATGGCTGTAGACTCGTATTGTTCTTATTAGGATGTTATATTGTTACTTAGTTTGCTTGTATAAGATATATGTACCTTTTTATCTATGTATCTGTCAACCCATCAAGGACATCTACAGCAGTTTGTTCAGGCATTCATTGGCTGAGAGAGGTAAATATAGCGTAAGTAGGGCAGTAGAACATGGAAAGCAGTTTAAGTTCTGCCTTTTCACCCCTTGTGAGAGTCACCAATAAACAGAAAAAGGAATCCAGAGCTTAACTTGTCTAACAGGACTCACACATCACAAGACACATTCCCTATTTCAGAGAAACAGCTGTCATGCAGTCATGAATGTTTTAGGCTGATTCAAGGACTGAGCCATCTGAGGAGCTCGGGACTGACCTCGAGAGTGCACATGTTCTTTTTCCCATACAAGCCGACTGACTGTAAAAAAGCCCCTCCCCGGCTGGCCATGCTGTCGTCACAGAGCTCAGAGAAGGGGGATGGGGGCCAGGACAATGGCTGATGTGCACACAAAATGTACGGCCAGCCCATTTGTCTTCTTAGCACTTTCATAGTTCTCGCTGCCTTTCACTATTACCCCTTCTCTTCAATGGTTTGCTAGTAGCTTGAAAAAAAAGGCTATGACGAGACATTGGTGTAAAACTGATCCTCTTGGAATAGAGCAATTGCTTAAATTAGTTGGTTTTTTTGAGAGCTAAATGAGTAGTTCACTCCACTTAATCATTTAAATCCTATAACATTGTCGGACTTGCGATGAACAGTTTAAAGAAAAGGATCAAAATTGAGGCATTAGACCCAAAGATATGATCTTTTTCATTCAGTGGATTCTTCTTCCTTCGTCAAAACCTGGCATCTACATTACCCACAATGCAGCTTGACAGTCAACAGTCGGGTTGGAGATTCGGGTGTGTTATCTCAGTAGCTGTTAATGTAGCCTCACGCAAAGACAGAAACTGGGAAAAAGTGGATGATTTACATGAAACAATATTGATTATTAACACTATCATAAATCAACAGTTTCATTTGAAATAAGAATGTATATATGTCTGAGTTGTACGTTTTCGATTCAATTAAATTTATTTGTATAGCCTAATATCTTAGATAAGGATCTTAGAGAGAAAGGAAAAGTTAGAAATAGGTCTGTAGTTAACCAAAATCTCTGGATCAAGAGTGAGCTTTTTAAGATGTTTTGAGTGCAGTTACTTTAAAGGTCTGTGTAGCCTGTTAGTAACAGATTGATCATATCTAGTAAAGACGTGCTAACTAAAGGTAAAAGTTCTTTAAACAGTGTAGTCGGATGGGGTCTAAGAGACAGGTAGAAGGGTTTAGATGAAAAAATCATTGAAGTCAGTTGGTGAAGGTCAATGGGAGAAAAGCAGTCTAAATATATATCAGGTTTTACAACCGTTTCTGAGGTTTCTGTATTTGAGGACAAATTGGAAACGGTTAAGGGCAGGAGGTGATTCATTTTGTCTCTAATAGTTACAATTGTATAGTTAAAGAAGTTCATGAAGTCGCTACTACTGAGGTCTATAGGGATACACGGATCAACAGAGCTGTGACTCTCTGTCAGCTTGGCTACAGTGCTGAAGAGAAACCTGGGGTTGTTCTTATTTTTCTCTATTAATCTATCTATTAATGGGCTGCTCTGGCATTAAGGAGGGCCTTCCTATATGTTTTAAGAATATCTCGCCAGACTAACTGAGATTCTCCCAGATTGGTGGAACGCCATATCTTTTCAAGTTTTCGTGATGTTTGCTTTATTAGCAGGCTTGAGGATTTTACCATGGAGCTTACTTCCTTTGTTTTATTATCTTTTCTTTTAGAGAAGCAATAGAGTTTAGTGTCATTCGCAGTGAGCATATGTCCTATATCATGTTGTATTTGTAAAATAAAAATAAAATAAAATGTAAGTATTAAAACCGAAAGTATTGGGACATTAACACATTTTTGGTTTTGGTCATTTCATTGTAGCCTATTTGTTGCCAATGCAAAAGACAGATATTTCAAAATCTGTACAAATAAACAAACAGACACAACTGACAATAATTGAGAAACAAAATGAAATTTGGGTGAACCACCTCTTCAAAAACCCAGTTAACTCTGGCCAACTTTTTATACCAACCCTTCCCTCTTGACCTCACTCCGTTTCCTCTCCCTCCATCTTCTTTCCTCACTCATCTCTCAATCATCTCCATCCCCCCCTCCAGCCGACCCCCCTACCCTGACCTACCCGAGCCGGTCAGCTGCAGCTGTGACCGGCGGTCAGGAGGTTAAGGCAAAGGTTGAGTGTCACGCCCACAGGGTCACAGTGATGCAGCGCTGTTGTGTTAGACTGTGAATGGAGGGTTCAGAGTGCCAGACGAGGTGGCGAGCCCCTGACGCCCTGACTCTTGCCTGAGCTTGCCCTTTCCCGAGCAGAGGTCACCACAGAGGGCCGGTCCTCGCTGCTCCCCCCATACCTCCAGGTCACCATCTTTATTGTTGTAATAGCTGCCATTAGAGCAGATGATACAATTATCGTTCCATTTTGTGTTCTGTCTCTCTAAGATCTATGTTAAGCTTCTGAGTTCATCAAAGGTTTTTTAGAAGACATGATTGTTGTAACCTTTGGGTGACTCTTGTATCAAAGAGGCCACATTATGCCAAACTGTCCTCTGGAAAAAAAAAGTTTTTTTTATTATCATTCATAGCTCAAAGAAAGTATCAATACAACAATGTCGAAGTACCGCATTACAAGTCCTGCATTCAGAATCTTACTTAAAGGGTTAAGTAAAAGAACAGATATTACCAGAGAATGTACTTCAATTATCAAAGTAAAAGTACTCGTTCTGCAATAAAATGGCCCTGGCTACTGATTCATTACGCTATACTAGAATATAAATTTGGTAAATCATGCTGGAGCTCAACTTGACCACTTTATATATTGTTATAGTAGTTAATTTAAAATTAAAATCACAATATGCAAAGTAACCAGTAACTATAGATGTCAAATAAATGGAATGAAAAGTACAATATTTGCCTCTGAAATGTAGCAGAGTAGAAGTACAAAGTAGCATAGCTTGAAAATAGTCCAGCAATGAATAAGTACCTCAACATTTTAAAGTACTAGCAATTGTACTTGAGCATCTATCTCAGTATTACAGCCTCAGGACTGTTGTCATGTATGATTACTTCTCATTCTCTTGATTAAAAATACAGTTAAATTTAAATATATATATGGCTGCCAGTGGACTACTAGTGTATTTCTCTCAGACATGTAGTGGAGTATATGAATCAAAAGGAAATACTGAAGGTAAACTATATAAAACATTGTACTTCAATACAGTATTTGAGTGTATGTGACATTCTCCCACTGGAACTCATTGAACTGCTGGAGGTTTTTGCTTTTAAATAAATGTTATTCAAACATACCTTAACATTTCTATGTTGAATGACTAAAACCTTGCTTTGACCTTGACCCAACATGAAAGCATGAAAGGTCTCCTGTAATCTTGCTTGATAAAATGATTGTAGTTGTATGTGTGTGATGAAATATGTATTGAAATACAGTTTTGTAAAAGTGCACCAAAGAACAAGTGAGATAAGAAAGGCAAACAAAGCGCATGAGAACGGACTGATTAGCTATTTAAATAGTAATTTATTTTTGGACGGTATAGAGGCTGTGCCACTCTCATCTGGTCATTTTAAAGCTCTACAGCTCTGGACACATTTTAAAACCCCCACATGTAACAACCATTCAAGCCTGTAGATAGGGGAGTTTTTCAGTGCCTGGGAAAAATACTCAAACCATTATTAGACAACGACAGAGGCTGTCAATCAGTGTGGGGGGTGGACGCAATCTCATACACACACACACACACACACACACACACACACACACACACACACACACACACACACACACACACACACACACACACACAAACACACCACCACAAGAAGGGAGGGGCAGTGACCTAGGGGTTCTAGGTCAAGTCATTTACTCTTTGCATCCGTTCCTCATTTTAATAAGTTGTTCCTCTGTAAGCTGTATAAAGAGATCACAGCCTACGGCTTCATCCCCTTGCCCTCTCTTTCTCAAAGCCATTAGCTCACCTGTCACAACCACTCCATATCCCCTCTCATCTCCTCCTCGTCTCTATATCTCTCTGTTCTTTGGTCTGTGCTACGCTGACCTGACACTGCTCTCCTGAGTTTTCTGACATCAGTCAGCCCGTGGAGAGGTCACGAGGATGGGGGTGCAATTGGCATGGAGAAGCACGACAGAGATTTGACCTCAATCAAATGGCCGATCACATCCACTCAGATAATGACATTAAATAGCTCAGACCAACCACCAAAACCACCAGATAAAGAGTGAAATCTTGTTGCCGGTGAAACTGAGACGAATAATGGGGACTTACATGCTCAAGCTCAAAGGATTGCATGCCTGCTTGTCTAGAGGTTAAAAGAGTTGTTTGACGCCTGAAATTCATCCTGAAGCACCTGGCACACTTACTGCAGGAAGGCTTTGTTTCATTTGGTCCTTTATTTAGTAAAGTGAAAGTATCTGATCATTAAGAAAAAAAGTTTGTGTGTTGTTGTTGTTTTTTATTGTGTTTCTAGTCTGTGGTGTTTCTGTGTAAAACATGTTTTACTTTATGTTCTTCGGTTCAGGAACCCCGTATAGTATGTGATTTGCGGCAATGTTTTTTTTTTCCTTTGGAACATTAATGTCAACTTTATGTGGTGTTATTGTGGTTCATGTGATCCCATATGACATTTTTAGATAATGGTATGACAAATGAAACAGATTGCTTCATTCCAACAAATGGGATAATACAAATTCTCAATAAATCACTGGAGAAAGTTGCTTGCTTACAGATGTAACATCTGATGTGAATAACAGTCACCAGATCTCAACCCAGTTGAACACCTGTCGGAGGTTTTGGACCAACATGTTCTCAACCACCATCAACAAAACACCAAATGAACAAATACCTTGTGGAGGAATGTTGTTTCATCCCTCAAGATCCAGATGCTTGTAGACTCAAACTGTGTAGAAGGACAAAATAGCAAATGAGATGTGGGTAACCAAAGTTAATGAACAAAAGTTTTCAGTTAGTCAGTCAAAATGTATCCCCTTCAGCTTCTTTCGGTTGCCTTTTACAGTGTAAAATAGTCCTTTAACTATTATCAACTTATTACCAACATGTGCACCAAGTGCTTACCTGCAGTCAGAGGCATCCACAGATCTGCCTCACTGAAAACCTTCCCTCACTGCGAGGGAAGTGTGCAACTGTGCGAACCCTTTTTGTACTTTTTAGAATCAAACTGTGGAAATAATTGTTACCCATAAAAATAAAACAGCCTAACCTGAAATACATTTTGCAGAATGTATCACAAGATTTCTTCAAAGGACCTTGCCAGTCTTTACAGGTCTTATTATGTTATTTTCTTTCAATTTATTTTGACATTTTGCTCCGTTGGCATTGAGTTTGAGTAGAGAGATGACAGAAAATGAGGGGAGAGAGTTTCAGAAAAAAATATGTTTTTCCGTCTTACATGCTCCCACTGGTTTTCTTTTTCTTTTCCATTGATTGCATTGTGAAAATAGACTTAACACTTACTCGAGATAGGAAATCCACGAATTCTCATCTGAACAGAGCTTGTCATGTTGTTGTGATGTAGGCCTAACTTACATAGTAAGTCATTACAGGTAAGTCACAGTCGAGCTGAGCACAGTTCAGTGTCCAGACCAATACCAGAGCGGATGATCGCAGAAGAGGTCAATTAGCTCGCCAGCTTGTGGGCAGTAGATTAGAGCAATAAGGTGTTTTCAGGGAAACATTGGCCGAGGGGGTGGCCTCGTCGTAATCCCGTTAAAGCATTTGAGTCATCTTCATTGAGCTGATTAGGTTAATTTCCTGCCATCCCAAGCACCGTATTTGACCTATAGGGCACAAACAGGGAGAAACAGATTGGACTCAGACTTACAAAAGATTGAACCTGGTGATTGAGAACACGATGAAATTGTTGTGGCTAGAGAGAGCGTTAGGTTAATGCCCTGTCTGAAAATATATAAATGGAAAAAATATTCACATCTGAGGTTAACCAACCTCCAATCGTACATACAAAATATATTTTCAGACATGGAATTATTGGATGTTAAAAGCCAAACAAGTTAATCTTTGAAATCCATATTGACAATCTGTCAATGGTAATCATTTTACACCTGAAGCAAAACACTTAGCTAAATGAGGCTCTAGCATATAGTCAGGAAGACTATACTCTTGCATGCCTAAGCCCGTAGTTTATTACTCATCTGCCAATCACTCCTCACACATGCTCACTCACTCATAATTTCATTGCTGTCATTGTTCGGGGCTGCCAATCATGATATCAGCTGTTTAGCTCAGCAGGTCTCCTCTATCCTATAGCACAACAAAACAAACGAAAAAACATTGTTAGCCTATCATCTTGCTGCCGTCTCTTTTCAAATATAATGTCTCTCTTCCTTCAGTACGTTTGTGTTGCTGTTACGCACCCCTCCACCTCCCCATCTTTGTCCAGTCTTTGCAGATTCATCTGCTTCATCAACTCATAATTCTATCAGCCTCATCAGCCACCACCACCACTAGTGTCTGGACTCGCTCAGAGCAGATGCCCCTTGATTACAAATCTCCCTGTAGAGTCCAAACGCCAAAGACTTGATCATCACAAATCCTCTGTTAATAATAAACAATTATCTTTTTTTCATCTGACTTGTCTCTCCTGATTGAAATAGTTATTTGAGTAAAGCTAGTTGGTACACATCAGCCTCTTCAACCCCATCATGACAAACTTCTGTTGTCTGAGTTGAAACCATCAGTTATATTTTAAAATCAAGTCAACCATATGTCCTATTGAATATACTGAAAGCTGTGTTGGTCAAGGGTGTAATTACTTTGATGCTTTGTTCACGACATTTCACTATGGCAAGAAGACAAAGAATAAAAGCAATTACGACCATAATGGCGTTTCATACAAATCAATGAAAATGTGAATACATAAGTGACCCCAAAGCCAGCCATAAAAAAGAATCTGCATTTGAATATTTAAAACTTTATATGATTGTAATCAGTTACAACAACTAAAATGTATAGCTGCACAATTTTTTTTTAACAATGGGTCAAACGAGTAGAGATAATGTGAAAGGTGTTGCTGCAGAGAATTATCTTTAAGATCATTGTTTTGGTTTGAGGTTTAGTTCCCTATCATCACTCATTTCCATCTAAAGCAGCGAAAAAGCTCTAAAATAACCTTGTTCACTTCCTGCCCAGCACCAAACAGCAGACTGACACAGAGAATAGCGAACATAGTTGAGCATTTACACGACTTGAAACACGACTCCAAATGAATGCTAATGTTAGCGTGTGTAACGACGTCATCAGCTGATAATATGTCAATGTCATTCTGCAACTTTAACAGTAAAAGTTTTATGTTTGAAGTCATCTCAGGGCATTGTCATGGCTAAGCGGTTTAAGAAGTGTACAATGTAACCGTCATGTCCCTGGTTTGATTTTGTTTGGGAACCTTTGTAGCATACCTTTGAGGTTGAACACCAGCTTGAGATACAAGATACAACATGTTAAGCTTAAGAGGTGCTGTGCTGGTAGACATGCTTTTAACTTTGGCCATTGCCAAGCTAGCTGTCTCCCCACCCTGATCTCACAGAAATACGTGAAATGACCACGACCTCTTAATAGAGCATTATGCGGTGGTGGCACGTAATGTGTAAAATTACGCATCAGCACAACGGAATCAATGCCAATGGAAGGTCAATTAAGATCCTTTGTAGTGATGGGCCAACACAGTCTCAAATCAGTTCTTGCAATCTATTGGTTCCATGCTGAGTGACACAAAATGTCCATTTCTTTTGTGTCGCTCGGCACAACTTGTTTTTAGGGATGGCACTAAATGAATGTTAGGTTTAGGCAAAAGAAACCACTTAGTTAGGTTTAGGAAAACCATTACAAGCGTACGCCACTTCACACACGTTGGGACAAGCAGCATCAAACACCAGTCTTGTGGTTGAAAGTCCTGTGTTCATTCCCTTCCTCCCAACATAAGTGGTCTTTCTCGATATTCCATACTACGTCTCTAGCTCTGACTGTTGTAGAGTCATGTAGATGCACGTGAATTTGTGTATCAACCATGAAAAAGGATCCTAATTGACTATCCTTTGGCATTGAAGTGTTCACTCCATGTCAGTTCAGGTAGAAAATGTCTGCACTAGGGTCCAACAGCGGCTACACTTCCTTCGTAGGCTGAGGGTCTTTGGTGTCAACCAGAAAGTGTTGCTCCTCTTCTACCACACCGTAGTTGAGAGCGTCCTGCGGTTTGGCATCTCAGCCTGGTTTTGGTAACCTCAGTGTACAGCTGAAAGCCCAGATTACCCAGCTAACACAAAGAGCCATGAAAATCATGGGAGTCAGACAGCATCCCACACTCCAGGCTGTCTTTGATGAAACTATCATCAGACAGGCCCAGAAGATTATTTCTGACCCCGCCCATGTCCTCCACCCTAAATACCAGCTTCTTCCCTCAGGCAGACGCTTCAGAGTCCCCCAGTGCAGGCTCAACCGCTTTAAGAACTCCTTTGTCCCCCTGTCCATCAAAGCCCTAAATGGCAAGCTAGCCAGAGCCTAACCCCTGTAACGTTGATTTTTATCTTAACTGTACACATGTACTTTCTATGATGATTCTATGTTGATGAGGCTGCTCTACTCCTACTGTACATATTATGTGCACTATTACGATGACTACAGATACTGTATGTGTCCAAGACAAATTTCCTTCGGGACAATAAAGTCTATCTTATCTTATTGTTTTTGTGCTGAGTGACACGTAAAAATAGACGATTCGTGTCACCACTTGCCACAATACTGGGCTGGGTGGACACACAAATTAAAGGTATCAATGTGAAAATGCAACGACCAGAGCTGGTGACGTAGTATAAACATAAACACAAGACTTTCAACCAGGAGGCCGGGTTTTGAGACCGCTGATTGTGTCCTAAAGTGTTGTTGACTTATTTTGAAGTTGCGTATTTTCCGTACTTATGTCACGTGTTTACATATTTTACTTTTGTTTATTTATTTATTTTAAGCCCAACCATTATGTTTTTCCTTATAACTAAGTGTTTTTGTAGCTTAAATATAAAATTGTTTCCATGGTCATTACACAATGCAATGTGCCGTTAAGAGGTTGTGGTCATTTCATGTATTTCTGTGAGATGATTTAGTGTTTCCCCCTGCTTCTAGTATTAATGCTAAGCTACGCTAATTGCCTTCTGGCTCTAACTCCATACTGTAGTACACAAACATTAAAGTGGGTTTAATCGTCTCATCTAACTCTCTGCAAATGAATAACTGAAATTCCATTATTCCTAAAGTGAGGTATATCTTCATCTGGAACACACAGGTAGGCAAACAGCATGTAATAGAGTGCGGAAAATGCTTTACGTAACTGTGAAGCTATTCAACAATAAAACAAGAAGATTGTTAACGAAAGAGTTCAAGTGGTTGAGCCAATGCAACTCAGTTTAAACTCATTCTTATCTTAACAGCAAACACATGGAGAAAAAATCTCCACTGCTATTACAGACAACACACACCAAATGGGAAGTTTCCCACCATCTCCAGCAGGTCCTGGGCGGGGAGGAGGGCAAATATTGATTGGACGCTGTGTTGCTCTGGAGTCACCCCAGCAGATGTTTTTCTTTGGCAGGTTCCACTGCTCTGTGTATTTTAAATTGCTTCGTCATTGGCTTGAGGTCAAAGGCCTGAGGATGGAGAGAGTGTTGTGTAAAGAGAGAGAGAGAGAGACACAGAGAGAGAGAGAGAGAGAGAGAGAGAGAGAGAGAGAGAAGATGATTTTTTTGTTTTCCTCTGGGCCAAAGGGCAGCAGGGGTTAATGAGGAAGGAGCAGGGAGTCATGTGCTTTTGCTGGTTCACCCACAGTTACTCTTTAGAGTTAAAGTTTAACCCCCGTTTTCAAATTCCTCTGCACTTTAACTGATGCAGTTAACACACTTCCAGACCAATAATCACACCACCATTTGCAGAGAATCACCTTAATTGTTTCCAACCAATGTAAAACTTAAAATAAAATGTCAATGACAGTGGAAGTTATATTGGTTGTGTTTGTTATCTATTAACACATTCTCTAAAAACAAATACAGGAAGAAGTGACCTATTGCAGCAGTATATTATATAATGTGTAGTTTAATTATCAATGTGTATCTGATACAATGACACAAGTCTCTTCTGTTAAGATGAGGAGATTAAAGAAGCAGCTCCTACAGCCTGCAGAGCTTCAGCTGGTTAAACCTGTATGTACATACCATGTAAGTAAGTCGGATGTGTGCGTGTGTGTGTGTGTGTGTGTGTGTGTGTGTGTGTGTGTGTGTGTGTGTGTGTGTGTGTGTGTGTGTGTGTGTGTGTTTCAATGTCTACAGAAGCCTTTTCATGACGTCAGCCTTAACTTTAGATATGGTGAAGATGGAGAAGAAATCGAAGAGGTCACGTGTTTAATATCTTTACTTTAGTTTTACAGAGAGTTTAAAATATATTGTGAAGATAAAATAATTGAGGGAGTGTGAGGACTGTTGGCGAAATGACAAAAAAGAACAAAAAGTATGATTGAGGAAATCGCAAGTGGTTAAAAACATGGCTACTTTATTAATCATTGGCTGTGTCCAAAGCAATCAGCTAAAGATTAGCCCTGGCTCTGAGTGTGTTTGTGTTTTAAAATCATAGAGGATGTATTAGCACACAGCGGCCATCTGAATAAAAACCATAAAACAGAATAAAAGTCTTGACCTTTTTCTGTTTCCTGTTGGATGTCGTGACGTTTGGTGATTTTCTGATAATTTCATTGCAAGTTTCATGGAAGAAAATCTGTAATTTGGCACCAATGACAAGGAAAATAAAGACTCAGTTTGGAGACATTTATTTGAGTTTGGTTGGTTGTATTGAGTTTATAATAATAATAAATAGTAATAATAATTATAGTAATACTAAATGATTATTATTTAGCATTGTAAACTTTATTTTCCATATATAATTAAATCTAAATTAAGACAAACTTCACCTGCAATGAAATGGATTCAATTAATTGGAAGTTGAAATGAAACTATAGTTAGTATCAAATTACAAAGTGCTTTCCAGGAATCATACTACTGTTACCTTCTAGGAAATTATATAAAACCATGGGACCTGTAAGTTTCTGTGACCAACCAAGACATTTTTTTTCACAAACCCACTGAGATAGAATCACTGGTTACTTTTATACAGATTTTAAAAACGTAAAAATCAGACACACAATTGCACAATAAAGGTTTCTGCTTTCCACTTTAAGACTCTTTCAAGAAACAATCCAGTATTTCCCTTAGTTTGAATATTTATTGATTAGACATTACATGAAATGTGCATTTTAAATGCAGATTTTTGCATATATGCAATGTCTTCTGTTTCTTTTTGTTTCCTCAGACACAGACCTGTGTACGCCGTCGTTGCTTTTAACATAACATTTTCTTTTTTTTTTAAAGACAACACAACAAAACGCATTGAAAACTGATGTGGTTCTTACTATTACAATTATGTAATTAATATTTTACAACAAACTTAAGATAACAATTTCTATCCTGTGTGGACTCTAATGTGTCTCTTAAGATTTGACTGATCGGTAAATCTTTTCTCACAAACGTCACATCCAAACGGCTTCTCACCTGTGTGGACTCTAATGTGTCTCTTAAGATTTGACTGATCGGTAAATCTTTTCTCACAAACGTCACATCCAAACGGCTTCTCACCTGTGTGGACTCTCATGTGTACATTAAGTTCTGACTGCCCTTTAAATCTTTTCTCACAAACGTCACATCCAAACGTCTTCTCACCTGTGTGGACTCTAATGTGTCTCTGAAGAGTTGTCTGCTGGGTAAATCTTTTCTCACAAACATCACATCCGAACGGCTTCTCACCTGTGTGGACTCTAATGTGTCTCTTAAGAGTTGTCTGCTGGGTAAATCTTTTCTCACAAACATCACATCCGAACGGCTTCTCACCTGTGTGGACTCTCATGTGTGCATTAAGATTTGTCTGCATGTTAAATCTTTTCTCACAAACATCACATCCAAACGTCTTCTCACCTGTGTGGACTCTCATGTGTGTCTTAAGAGTTGACTGCTGGGTAAATCTTTTCTCACAAACGTCACATCCGAACGGCTTCTCACCTGCGTGGACTCTTGTTTGGGAATCTACCTTTTGCTTCACTCTAAATAATTTCTTACAAACCAGACAGCTGGAGGACCTTTTACCACAATTACATATCATCTGTCTCTGAGGTGACCCCTTGTACTTAAAGAGGCTCAGGGATTTTTTGCCAGCATTACATCCACCATCACCTAGAGGGGCATCCTTAGATTTCAGAGCATGTACAGCAGACTCAGGTGCCCTGGTCTTCTTACAATCACTGTCACTGTCTTCCGTTTCAGTTTCAGGATCTGACAGAGGTGCTTGCCAGTCATCATAACTGACTTCAGTCTCAGAAGAGTCTGAAGCCGTTTCATCAGTTTTTGGTTGTGAATGAATATCTTGATCCAGACTCCTGGCTGGTTCTGATCCTCCACAGTCCTCTCCATCAGTTTCTGTTTTTATTCGCTTAGCTGAGCTGCTGGCTGGAAGCTCTACTTCTCTGTCCTCGTCCCTTTGTCTTTGATGAAGCTGGGAAGACTTAGGCTTCTCTTCATCATCTTCCCTCTTCACAGGAACAGCAGTGAATGGTGATCTCAGCCAGGTGACATCGGCCTCCTCCAGCCCACTGAGTTTTCCCTCCAGTTTTCCCTCCAGACCGGTCCAGAGTTCCTCTGGCTCCTCTTTTAGGTGGAGGGGCTCTGGGTCCTCCTGGTCCAGGCTGGGGCTCCACTCAGAGAGGGCATCATCTTTAACCACCAGCAGCTGCTGGACATCTGCAAGGAGCACATTATGGATAACTGTGACTTCACACTGGTCAATACTTAATTAGTGAGATCAGTGATGATCTTCAGCGGTGTTCATTTAATCTATATTACTACAAAAACATTAGTGGCAGTGGCAGCCATTTTCTAGGAAACTAGTAGAAACATATTTGTGTTAAAGTCTGAATAAATAACAACTACTCCTGAAATTTATTTTATTGTAGCTCACTTAGTCACACATATTTTATATTGCAAGTTAAAGAGATTTGAACGTTTGCTGAGGATTTCAAGTAAAAACCATAGTCTAGAACAGTTTGGCCTCTATCACACAGCCACTAACTGCTGCTGTTGCTAGGTTACTACTCTCCCATTCTCTCATCTGCTAACAAGCTAAGCTAAGCTAAGCTAAGCTACAGCACTATTACATTCCTCAAATCACCAGTGTGGGGCTGACCCTGAGTTAACTTCATCACACGTTCCTGTGCTCAACAGAGTCAGACTCCATTCCAAACCAAAGCTAAATTAAGCTAACATTAGCCACATGCTAACTGACACAATTCACCAAAAGAGTGACACCAACATTTCACAGAAAGAAAATGGAAAGTACAAAAAAGGACAACAGAAAAGGCCCTCACTAAAAACAGAATGTTAAAACATTGTCTAAAATGTGACTAAAACGCACAGAACTAATGTAGAGACTGAGAAAAACGTTGAAATTGTACAAACCTGATCTGTTTAATTGAAGTGTAGGGTTGAAAACCGCATCCAGTAGTTTGTGTTGTCTCTCATTGTCTTTTAAGCGACACAGTTCCTGCTCGTAATTTGCTACCGTTTTGTCAAACAGCCCAAATATGTCATCGGCGGCCGCTTGTAGTCGCTGTTTCACCAACGACTTCAGCATTTTCTAGTTTTCTCATGTAGCTAAACAAAATGACAGAAGCCCTTTCTCTAGAAAATGTCCTTAAAAGTGTCTTGAGCAGTAAAAACTGAGTGAAAATCAGTTTGGTCTGTCAAACAATAACTGCTGCTGTTGCTATGTTACGAACCTATCGTTCCATTTTCCGTTACTTTGAATGCAGGCTTTATTTCTACAACTAATAGATATCAACATTTGTATTTCACGGTTTCCAAATATGTTATGCTTCAATATGCAAATTAGGGATTGGTGGTTTGCAGAAATTAACAATGCCGACATTTTGGGTTGTGGATTGAACAAAGAGCCGGGCAGACATTTAATGCAGCCTCCACCGCGACCACACCATGTATACCTCCAGATTTCGTTCTGCCCCAAGCTGCGCGTTCTCGTCGGGACTAGTCTCTACAGGCGAGCGCAAGCACTGCTCCTCCAAGACCCGCTTGAGAGGACAACTGAGAGGAGAAACTACAGCTGAAAGAGCTGATCCCAGATCAGCCTGACCTCACAATCAGACAGCAGTCTAGCGGGAAAGGGAAGCAGTACATGCGAAGCTTCTCTAGCTGTACACCGGACAGGTTTGGCTAGCTGGATGCAGTCATGCTAATAACTTATTTAGCTTTTTAAAACAACGGGGACAGATCCAGCATGGACAGTTAGGGAGTGATATATATATATATATATATATATATATGTGTGTGTTTTATATTACAGTGAATATTATTATATGATATATATATATATATTATTATATTATACAGGATATTATTATATGATATATATATATATATATTATACTGAATTGCCTGTGAGGGTGACACAAATAAGATGTCCTGACGTGTTTGTCAAAGTGTTATTTACTGCTTTTTTTCGTGTTGGAATAAATGTTAAATATTTAACTGCAAAGTAGTAATGCGTGTTTGATACCTTAATTTGTTTGCATTAAATCATTCTGGGATGTTTACTGAAATTGATTGGATGTGGCACAGCCCTACCAAGAACATTTTCACCAGCCGCCACTTTGATTGACCAATAACAGCTGACAGCAAATACATCAAGCCGATATTTGGGGAAATATTCGAGTGACATCCAGATTATTTTCATTTGATATAAGCATCATATACTCTGGAAGCACTGAAGCAAGCACATACAAAATATGTGAAAATGTTTTTAATTTCAAATAAACTGAGGGAGCTATTTAAAGGGAGCGTTTGGATTACATCGGAGGTGTGTTGTCATGTCACTGTGCATGTCAGTGTGTATATTTTGTGTGGGTGTGTGTGTGTGTGTGCAGTGTTCAGGTGAGTGTACTAACGGTTTGTTTGCTTCACTCTGGTGGCTCTGGACTCCTGACTGTGTTGAGAATGTACAGACTCCGCCACAGTCGACTTCATGCTGAGAGCAACTGCATTCCTGACCTGCAGTTCAAAGAGCAAAGAACACACACATACACACACACACACACACACACACACACTAACTGACAGATATATAAGGCATATACTTATGCACAAGGGCACATGCACGCTCTGCCTCAGACACACAAAACACACATTTTATTGCAGTTATGTTGCTATGACTGCTACATGTGCACATAAGCACACTCAAACATAAAAGCACTGCGTCTGTTGGCCCACAAACAAACACAGTATAGCTGCAAACATGGGCACTTTGGTTTTAACTGCACGCTGCAGAAAATCCAGCGATAAAAACATGTGTAGACAGACAGGTCAATGGTCCAACATCCTTCATCCACACTGCACTTATCACTGTAGTCTGTTTCATTGTGACTTTTATTGTTACTGATAATAGTATTTTTAACTGTTTTATTGTACTTTTCTTTGACCCAAATCATCCTGTAAATATTTCAGAAAGTCTTGTTTTCACTTTCACAGACAAGATTCACAGACTAAATTAACTTGTGAACTTTGGAGCACATGTACAACAAAACAGTTTCCACAAAAGACAACTTACGAACTAACTTGATATTTATGTGAACATGTCTTGTTCAGTGGAGGTTACGTTTTGTCTATGCTTCACTTTAACGTTTTACTTTTGTTTTAAAGAAAATCAATCAGTCAGTGTGCTTTTAACCCTAAAGGAGTTTCCTCTCTAACATTTAACTGATCCAGTCTTGTTTAGTTTGATTTGGTCACGTTTTCATGATGGGATCGGTCATATGAGATGAATGCACTTAGTTTGTCCCACAAGTCAAATTTATATTTTATAAAAATACAATAAATAAATTCACAACAAAGGAGCAGAACATACACAATATAATTTGAGTCTGTAGCAATTCGCAGTAACATTGGCATCTAACTTGTATAAAGGATATCTACAAAATAAATTTCTTTTGGTTACTGGACACTGGACAGTTAGACTTAAGATATTTAAGTTGTACTCTTTAAAGATGTTCAACAACCAAATCTATACAAAATTATCCAACCTCTGCTAATACACATACACAGGGGTTTAAAAGAAAACAGTAATTCAACTTACAGCAGCTTAGCTTGACCTCTTAACCAAACAAAAGGCCTATCCATGCACAATGAGTCTCGCTGTGACGGATGTGGGTTAAAGTTACCTTATGCTCACATTCAAAAAGGTTGAATTAAAGTCACAGACACAAAATTGCGCAAGAGAAGTCCTTCCCCCTCCTGCCAGCCTTGTTATCAACTTTTACCTCTTTGCTCCTTTGACATTCATGCATCTTCTGAGAGACATAACATTCATTTGAACAAAACAAGGTCAAAATATTTTGTCATCCTGGGGAAATTCCTGTAAAACCATGCGATGAGCAAACACTTTTTGGTACATAGAGCTTCTTTTAACCAGGCATGCTTGGAAGTGAATACCTCCTCTGTGTGTATTTGTTTTTCTCCTAAATTTGAAGGCTGTTATTGGAAACCTTGCAGGCCCTGATTGTTTATTCTGTCCTCCCCTCACATGACAATACTGTTTGTATGACAGACAAAGAAAGCAAGAAATTCCACAGGAGCACTGCCGACTGCCAAGACGATAGATGACCTACAAGAGGAGTTGAAAACAGGAGGATTACTACGCACTGCCAACCTGTCTATTAAATTAAATACATCTATACACTGATAATCTGTAACGGCAAATAAGTTTTGAAGGAAATGTAGAGATGCCAGGGTACGCGTTATCAATATAATGAGGAAACTGTTGATACTGAACATATAAGTAACAAGTTCACTGACAATGTATTTCGTTGGTTTTCCTATACAGTATCACCCATTGCGACTAAAGAATGATGAAACATGTTTGTGGTTGCAGGAACCAGGATGTGAACCCCAGTTACCACTGTCAAAGTCCAGCGCTTCGTATGCCCATCATCCACCAAGAACACCGTCCTACAACTTGCGTGCCCTTTAGAAAGGTAGCACCTCCTTCACAGGAAAAAAGGTTTCCAGGGAACGACGACAGATTGAATCACCTTTGTTGGCTAAGCATGTGTGCACGTACAAGGAATTTGACCCTGGTTGACTGTTGCTGTGTTTTGCATATCTCTTTTTGCATTTAGAAATAGAAATAACAGCTAGGAGGGTAAAGGGTAAAGAATAGAGAGGATAGACTAAATGTCAGAATATCTCAACTTTTCTTCTTTCATCTGTGTCGCTGCCAATAACTTCTGATCACCCCATTCGAATGTGCACGCAACAACTCAACCATAATCATCCAGGAGGCAGCAGTTAACCAGGATCTCCTTCACAAGGACCAGTGAGTATGTGCAGCAGGTGTGAAAAAGAGCCAGTGGCGTATCATATAACCTTTTGACAAGTTGCTCAACAACAACAGGCCCTCCCTGTTATTATTGGGTCAGCAAAGTCTGAGAAATTCTTTGGGATTAGAGTGAAGTGGAGAACATGAGTGTGAGTGCCATGCGTTCGCTGTGTGTCGACCCGAGGCCCCCCTCTTTGTCTTACGGCAGTGTTGGGGTTAACTCCCCCTTTGCTTCCAGGCTGGCCCGGGGTCAGGGGGGAAACAGGCAGCCAGTCAGGCAGCCAGGCATTCTTTCAATGTGTGTGTGTGTGTGTGTGTGGCTACAGCCCACTCTGTGCTCTTTGACTCCGCTGGCCTTATAAGGCATCCAGTGCCATGGCAACGGCAGGGCTTGAATAGCAGTGTCAAATCCCTCAGCACACAGACACACGCTCACTCTCCCTAAAGGAGGGAGCGAGGCAGAGACACAGAGAGGGGATTGAGAGGAGCAGGAGAGGAGGCTATCTCAGGGCTGCTCTCTACTGCAGCGTCTGGCTTTCACTAAAAGGTCCATGACCGGGGTTTTCCTGCGCTTGTTTGCCTAATTTATTCCTGTCGGGGCCAGCAGAAAGACGGGCGGAAAAGAAAAAAAGGACGGGTAGAAGAGTAAATAGTGCAACAGTACACCCTGACTTGCTGACAGGGAATGTGGAGAGGTTCTGGCCTCTGGTTGTTACTGCTGGATGGACAAGCACCGACAAAATAGGAGACAACACTTTGTGGAGCTTTGAGAGAGGAGGAGGTTTCTCAACTCTGCTTTTTTGTTTTGGCTTGTTGTTGTTTTTTCTGTGACATTCGAGCCTCTGACACGACAGACTCTGAAGAGTTGGGGGAGCCACAAGAAAACATAATTTCACCACAGACACAGAAGAGGAGGACATATTTGATGAACTTTGTAGCTGCAGAGACCACAAAGACATCATTCCACGAGTGAAAGGAGTGTATTGTCTTTCTCACCACTTCGTATTCGAATATCAAGTGTGAAATCAGTTTCAGCTGGATCTTTTTGGCTATTTATCGGGCAGAGAGGTGTTCCTGGCCAAAATACTTATATAAAAGCTGATGAGGCTTTGTGGTCGGGTCCTCTCTGAATGACAAAGAAGAAAAACAGAATCCAATTTCCAAAACTCCCCATAAGTCTTTTTTTTCCCTTTGGGACTTTGCATTTCCAGAGCGAAATATTATCTTATTCTTCATCAAGATCACCTCTGCTTCTATAACAGCTCAGACAAGTCAAGAGTGCGTCTGGACTAGAACTGCCTCAGATCAGCAGATAACACCTCTGCACGTCAGGAACTGGTTGGACTAGTTTATAAGTTTGAGGAGAGGGCAGGGCAGTTTAACCCTGCCTGAAGGAGAGCAGCGTTTTATTTTCCTCCCACTTTCGGGAGAAAGTCGAGCACTGAGAGAGGGGCAGAGCCGCTTTTTCATTTGGAGAGCGACTCTGTTTTGTTCCGTATTACTATGCTTAGGGATAGGTAAGGTGTTTTTTTTTAAACTTCTTC
The DNA here is from genome assembly GCA_032191485.1 of Leptoclinus maculatus. NCBI lineage: Eukaryota > Metazoa > Chordata > Actinopteri > Perciformes > Stichaeidae > Leptoclinus > Leptoclinus maculatus. The sequence goes on along the minus strand of JAVDOI010000004.1, from coordinate 16,190,515 downwards.
CGGGGGTGGGGAGGGGGACGTAGAGAGAAAGTGGGAGGGAAGGAGAACGAGAGACAGAGTCAAAGTGTAATTTATTGTTTCCAGTGAAAAGAGCAAGGCTGCACCCTTTTCTCCTGCCTGAACTCTGAACCACTCAATGTGTGTCTGAAGTTTTCTCAGACCTCGGGAGCCATTGATCGAAGGTCAGGACAGAGAACACAAGGGTGAAAGACAAGAACAGAAAGAGCAGAGGGATTAAAGAAGAGCCAGAGAGAAAACAGCACTGGGAAGGACCTCCAGGTCATTACAACCAGACGGCAAAGGGGAGAAAGGTCAACACGGGAGAGTCCGGGACAACTTTTTTACCCCACTTCTAGATCTTCTTGGACAAAACCTGACTTTAATACGAGTCTGGAGCTGTTTTCTTGTCTGGGATCAGTTTTTAGACCTAAAGGGTAGTCGGAGGCTGGGGGACGGGGCAGGTCTGTGTATGATCCACTCACAGGGCTGCGTGTCTCAGAGAATATGGCCATGGTGAGCGGGGGATGGGGCAACCCCAACGGGGACACTAATGGACTGGGGGAGAAGGCTTACCTGAGGAGGGAGGAAGAGGAGGGCTCGCCTCAGGCCGGGAGCAGCGACGTAGACGTCGGGGACGAGGACAAGGCCTGCGTGGTGGACTGTGTGGTGTGCGGGGACAAGTCCAGTGGAAAGCACTACGGTGTGTTCACCTGCGAGGGCTGCAAGAGCTTCTTTAAGAGGAGCATCAGAAGAAACCTCAACTATTCCTGCAGGTGAGGGCTGCTGGGAGATTCAAAGTGATGTCTTGTTTTGTTTATAGTTTGAACAATATAGAGTTAAAGGACACAGATTGAATGTATTTAGCTTGCTCTTCTTGTATGATTACAGTGTCTTTTTTGGTAACACTTTTGGGAACACACATTGTTAATAGCACTGTAAAGTATGTATAGTTGTCAGCAGATATTAATGTTATTAATGTATTTGTCAACAACTATAGCTCTCCTGTTTAATTGGAGGTTAGTGTATTAACAAATAATGAGCAACAATATCGTAAATAGGAGAAGATATAATTGATGACTAATAATCTATATCAATAAACACTTAACATGTCCTTATATTTGCATACAACTACATTATAGTGTTTTATAAACCATTTAGTAAATGTTTATATATTATATTAAATGCTAAATGTGGGGTGGGAGGTAAATGTACTGTTTTTTTCCCCCGACATTCACATTTATGAATAGACACAGCAGATTAGTCTGTTTCTCAAGACATCACTCAGAGTGATATGCGCCAGCCTTGGGTATGTCTCACAAACAGGCTCATGGGGGAAAAAAGAAAATAAATGAAAGCCCTGAAGGTCAGTCATGTGAGGATGGATTGCCTCAGAAGGTCAACATTTCCATTATTCTTCACCACAGGAACCCAATGTTGCAACTTAATTCTCTGCTCTTACTAAGACTACTCTCAGCCTCTGAATGTAGTTGTTTCTTCCACATAATAATGCACGCTGAATGGAAGGTGTCTTTCCAGTCAGTTTGTCACGTCTGAAAAACGCTCTCGGTGAAATGTTGGCAGACCTCGTTCTCGTGTAAAAGGCAAACCAAGGGCGGGTAAGGCCTATGATTTACAAAGGTCACAGACAGCTTTTCAACCTCGCAGAGCTCACATAGTTCACTCACCATAGGGGTCAATGAGGGGGATAGAGGGAGAGAAAGGGGGAAGACAAAGATGTAAATATAAACTTCTTTCATTATTAGAAACTCACTTAAAGCATCTTACTGTCATGGTATTAACCGTGACTATCTTCACTCTTCACTAAGTGTTTCATCATTTGTTTCCTTTATTCAGATCAAATCGAGAATGCCAAATCGACCAGCATCACCGCAACCAGTGCCAATACTGTCGTCTGAAGAAATGTTTCCGTGTAGGAATGCGCAAAGAAGGTATCAAAGCTCTGTCATCTATTGCACAGCAGGTTAAAATGTGTTTATTTTAGGATTAGAAGACACTTGATTGAGTTTTTTTTTTTTTTTTTATTGCAAGAGGTGAAAAATCTAAGAGTGAGGTTATTGTTGTACGTTTATGTTTCACTGTGGTGGAAGATCCTTCACTTAAAGCTGCAAAAGACAGATATTTCCCTCAGGAGTTGGTGGAGACCAAAAACAGAGCTAAAAGAGAGTGAATATTGGACTTAACTCAAATGGAACACTAATGTTGCTCCTTAACCGCTGGATGTGTAAATAAGCAACTGCTGGATAACATGTTTGCCATATCAATTTAAAATGTGATAATACTGTGTGTTAGTGTTATGTTTACAGCTTGTTGCGCTGCCTCCAAGTAGCCAAACAAATCAGTAAATTCAAGTAAAAGTTGAAGAATCCTTCTTTAAAGGTTAAAGTTCTGCTTTCAATATTTTACTGATCAGCAAATTGCACTAAAAGTATTAAAAGTAAGCTACTTGCTTTGTAGGTACAAATGTATTATTAGTAGTAGTATTATAATAGCATTCTAATTTTGTAGCTGGGCGAGATGGAGCCAATGTTATGTATTTTATATACTGTTGGTTAGTTTAAACTTGAATTTAATCATATTTTATAATACAATCATATATGTTATTTATATAATATCTTCACCGTCAAAGTAACTGCAGCTGTCAAATAAATGTAGTGTAGTGCAAAAAGAAAAAGAAAACATTTCCCCCTGAAATTGAATGGAATAGAGGTATAAAGTAGCATAAAATGGAAGTCAAGCAAAGTACAAATACTTCAAAATTGTACTTAAATACAGTACTTAAGTATATGTACGAAGCCACTTTCTAGCACTGAGGTTTAAACCAATCATATCTTCTCCTTTTACGTACCAACAAATAGCCTGATTCATAGCCTGATTCACCCTTCAGCAAAGCACAAATACCTAGAAACACACATACAAAAATATAAGAAATCGCAGAGAAATGCTGATTTCGACAGAAACAGCCACTGACATTTGCCAGTGATCCAAGCACAATATTTATACTATCAACCAAAGCATGTTGTCAACCCGGAGCTCGAAGTTGACAAGTTCACTCAAAACATTGAGACGTCTGAGTCTCTTTACAGCATGTGTCTATATATATACATATATATATATATATGTATATATATACATTTAATGACAGTTATAATTTGCTTAATTTCTGCAAGGCTGAGTAAGAAAAGATGATTCCCATTTCCCCTGGTGTAATTATTTTCATACCAGCAATCTTACCCTCATTATCACATCACAAACTATTTCAAAAGCATTTGTAATTGTATTCCAGTTCCCTATAACCACACTTATTTCAGTCTGTGTCAGAGGACACCACGAGCCGCTGTGCCATACATAATGTGCAGTGAGGTGACAGCCTGACAGGGGTTATATTGAGCCTGGTTATTAATGAACCACGCTGACCATGGCCCATGACGCAGACTGCACTGTTTCCACATTAGATGGGAACGTCTGTTTCACCTTTGACCCAGACAGGGAAGCACATGCTCGCTGCTTTAAGTGAGATTTTGGCCTTTGAAACTACAGCCGATTCACTAATATTTAAAACAGCCAGTGGTGTTCTTTAAAGTTTGGTACAGAGAGGGCAGCTCTTAACCTCAGACAGAGCGCTCACATCAAGATGTTGGTCTTACATAATAATCACTAAGGACTACAAATAGGAGCAGCACTGTCCGTATTAAACTGCAATCGATGTCTCATAATTACATTGTTAAAAGGTTGTTGATGAAAACATTATTTCATTTTATTACAAGATATTAGCTTGACTAAACATCTACATTTTGGACATATTGTCGCTGTCCAAAGAAAGCCAAATAATATATATTTTTTAGAAACATTGAAGGAAACAGTTATGTGTTGAGAACATTTAGCTACCTCTTAAGCTTGATATACCATTTAAAACATTGTCAGACAGCTGACAAGCTTTTTTACACATGGTTTTCACAGAACAGCGACAATATGACGAGTTTGACTGAAACTTTCAATTATGTTACTTTAGAAATGTAAATCCATTTTCTACAACCTTCAAATCAAAATTCAAACTAAAAACTGTAATTTACTGAGTGAATGAGTCAAAAGGGACAAGGACCTGTTTCTCAGAGAGCACACACACCTCCACTAGGATGTTCAGATCCTCATTCTGCTGTCTGTCTTTTTGCAGCAGTCCAGAGAGGACGAATCCCTCCATCTCACTCAGGTATCAGTCCCAACTCCCTGGCTGGTGGGGTTGGAGGTGCAGGGCCAGGTCCCATTGGGGCGGATTACTTCAATGGGCAGCCGGTGTCAGAGCTCATCTCCCAGCTCCTCCGAGCTGAGCCGTACCCCAGCAGCCGCTACGTGAACCCGTACAGTCAGGCCCAGATGCAGGCATCTGCCAGCGGAGCCTCCATCATGGGTATCGACAGCATCTGTGAGCTGGCTGCCCGGCTCCTCTTCAGCACCATCGAGTGGGCCAGAAACATCCCATACTTCCCAGAACTTCCAGTCTCAGAGCAGGTGAGTCAAGACATACAGTACCTTGTGACTTGTTTTCTTTTCCTGTCTTTTTTTTTGTTTGTTTTTTTAAAATTCATGTGTAAATATTAGAGCTCACTGCGAAACTTCCGGTCTGCGTGACACCTAAACATTGATTTTATTCTTTCTTATCCCTTTACTCGACATGTGGCCCCTCAGATTTACCTTTATATGATTTACCTTTGTTGGTCCTGACCTCCAGATAGCCCTTTTTTTGACATGTCACAATAGGAAAAGCACAGGTGTAAATAATGCAATTATGCATGGCTGAGTTTTATTTAGCAGCTTTAGGCTCATTGGCATACTGGGTCACTTTTAAACAGTCATTACTCACTGAGATACTTGAATACAAGAGAGCCATTGTGTTAGTAGCACCTGTGCTTTTCCTACTATGACAAAGTCCGAATGCCTGCTGGGACTCACCCTTTCTTTCATCTCTACAGGTGGCGCTGCTGAGGCTGAGCTGGAGCGAGCTCTTCATCCTGAACGCAGCTCAGTCTGCTCTGCCTCTACACATGGCTCCTCTGCTGGCAGCTGCCGGGTTCCACTCATCTCCCATGTCTGCTGAGCGTGTGGTGTCCTTCATGGACCAGGTCAGGGTTTTCCAAGACCAGGTGGACAAGCTGAACAGGCTGCAGGTGGACTCAGCCGAGTACAGCTGCCTCAAGGCCATTGCACTCTTTTCACCTGGTAAGTCTGGTTTTGTTGCGAGGCTATCTGGGTGATTAAAGCTCCTGTAACTGGATGTCTTTGCTGTAGACTGATCCCATGTGTCTTTATAGAGGACCAAAAAAAGACTGTCTGTATGATGTATTAGGCAGGGTCCAGTTTGACGGGGCTCCTTTGACTTGACTGAATGTGACCTCTGACCTCACTGAAGGAGGACAAAAAGAGAGACAATTTCCTTTAAAGGAATAGTTTGACATACACTTATTCACTTTCTTTCCAAGAGTTATATGCAAAGGTTGGTACCACTTTGATGTCCTTTGAATATGAAGCTACAGCCAGGAGCCAGTTAGCTTAGCATAGAGGCTGGAAACTTGTTATATCTTGCTTGTCTAATCTTGACAAAAATGAAGTATAACAAAGACGAGCTATGGGTTATCAGAGGGTTAGATCTTCTCAAACTCTCCGCAAGAAAGCAATTAAGCATATTTTCCCCAAAATGTAGAACTATTCCTGAAAGGGACCAAAAATGTAAGTAAAGCAGGAACTTACAATTTAAAATTACATAAGGATAAAGAAGCTATAAGTATAATATATAAAATATACAAAAACAGAGCAAAAGACAAATCAAATGGTGATAATCTTATGTTTCTTTGCCTCACAGATGCATGTGGTCTGACAGACCCAGCCCATGTGGACTCCCTGCAGGAGAAGGCCCAGGTGGCCCTAACAGAGTACGAGAGGTTGCAGTACCCCAACCAGCCTCAGCGCTTTGGCCGCTTACTGCTGCGCCTGCCGGCTCTGCGCGCCGTACCAGCCAACCTCATCTCCCAACTCTTCTTCATGCGGCTAGTGGGCAAGACACCCATCGAGACGCTGATCCGAGACATGCAGCTGTCGGGGAGCTCCATCAGCTGGCCCTACGTACCGGGACAGTGAAGCCAGCTGACTCCAGAGTAAGGCAGACTGAGATCAGATTGGGTTGAATCAGAGCTCACAAAGATTACATATCCGGTACAAACTGAATGTTATGAATACAAACTGATACACACACACACACACACACACACACACACACACACACACACACACACACACACACACACACACACACACACACACACACACACACACACACACACACACACACACACACACACACATACATATATATGTATGTTTGCAGCACTTGTCAGTTTTGCTCTGACCTCCATCTGATCTCTCTCTGTCTGATACTGGAGAAAAACACAGGGCTTTAATTAAACATCAGACTCTTATATGAGGCCATGTGCCTGTACTACCTCCTCCCATATCATCCCTAATGTGACTCAGTTTGAACCCAAGCTCTATGTGTTTTCCCTCTGCTTTGTTTAAAATGAAGCCACAGCAGTGGCACTTTTACAGGCAGAGCTTTATATCTGGGACATGTTGTTTAGATGAGACCTAAGTTGTGTCACGTTTTATTTGTGGAATGAAATCTCAGACTTTGTTACCAAATGTATTTGTGTGAAGACTGAAAAGCATCACCTTGTACAGCATTAAAACAAAGAAGAGGCATGGGCATTGTATTGCATATTATACTATATGACGTACTTTATATACATTTTTATGTTATGTACCAAAAGGAAAAGTTCAACATTTTGGGAAATACACCAATTTACTTTGTTGCAGAGTTAGATGAGAAGTATACTCATCTGTACAGTAAATATGAAGCTACAGCCAGCAGCCGTTTAGCTTAGCTTAGCATAAAGACTGGGAACAGGGGGAAACAGCTAGCCTGGCTTTGTTCAAAGGTAACAAAATCGATCCGCCAACACCTGTAATGCTCTCCAATTAACACACTGTATTCTTTGTTTAATCCGTACAAAACCTGAGGTGGAAAAACAACATGTTTTACAGGGTTGTGTGCTGGACTATTGCTTGGTCCGGGACCAGTAACTTTCTGGAGTCTCCACTGGTTGCAACAGCTAGGCAATTATCCCCCGTAAAACAGCAAGTTGTCCTTTTTACGCATTGTTTTTTGTACTGATTCAACTAATTAAATATAATTAGCCGTTTCCAGTATTTATGCTAAGCTAAACTAGCCAGCTACCGGTTCTAGCTTCATATTTACTGTACTCTCTGCAAGAAAGTAAATAACCGTACTTCACAAAATGTTAGAGCTATTCCTTTAATATAGTATATTATACAATAATGTTCTTGCAACAGGAAGTGTTGAATGTACTCAAACACACCTGGCTCCTCAGACAGTCACATCCCTCTCAAACATTATTACCTCATGTTTTATACATCAACGACAGATTGTACATTGATGTGCTAAAGATAAATATAAAGGGATCAAGGTGTCTTTATCACAGAAACCTTAAACACTCATATTCCCCTGTAGACCTGTCTGTTCAATATATTTGAATATATTTTGAAATGTAAGAGGACACCTAACGTTTGACATTTACAGAAAGCTACACAAGTAACATCTTGTTTTTCTGGTTAATCTCTGCAAACTGGAGACTTGTGTCCTTTGCTTTTATTAAAGTAGAGGTTGTTCATTTTCATTTTCTTTCAGATTCATGGTCCCCTTTTAAAAACAGTGTGTTATAGCACAGGCTAAAGTGGACAGAGGTCACTTTCAGATCATTATTATGCTTGTGCAAGGTACTCCAAGTGTTGTAAGTGTTGTAAAGTTTATGGTGTTTGTTGGTACTGAGATAAAAGGGTACTATGTAGTCACATTCATGAGTGTTATTGCCATGAAGTGTGACCAGTGACAGTCAATGTGACAAATGTTTTTCTTGCCAAATTAACTGACTGAAAGAAAAGACAATGTGGGGAAAAACATGTTTTTGGTAAAACTCTTTTGTATTCCCCATAAAAAAGACAACAATGATACTGATACTGTTCTTGAATCACTTTGTGTTATTTGTTGGAATATAAGGATAGTGATTTGACTGTGTAGCTTTACTTTATAAAGAAGCATGTTTCTTTGACCATGCTAAACCTAAAAAAATGCAAAAGAAGTTCATACGACTGGTTATTTTTGCATTACCAGAAATAAAAAATAATGTACATACTCTCTGTGGATGACTTATGTCTCTGAGACATTAAGGCACTGCACACATCTGTAAAAATCAGAAAAACTTTGCCACTAATTTTAATGTCAAAGTTCCTGTTTGGAGCTGAAATAATAACACTTATTTAATTCGTCCAATCAAGTAAAATTGCTGACCAATATTTGACCAGCTTCAAAATGTCAGAATATTCTGCTTTTCTGTGCTTCATATTAGTTATTCGTTATTAATTGAATGTTTTGGACTGTTGGTCAAACTATTTTAAGATGACACCTTTACCTCTCAGAACTTGTGACGAGTCTTTTTCACGATTGGTGACAATTTATAGATTAAATCATTAATCGATTAATGACAAACAAATGACAGGTTATTTGATCATGAAGCTCTATTCTTGATATTGGGCATACCCATTTGCATTAAACATGTCAAGTTGATTGAATTTATACAGCTCAATATCACAAATTTTCCCCAAAGTACTTTAAAATCAGTACAGCATACAACACCCTCTGTCCTGAGACACTCACTTTGGAAAAAGAAAAGCTCTCCAAAAAAAACTTTTAACTGGGATAAAAATGAAGAAACTTCAGGAAGAGGAACAGAGGAAGGATCCCTCTTCCAGGACAGACAGACATTTAATAGATGTCGTGTGTACAGAATGATACAATTATGGCGATTGTAAATATAAATGAAGAAAATGAATCCAGGAGGCTGTTGAGAAACTTCAGGTGTTACAAGCAGATAGGAGATGAACATGAACCTTTCCACCATTGAAATCTGGAAAGAGTACAGATTACACGAACACACAAGAAGCAAAACTGAAGGTTAATTAGAAGTGTTTGGTAGCATTTCGTTAGTTATTCAAGTAGAAAATAAAAATAAAACTGTTGTTCTTTTTGTGTACTAACTGCAAAAAACAATATACAATGACAATTAAACAACACAATTGTGAAACTGCAGATACTGGTCCTGAACAGCTCTAGTATAGTAAATTGGTTTTAAAGTAGTTTACCAAAAGAGGGCAGCAACAGCTTACCTTGAGCTGACAGTGATTGGATCGTGGTTCCCTGAAGTCATCCTGCTCTCCCTGCTGGACGCTCACTGCAGATGCACAAAGCTGCAGCTATCAGCAGGGTCAGCAAAACATGGAAGACGTGAACAAATAAGAGACTGGTTGATCTAATTATAAGAGAATTAGATTTTTTTTATTATTATTGAACTCAGTACTTTTTAGACATCATACCTTCTGGAAGTATACAGTTACAAAAAATGGTCTTATAATAGCATCGAAGAAAATAAATTCGTACAAAAATAAATGGCTCGCAAATGGTTTGTAAAATGACAACATTGTTCTTTGTAAAAATACAAATGCATGAGAAATCAAAAGCGTGTCTGAATAATTAACACATTATAACATCCACTAGATCCTAACACTTTGCACAAGAAATGGATTAATACAAAAATTACCACACATGGAATTAGCAGATGATCGTTTTTCATTGGCAAAGAATCAAATGAAAAGATGAGCGTAGCTTATAGACAGTGAAAGAAACAGTTTTTTCCAGTTTGTTGAGGAGCTTGCATGATAAAAAATATAAGATAAAGTAGTCAGGATTTTTTTTTACTCATATGCATAGCTTAAACACATTTTGAATGATCAAAAATCAACCACAATGAGTCTTTAGTAGGTACAAAAAACAGAAATAAGATATCTGCTGAATCTAATAAACATATACTGTAAATTTGTTCTTGGTACGTAGTATGAACAATATTCATTAAAAGCATTTATAAAACAACGGTCTCACATATCTCAATGGCGACTTTGTCCCCTTTTTGGTCTCACTGCATCAATGACAATCAATATAGAAATATTGGTTTAAAAAAAAAAAAAGCCAGTAAAAACACGTGGTCCCGGCAGAGAGCAGTTTCAACTTTACTGACGTTAAAATTAGTTATGAACACTAACGCAGAAGATGAGAAAAAGCACCACTAAATTTCATATGTGACAAAGATTTGCTCGCAAAACAATCCTGGCAACCCGTCTCCCCCATTACTACGTTCTCTACAATACTGTTCCACCTCTTATCTGTGGAGATAAAACAAGGACAAGTTGGAGAGCAAACAGAGCCACAGAAACTTAGCACAGTGTTATCACAGGTGACTGAAGGTCAGGTCCATTTTTAATGACATTTCTCAAAACCACACCCTCTGATCCGCACAAGTGACTGAACACTGCAAACTGCATGTGTGTGTGTGTGTGTGTGTGTGTGTGTGTGTGTGTGTGTGTGTGTGTGTGTGTGTGTGTGTGTGTGTGTGTGTGTGTGTGCGTGCGTGCGTGCGTGCGTGCGTGCGTGTGTGTGTGTGTTTGTGGGGTGTTATCCAGAGTGTGTTGATTCTGTACAGGTAACTTTGGTCTTGGCATGTCACAGTCTTTGTAGTATTTTGGAGTGTATCTTGGCCTGTGTGTCTGTGAGTGATTGCTGTGAGGACCACAGAGCTGAGTGTCAGGACTCAGTGGGTTCATCAGTGGTTCTTGTCGTAGTCCTTCACTATGCGTTTGAGGTGGAACAGCTTGTGTCTCAGCATGCGACACTCTTTCTTCTTAGACCTGTAGTCGGATGTCTACAGAGTAGAGAGAACACTAGATGAGTCATTTAATAACACAAAACAGCACAAAAATGCATGAGTTATTCAATAATGCTAGATAGTGAGAATGTTATCTCTTCTGCTCTAATGATAAACTGTCAAGGAAAATGTTTAGAGAAAAAGTTTTATGTACAAAAGAATACGATGACATCTAAATGAGGTGACATTTTGTAGCTGGATGTTAATAACTTAATGCTTCCACAAATACCTGCAATATATTTTGAATAAAGTCTTTATGGAGTTTAGTTTAAATAAAGTATCATCAGAGATGTTTGCTCACCTGCTTCAGATCCTTCAACTGATTATATTCCTCTGCTACAGCCTGTGGAAAAATGAGGAAAAAACATTTGTTGTGATCCTGTACAAACTGAATCTTAGAAGAATCTTGTCTTTTCCCGTTTTGCATCTGTTTTGTGCACTCAGGACCTTGATGATCAGGGATTTTAGTCTTTGTGTGTCTATCTAAGTCTTTGCCATGTATACTTGCATCTCTTCAATGCCGTACATAATAGTGTCCGGAAAGAGGAGATAGAGGACTGAGATGTTCCAACAACAACCCAAGACAAAGTCAAATATGTTAGATATGATATCTGGTTGAACTCATCAGTGCAGTGACTCAACAAATGAGAATCATGAAAATGCTAGACGTTATGGGTGCATTTAAAAAAAATGTACTTTAACAATTCGTAAATATTCAGCACATTCAGTACATTTCTGCCTAATTGTGAACTGTTGAAGTGGCAGTTTGATTTCAGGCTAATCAGCACTGCAAGGATTACGATTGTATTACTCAACAATTAATATCTTTTTAATGTAGAATTCTTGCTTTGAGGCCCCAGAACACTAAGGGGTGGGTGGCTCATAAAACATTACAAATGAAGTTTATGAAAAAGAAGGATGCAGCATGAACCCAAAACTGATACTAGGAGTGTGGAACAGATTTCAGCATATTACAACTGCAAACAGCAAAATGATAACCTCAATCTTTGGCAGTTGTAAGGAAAGAGAAGCTTGTTTTGGCAAAAACAAGAATAACATTTCTTAATTCATGATGCTCTTTTTTTTTACTATTAAAGTTACAGTGAAAGGGAATAATATTGCGTATTGCACTGCATATATCTGACCTGGTATTTGGCAGAGGTGTCATCCAGGGTGTCCAGCTGCCGGCTGACTTTGTTCAAGTGGTCATTAATGTCGTCCATCTCAGTACACAGGCGCTTGTATTCCCTAAGGTCGACATCAAACTCTCTCTTATAGTCTTGACGCTGAGCATCAGATGTTATATCTGGGTACGTACTGGAGGAGGAGGAGGAGGAGGAGGAGGAGATGAAGAGGAGAGAATTCAGCATCAGAGAAAAACCTCATCAGAAATACTTAAAAACACTTTTTGCACAAGAACATCACACTTTTACACAAACTTTACTGAGGTTATCAAGTTTACTACTGAAGCACAGGAACGCAGTGCTCTGGTCAATGAGTAATAGTGTAGGTGCTGGTTTCAATGATGCTGTGTTAGTATGGGTGGATCGAACAACAGCCAAATAAAACTGCTTTCTCATAAACTACAATGACGACCATGTTTTGTACCTTTGGCCCAATTCTCATTATTCCTGAGTACAGCCCATGTGAACTTGAATGCCTCAGAGGATTAACTACCCTCCTGGACAGAGAGAAGCGCGTACAGCCTGAAGCCTTTTCCAAGCTTTGCTGGTTAAGCATCTGTTTATTTACTATTCTGTACTTCTATCCAAAAGATGTTCCAGCTGCATGTTCCTGTAAATCATGTCACTCTAATGTGAGCTTGATTTTCTGAGCTTACGGTTGTTCATTTGAATCAAAGAATTTGGGTCTGGTCCTAAGGGAGAGACTGCAATCAACATTCTTTGTTCCAAGATAATAACATTTCCATTTTTAATCCAGACAAAGTATGAGCTGCAGACAGATACAATAGTATATTCTTACTTCTCCCACTCTTCTTCGTCAAGTTCATTGCCCGTTTCTCCTCCTGTGGTGTACTCCGTCTCATACTGAGACTCGTCCAGCTCAGGGTTACGTCTGCGTCTCTTGCCCCTGTTGGCAGAGGGTTTGCGACCGCCGCCAGTCTCCTCTGACGGGCTGGAGCTGGTTCTTTCACCATGGGAGAAGGCTTCTGACGGTCTGCTGGTGGTCCTATCGGAGTACCTGCAGGACAGCAACATACAAATGAAAACAATTCCGTAATGACTGCCTTCCCACTGGAACCACTAATGAAAAAGTATTTTTCATGGAAATAGCATTACACTAAGACCACAATTTTGTTGGAGAGATATTATTCAAAATAGAACCTTAAAGAGGTTACTGAAATCACCCCATTCCCAGTGGAAATTGTGCTCTTGACCACATAGAACAAATAAAGCAATCATGACCCAAATAACACCAGGAACTTAAATATGTGAGACAGTGTCTAAAGAAAACCAATATTAACTTATATGGCACAGACAGATAACATATGGAGGAAGGTAAACACTTTGACTTAGAGCCATGTGGAGGGCCCTCAGTGACCAGGAAGCAGGTACAGCACTTTAATAACGGGAAGGAGGAAACATGCTACATTTTGTTCAGAGGGATTTGTAGAGGAATCCAAATCCAGCGGTGCAGATATTACAACTTCTTAGAAAAAAAGGCTGTCAACAATAGAGCACTCCGACATTCTTCTGCTTATGAAAACGCCAGCTATGTTCACTTTGTGAGAGAGGAAATCGTCAAAACAATAATATTCTGTACTTTGAACCAAATCTAAATCCTGCGTTGTAAAATTGTATTATTTTGTCTTAGTGTTGAACATTAACAGTGCAACTCACCTTAATCAGATCATTCAGAGCATATTTCTGATACGAGCTTGGCTTGTTTTTTCAAAGGTACTGAGATGTTAAGTAACCGTGAGGAGCAATGCACTTTTAGTCAAACACACCGCAGAGAAAATCATTTCTAGCATTAAAGAAAAGCAAATACATTCAATCACCAACATCCTGCCTTTTCCCTTCCTAAGAGATTTCAATGAACATGAGAAACAAAACAAGGGAAAATGAATCCAACAAGGGCTCAAAGGTCACACACAGAGCTCAACAGAGGGCAATATGTTGTCATGGGCTTTAAAACAGAGCAGTGATTAGATATCGCTTGTGTAGTCACATGTTTGGAGGTTCATTGTTTGTGTGGAATCAATCTATCTATCTATATGTTATATACCAAATATATCTGTCTTCCTGTAAAACATCAAAATATTTTTGACGACTCATCTTGAAGTCTGGGGCTTAATCTGATTTGTATGTATAATTCTATAATCTGAGCGGACAAGGGGGCTGAGAATACAGGTCACCCACTCTTTGTTGTCGTTGGTGTCCTCATTGTAGGAGCTGCTGTCCACCTTGGGCGGGGGGTAGGAGATGACACTGTTCACTGAGGCGTTGAGCAGCCCGGCTCCCTTCTCTGACACCAGCAGGGTGGGGGCGTCTTGAACACTGTGGCTTTCCTCCACATTGTTCACCTATAGCAGGCAGGAAGGAACAGAATCAGCAAACACAAACAAACACCTAAAGCGCTCACAAAGAACAGGCTACAGGCTCATTTTCTGACTGGCATCCTGTTAAAGAAACAGTTATTTTTCTCCTTGAAAGAACAGTCAGACGTGTAATTGGACAGCACAGGCCAACTCCTCCAATGAGGGTTATCTGTTTGGTTCACCGCGCTTGAAAAGGTCAAGACAACAAAAGCAAAGGCTGACTAAACCATTGATGGTCTCTTGTTTACAGCATTTCATTGTGTTTCTTTCTAAAAGCCCTATAACCTAAAAAGAGTGGTCATAAGTGAGGATATAATATATACACAGAAAATATCTGACAATAATTTCAGCTTTACTTTCATTTCTTTCTATTGTCTTATGTCTTCATGAACACCTGGAACGGATGTGTTCACCCTTTCTGTCTTCAAACAAAAGGTCAGTCACGTAAATAAATTCCCCTTAATCTGTATTTTCAAGTTCTTCCTGTGAGTTCAGACAGCCTGCATGAGGGAATTCCTCACAATGAAGGCCTCAGGGGTGGTTACTGTTTCCCCCACTGGTTCCAGTAAACGTATCAATCATTAGATATCTTTTACACAACCTCTACACAAAACATTTAAGTCTAAACTTTAAACAAGTCTTACTGTTTCTCTGCTACGTGGAGGACTAACTGGCTTTATTTTCAAATGTAATACCACAAAGAGGATGTGAGGCGGGTTTTAAATTAAGCAGGCACATGGCATCTGACTTTGTACACTAAATAGCACTGAAAATGGTTGGGGCTGGAAAAACATCAAAACTATGCAGAGCATTGTGTTCCTCTGAAATAAGACATCTAACACCTACTGCACCTGCACAAGAAGGCATTAATAATTCCTGTACTAGTCTATAATGAATTTCAGAAGTCCTGCTTAGAGGTGAGAATGTACTATTCCCCAACCCTAAAAAAAAAACATTCACCCTCCTGCTTACTTGGGTCGTACATTACTGAGCAATCTCTTAAATTCCTCACAGTGCAGGAGCATCAGCCTAGCCCCCGAGAAACAATAATCATGGTGGGTGGAGTGCTCGGGTGGGGGAGACTTGCCCTTCTTGCAGCTGCAGGAGAATCCTATTTGAAGACTTCACTACATGTAAGAATCCCAACAATGCACTCTCAGTGTGCAGCACAGCGGCTGCTGGGATGTGAGCACAGTGTGTACGCAAAGTAAGAATGTCTGAGAGTCCTGGACCTGGTGAAGAAAAGCATGACGTCAAAGATGGAGAGAGACCGAGTGAGGCAGCAAGACGAAGCTGTGGATGTTGATGAGGGAAGAGTGCATGTGTGATAAAAGAAGGAGAAGCAGAGCAGTGGCACGGAGACTCATGACGGAAAAGGGTAGAAATGTCTACTTGAATATTTAAAAAACACTCTTAATTGCAGTGATGTGCTTTACCAAAGATGATGCACTTGTGCTTTGCAAATTGTGAATGTATTCACAGCCAGTTTTATTGAGTAGCAGCGATTGACATATTTAAAAGAGAAAATACAATGAATGTTGCAATTTTCAAATCACAAGAGAGCCACCATCAACTTTGGACTGCATCATCTGGAAGGACAACTTTAGCTGTAGATACGCTGGTCAATTACGTCGGGAATTCATTTTGAAAAGAAAAAGAAATCATCAGGTCTTCAAAACTAAAAAAATAATGAACTAACGTTATCAACAGAATATGAAGAAGTAACAGTTTTGACATGATGTCAAAGATGTCTATGTACTGTGTTGCAGATATATCTAGTGAAATGAGCATGCTAACCAGCTAGCCCTGGCCGTTCCTGTCTTGTCATACTACTTGTACCTCGAGAAGCGATAGTGAGACGCTGTAGTGTTCAGTCTGCCCTCCGTCCAACGTGAGAGGACGAAGACGTAGACCTGCACCAAAGGCATGTTAATCACGTTGAAGCTACAGGTCCGGTGTACATTTGTTTATTGGATTAAATCCAAAATGGGAGAAAGGAGAAAACAACTCGTATTTTCGTTTAGCCCCTTCAGAAGGTAGTCTCCTGGTGGTGGGACAAAAATACGAGTTGTTTCCCCGTTTCTGACACTTTGGATTTAATCCACTAAACAAACTATCAAAACGTACACTGACTGTACAGCCAGCATTTAGTGGCACAGTAAAGATGGCTAACCTGAACTGTAGGCCGACGCCACACGTGAAGGTTATAAGATAGCAGTGTTATTTTGACGGGTTCTCAGAGTTTGGTAGAATATTGCATTTTCTTGCACAGCTGTATATTATCAGTTGGCCCTGACCTTTTTTTTTTTAAACTGATGACTGTAAATTTAGGTTGTATGGAACTAGTAAAAGAGGTGAAATGCATGCCCCTTGTTTGTTTGGAGCATGTGGCCAGGTATTACACATTGCACCTTTAATGTCTACACAGTATAATGTTTTAACAATGTTGTACCTTTGCTTCAAACAACATTCACTCTTTATTATGAATGTTTAAACAGCGTCTATGAAACCAGCCTAGGATGCTTTCTCTCTCAGCTGTGCAGCTCTTCAATGTTTCCAGCACACAGACAGCCCTGCAGAGACCGACTCTGATGACCTCATGCAGCAGACACAATGCAGCAGCTGAATGAGGCCAGTGTGTGAGGTCATCAGAGCATGCCAGGCCTCCCTGAGCTCAGCAACAGAGATGGGTACAATCTCAAACCAACCACAGCCTCAGACTGTCACTGGCCTTGTGTTTAAAGGAGTCAAACAAGCCCGATGACTCATTTTGTGGCACAGATACAGACTGCAGGTAGCGCAGCAATATAGAAAATAAATAACTGCAGGAACATTGGAAATATGAGTTCAATTCTCCCACACTAAGATACCCAGTTTATTGAGGTTTTTCCAAAGATGAAATATGTAACTATTGATAATAAAGTCATCAGACCTTCAATAACTATCACATCTTCTAAGATTCATCTTCCTTGGAAAATCTTTGCCCTTTTCACTACCCTTTATGATAAACAAAATATCTCTTACTCTTTCTTAAAGCAACATTAACATCAAATATCACAATTTGTGAAACATTTAAATACAGCAGCAGTGTACACTCCATTACTGTACCCACCATTAAGTCCGATGACATCAGTGAGCATGACTCCATTGTCAGACACTAGTGCTAGTCATAGTATTCACTCTACGCTTGACTCATCTATTCTGCTCTGCCTGTACACCTCCGTGTGCATGTATCCATGTTCTAGGCAAAGATGACCACTCTTAAAAACAAACAGCTCTATATAATCCAACAAAACACCATGTCTGTTTAGTGCAAGATAAAGTGTGACCGGCAGCACTTTCTACGCACTTCATTGACGAATTTGATCAAATATTAGAGCTAAGCTAGTACTTCTAAGTCCTTGGAGTGTACCTGTCAACTAAAATAAAACAATTAGCACACCATTTAAATAGGGTTTGGATGCTAGACGTATCACTGTCAGTTAGCATGGGCAAATAGATGGCTGGATAGGGGGTAAAGGACTACTAGCGATATTTAGTTTTGTTTATTTGTCTTTTTCTTTTAGGAATTTAGCTTTTTTCTATGTATTTGTATTTCTTTCACTTGCAATTGGCATTCATGTACAATATGCCATGTGTCTGCATGTATTGATTTGTGTTCCTGACACTCCCTTGTGTTAAAGCAAACATTGGATGTGGACATTATGTGTTGGGGAGGATGCTGACTACAGTTTTTAGAAACAGAGCGGAAATATTCTACAGACCTAGTTTTAAGATACAGAACAATAAAAAAACTGAGTGTACAGAGCTTTTGATGTTAACGTATTGTCATTCACTGTATAAAACAGGCATCATTTGAAAAGTGGCAGGTCGAGTCAATAATTAACCCATATCTCAGGTCTCACGTGACTAGTGTGATGTTGACATTTAAAAACCCGAAGGCCGTCTCTCTAGAAACCGCCTGCTTGCTTATTATCTTCTCAGGTGGTTAATGATTATTCAGAGTGAAACCAGGTAGTAGACCATGAGCAAACAGTCACTGACCCTGAACAAAGTGACTCAGTCAGAGGAAACACTGTTACGGTAGTGTGACCATTTCCCTGCTGGATCCAGTAAACTCATAAAGATCTGTATATGACTTCTAACTCAAACAATGAAAACATATGAGAGATTTTGAAGTGGTGAACAACATCTGGACATATTGTGTCACATAGCATAACAAGTGACAAACCAACTTTGGTAATGTGCAGTCACAGCTTTATTTTACTGCATCACCACCATCCTGTAACCTATCTTTATAACTGATGACTACTTAAGCAGGAGGAATACCTCACTGCAACCAACCTTCTTTACCTACTTTACATCAGCGCAAGTACAACTTCAGCGTAGGTACAGAATCAGTGTTTCCTACAGGATTGGATTATATTTGTGGTGGTAGCTGACCGGGGAGCGTGTGCGCATTGTTTTATAACTGTATTGATTACTTTGATTCAAAAGAAATTGTGCAATATTGTGGTACATCAAAATTATTGATATTCAATACATTTTAAATATTGAATTATGGAATTTTTAAACATTTTATTCATCCACTTTCTGCTTTCTGCTGACAAAATGAGCTCAAATTGTAGAATTCATAACAATCCAAATGGAAAACACGGAATTTGGGAAAAATATAAGACGGAACCTGAAAAAAATAAAGCCCGATTTGGGCTGGTGTGACCCCAACGCAAGTTGTTCTCTAGTTTCATCCTCTAATCAAATCTGTCTGTGAACATTGTATTCCATCAACTTTCCGTAGGCTGGATTTAAACCCTCTGTGACCCTGTTCATTTGACTGTAAGCTGTGCATGCCCAAACTCAGGGTCAGTTAGGGTTGGAAATGTGATTTTTCTTTGTAAATCCCTTGTAAATCCTATTAACCTGCGACTACCATCCTGTTGTCTCTTACCCATTCCTCTACGTCTCTGCCCTCTGAGGCCTTCCCGCCAACAAGAGGCTCTTCCCAGTAGATATTTGGTTTCCCGTAGCGCCAGATCTTCCCTCTTGTTCTGTGAGCAAAGAAAGCTGCAACTCCGAAGGCAATGACAACCAGGAATCCACACACCATGGCAACTCCCTAGAAAAGCAAGAATATGAGAATAAAATCTGGAACGTTCTCAAGGAGATAAGCTGTAAGATAAAGCTGCTTTATCCTGGTACTCAAAGTACACAAATACACGTGACTTCATTCAGCAAAAATATCACATTTTGTTGCTCTGTGTACCCAAAAACTGTAACAAATGCTGCATGATAACATATTACAAAACAGTACAGGACTGATAATGTGTGAATATGCTTTATGAGTCCTGATTTATCTCACATTTTTAACAAAGTTTCACAAAAAAAGTTGGTAAACACAAAGCATTTCAATCACATTCCTTTTATGAACACAAACCTAATCATCAACAACAACAAAAAATCTGATAATTAAATAATAATCTAATAATAAACAACGCCAAACATTTACTGGTTACAGCTCCAGAAATGTGAGGATTTGCTGCTTGTCTTTGTTTTATATCACTGTATATAGAACATATTTGTGTTTTGGGCTGTAGTTCAGACAAAAAAGTAGTATCTACACACCTCCTGTGGGTCAACAAAGCAGTAGTGGTAGAGATACTGGTTGTAAATGGGGAAGCCTCCCACTCCTCCCATCTGTGAGTAGCTGGTCTGGTAGAGGCTCTGGCACATCATTAACATGGGATTGTGCATCATACTGGAGGAGCCCTGGGCCATGGGGTTCACCCCAACGATGTAGACGATGCTGATGATGCCCTGGAACAAACAATGATCGATAACAACGAGCACAGATAAACTGTAACACCTTTACAGGTTTAAGAAAACAAACAACTATTTAAGACAGTAGAAATAAATAACAACAGATTGGATCCCAGACTGGTGCCGTTTCATTTTTGGATCTCCAGTTCATACTATTAGTATGTTAGCACTATTATAACAGTGTGATCTTGAACGTACATGTGTATGAACATGTGCTTTAACCGACTCAGTGTGTAGACCACCGAGAGTTAAACTGTGTTCACACAGAGTCTTGTTTCAGATTATACACTGGTGTTCAGGGTGTTTCAAAAACATGTACATTTAAATACCGTTCATGACAGAGATGTGTGTTTTCACTGTTAGTTGGGATGTGAGAAGGGAACCTCCAAATATTAGACATGAATGTGGGATACTGCAGCAGGAAATTGCTGATGTAATTCACATATCCTTTTAAACATCTACAGTGTAGAATCATGCAGCAGAATCTAAACAGAGGTCAACAATCTCTGTGCATGACTCAGGTAAGATTGAAAATGAATTTCAGTTTGAGCATTCTTGTCCCTTACAGCAATGACTTGAGTATATTGCCCTGCATCTTAGTGTCTTGTTGCTGGATAATGATACAATACTTAACCTGTTTTAGCTCGGGAGTAGTTATGGATATTTGCCATAAACCTTATGAGCGGATAAACAATATATTTTGTTTTTCTGGGTGTGAAGTTTGTGCAGCAGTTTCAACTTTAAACCGTTGGTACACACCATAGCATATGTCCAGAATACGATCTTTGGTGTATTCTAAGTCCCTGTGGGCTGGGTGTGTATGACATGAACACAAACAAAAGGTACAGACTTTGATTTAACAATAGGAGCTGCAAAATCTATGAGAAACAATGTCCTTATTCTTGAGAATAAAAGACAAAGTGCTAAGCTCTGGATACTATTGGTTTAGGAAAATCAGGAAGCAAAATGGTAATAACTATAACTGTAATCAAGTAAATCTCTTGCCCGGCACTTTTTTTGATGAGTCTTCCGTCTGATTTAAAGTTATCTATGTTCTACTTAGATTGTGATTTCTGTAATATTTGGCTCTCTTGTTCCCTCTACAGATACACATTATGCTTCAAATGCACATTTCCTCCACATAAAGTGATTGGAGACTATAAAATGTGAGTCTTACCTGCAGGATAGCCATAATGATGCTGGCTATCATGAGGGCCAGAAAGAACTTCCTACAGCGGACCATGTTGGATTTAGAGAAGCTGGTAATGAAGAAGGCCAGTGCCCCTATGAAGTTGATGGCTGCCATGGCAATCATGGCGGTTTTGGCTGAGTACGGTGTGATGTAGGAGCCGTAGCTGTTGCCGTAGCCTCCTCCATAGCCTCCTCCGTAGCCTCCTCCTCCATAACCACCGTATCCTGAGCCGTAGCTGCCGCCACTGTATCCACCGCCACCGCCATAGCCCATACCCATTCCCATGCCCATTCCATACTGCATGTCCCACATGAGAGTGGAGGCCACGCAGGCAAATATCGCCACACACAAAATGATCACCGTAGCCATCATGGCCTTGATGATCCCCGGAGGTGACAGCCATTTGTAGAAGTGCTGCGGTTTGTCCTCAATGTAGTACGATCCCGGGGGAGGTGGGTATGCATTGTAATCGCTCTGAGGGGCATTGAAGCTGCCTGGAGGGCCAAAGCCATTGTTGGATGGCGAGCTGAAGGGAGGACTGTAGACAGGTGGACTCTCGTAGTGCTGCTTGTCAAACATCGCTCAAAGATGTCCCGAACTGTAAAAACAAAACCGAACAAAACAGAAAGAGTTTGTGGATAGCGGCGAGAGCAAAGTGTACTGCACAAAGCGAGATTTGTCCGTCTCTGTTTTTCAGCAGCACTGATATGAGTAATGCTACGTGGAGATATGGGAAGTTAGGCGTGACTGTCTTTGGTAATGAGATTTAGTAACAGAACAGTGTAAATGTTTTACCATTTCCAGGGAGCGTGATTTATGAGGGCACACGTTAGGCTTGTTTGTGCAACTTTATATTTCTGTCAGGTTGAGTAAATAAGGTTTTACAGAGAGCAGAAAGTTCAGCACTTATCATAATATAAACTAGATTAGAACTGCTTTCCTACATTAACAGAAAATATAAATATATTAGAATGTTGACCTTAAGCTTCGAGGTTTCTGAACCGGCAAAGACAGAATCAGTGTGGAGATGTCGGTACCAGGACAGGGAGCGCAGCCAAACAACAATACTTTCCTTTTTGCCTCTTCACAGACTGTAGGAGTCTCTCTCCAGCCTCCACAATGTCCAGCCAGTCTTTGAACATTTCAACTCCCGCTAATCCCCAAGCACATTTTTCTTGTTTTCTTTCTCGTTACAAATCTTACAGAGAGATATCCAAGGTCACCGTGTATACGACTTAACTACATTGAGCCCTACAGGGAGGGGGCTGCCTACATGTTTCAGTTAAAAGGCATGTACAAAGCAGAGAAAGTTACTGCAGAAAACAAAAAAATTGAACATTAATGCTTCTTTTACTTTCTTTGCCAACTCTAATCTCAACCTGACATGACCACAATGCTGAGTGCTTGTAACAGACAGTAACATGCCATCTATCAAATACACTACATAACAATAAGGGACATAAGTCATTAATCCAAGCAGCTAATTATTACTAAGAATTAGCTGATTCATTGTACAGTCTATAAAATGTCATAAAGTAGTGAAAATGCCCAGTACATGTTCCCAGAGCCAGAGGTCAGGTGTTAAAATGACTTGATTTATCAGATCAACAGTCCAAAACACAATGTTTTCAAAATGTATAACAGAAAAAAGCAGAAAATGTATCAACTATTTTGATATATTGATAAATCCTTGAGTCATTTTTCAAGTAAAAAGATCAATGTCAAACGATTTTGTCATGAATGAAAGTGAACTCAACTGAAGGTTTTTTACTTAAGGACTGTTAGCTGAACAAACCATATGATTTGAATATGTCACATAGAGCACTTACTTACATTTTATAGACCAAACGATCAATCAATTTATTGAGAGAATAATCAGGAGCTTAATTGCTGATGAAAATAACAGATATTTGATTAATCCTTTCAGGGATGTTTGCAAAGTGCTTTCTGAACTCTTCCAGCGGCACAACAGCAATAGTTTTAACAACAACAAATAACTCTTTCAACTACATTTTGTTCCTGTTCAGGCACCTTGGTGAGAATGCGAGGGAGTAAAGCTTGATTTATGCGAGCTGCATCTTCGAAGGTCACGAGTGTCACACTATCAGACACTGAGACGCGCTCAGAGAATCCTGCACGATGTGATACGAACGATCCAAACGTTTCCTTCTCACATCCGTGAGACTGTTTATATAACCCAGTCTTAGCGGCCATACGGACAGACAGTCCCTGGCACTGCCCACAGTCTCCAGTAATAACTCTCCTTTCTTTGTGGGACACTGGCACAAACGGCAGAAGAAGTCTCGCCTCAGAGCCTCCATCCAAGACACCTTCCCATTATTCCCTCCCTCATTCCTCCATATCCTTCATCCCCCTCACAATTCCTCCTGTCCCCGGGCTCTCCTCTCCCCCTTCTCTCCCTCCCTCCATAACTTCTTGCCTTTGTTTTGGGAGCAGGAGGGGCAAAAGTCAAGGCTGCTCGTCACAGGAACAATGTTGCCATGGAGTCAGGGTAAAAAAAAAAAAAGGAAAATTGGGGCACTGTCCGGGGAGGATCAAACAAGGGCTCCTCTGTGCTGCTCCTGAGTGGAGTGAGGCCGGAGAAAGAGACAGAAAGAGGGGAGGACAGGTGGATGTGGTGCACAGCGGTGTCAGGTGTCCTTTAATGTTGATAAACAGGCCGTCTCCTAAGCCACTGGGTCTTAGGTTAATTTATACTGTCTGTGTCTGAAATTATAATGAAACCAAATTATACTGAGAACGACCAAACAATTGTAACTTCTACCACCCAAGGCCCCAGATATAAGATTCGGAAAAGTACAACATGTTGAGCACAAACTGCCTCTTTTTTTTAACTCCTCTAAACCTGCCAAACACCCAATTTGGGCTCGAAACATTTTTTTCAATGTATTAAAGTAGGAATTTTCTACAGGAAGCATTTGAAAGTAGTGCGAATCTTTGTGAGGCAGAAATCTTTGTGAGGCAGAAATCACAGACCTAGCTGGAGCTGCAATGATTAATGGTTTAACTTGAAACAAATTGATGGTTTTAGCTTCTCAAATATAGGAATATGCTGCTTGGTCTTAGTGGTAGAAAACAGAATATCTTTGGGTTTTGAACTGTTAGTCGAACAAAACAAAACATTTGGTGACATTAACTTGAGATATTGGGCATTTTCCACTATTTTTTATTTTACATCTTGTTGACAAATTAATTAATCACTGAGTAAAAAAAAGATATATATATATATAGTTGGCAGATTAATCGATAATGATAATAAAGATGTGATTGTGTCTTGCACACTGATTGTTAAGGCAATCAATACCACAGTGTCTTATCTGGGACATTTGCTTTGCATTAAGGGAAAGTAGGCTGCAACTGATGTTTATTTTCAATGCAGATTAATCCGTTGATTATTTTCTCGATTGATCGATTAGTTGTTTGGTCTATAAACTGTTCATCAGTATTTCCCACAGCCCAAGATGACCACCCTCAAATGTCTTGTTTTGTCGACAACTCGAGGTCATTCAGTTAACTGTCACGTATGAGTAAACAAACCAGAAATATTTTTTTTCTTTGAAAATTACTCAAACTGATTAATTGATTTTCAAAATTGTTGACGACTAATTGAATTATCGACAACTAAGCGATTCATCTTTAAAGCTCTGAGGGGAAGCTTTTTATTTATTTAACAGCAAATTCCCAACACAGTGCAGTGTACTTTTACTCAGCAGCATTAATAGTAGTAGCAGAAGCAGTAGTAATAGTACAGTGCTGTTTGTGTAAAACTGGCTCACAAACTTAATTTTCATGCTGGGCAGAAAGCAGTGTTTGGACAACAGTCACAGGTCAGGTCAGACACCCACCAGCCGCAGCCTGAGCTCCTCTACAACACAGAGATTCTATCATCTGCTGCTGATAATGGAATTCCAGTCAAACAGTCACATGTCTCCCATCTGTCAAAAACAATTAGGCGCGAGCCCAATGTAGGCTGGGACCCACTGGCATACACACAGGAGTCAGCCACGACTTCCTGCCCAAAAACACCCCGCTGAAAAATACCTGGGTCATAAAAAAAACAAAAACTTGTGCATTCAGTTGCAGATGCTTTAGGTGTCTTTAATTAATGCACATTAATACATGAACACTTTTAGAGAGATGTTGATTCAACTTAATTGTCGTTTTGGAGACTGTCGTGTTGTTGAAGGGTATGACATTATACTGAGGGGGGATTCTAATAGCTTGTCTACCCCAGTTATATTAATGACATTAGAGTAAATGATGTTGAATAAACACAAAACCTGTGTTTGCTTTAAGTATTTTATGCATACTTTTTTGACTTGTAAGCTGGGTTTTAGTGGTCAGTGGCTAATATTGCCATATTTGTTGCAGGTTGTATGCTGTATGTTCTTGTGTGGAAACAAAGATGTATTCTATTCTATTGGTAGGATTTATTGCAGGGCTACTGTAATGGACTGTATTAGTTTAAGCTTGGTGTACCTAATAAACTGGCACCTGAGTGTAAATAATAAGTCATTAGCTAGTAACAAAACAAAGAAAACTCCTAATTAGTAATTATGCAAAACAGATAAACTACAGTTAACACAGTAAAATTCATGGAGGAAGCATTTAATCTCACTGCACGGCAGAGCATGTTCTGTAGATGCTGCAGTCGGTAGCGCCCATGAATTTTGCTACATTTGTGTCTTACTTTTTTGTCTTTTGGGCTTTATTACTGGAGCACTTAAGGCATACGACAGAATACACTCATCAACTTTGGTGATGGAAGCGTGGGGATAGGGTTCAATCGTGAGCAGCGAATTGAGCCACCGAAAGCAGAGTCAACTGCCCATAGGAGTAGAGGGAGAAGAGCCGGCATGGCAGCTAAGCTAACTCAGCAAGGACCCGAGGCTAGTAATCACGATACTGTGCAGTTATAGGTCAACTTAGTCATGAAAATGTGACATGACATGTCATAAGTATGCTGTACATGCTTGCAGTACAATTATTTGTGCAGCTCAAAGATGCCAGGACACTTCGCATCCCACGACTTCACAAATAAAAGTGCTGAATACGAGATTCCCTAATCTCTAAATCAATGGTTATTTGGAATGGGTTTAAGCTTAAGAGGTTTTAATGTTTTGTTATACGATATATAAAATACCCTTCTTGTGAATTTTGAGGCTCCTCCGTGTCTTCGGATGCTAACAAGTGGCTAATTGAGACTACATCATTATCAGCCTCGTTGTGTACTCATGCGACCGTGTTGTAGTTCGCTGAAGGGGTGACCCTGAATAGTCTACTATTCTACAGTCTAAGGAGTCTGATTCGACTTTCAATCTCTCAGTCGAATCACCGCAGGGATGGAAAATGTGTAATGAAAAAAAGGATCATTCATCATTCAAAATAACAACATAATAGGAATATGGAACAATGTGGAAAATGGAATTAGATTGGCCTACAAAAATACGTCATCCATGCACCACTTTATTTCCTTTTTTGTTTTTTTGTTCAGGTTAATCTGGTCCTTTGTTAGTTGAATTAGTTTGAACATTGTGATGTTGATGGGTTAGGAGAGTTACCTCAGAGTCAAACAACTTAATTTGCTTTACAGCTGTCTCTAAAACAGATGCTGTGCGCACGCAAGTAAATGCTCTAGCTTTGATATCTGATTTAGGTTCTGACTGTGACAGCAATATTTAAATATTACTGAAAGAACTATTAAACATGTATTTATTTTGGGGTGCACATTTTGCTGTTTGCTGTACCTAGTTTTACCTAGTCACTGATTTGGAAAACAAAAGGCCAAGAATTTCTCAAAATGGTTGCCAATGGAAATCCTTACTGTTGAGCTCTGCAGTCAATGATATAAACACACACACATTTAACATCGTCAGAAAACATCTAACGCTTACAGGTTGTGAACCTGCGGTGATTTTAGGATCGGCAAATATCAGTGTTGGAATGTCACCATTCACATTACTCAAATACTGTACTTAAAGATGCTTTTATTGAGGTACTTTAGTGGTACTTTACCGAGGTATACGTTTGAGGTATTTTGATTTTATGCTACTTTATATTTATGCTAAATACTTCTACTTATTACTGCGCTACATATATTTGAAAGTATTAGTAACTTTAGTTATTATTAATACAAAATATAAATCCACTAAATCAGTGATGATTAGGCATACATACACATTAGTGCATCATTCTGAAATGGGGCATTCTACATAATGATTACTTTTACTTTTGCTACTTTAAGTATATTTTGGTTCTTATACAGTTGTTACACTGTGGCATTGCTACTTTTACTTATGTAACAGGTTTGAGTAACGTTTTTCCTTGGTGTGATTTTCTTTGTTTTGTCCCAATAGGTTTCTTGTATTGATCGTTTTAACTGACTCCTTTATAACCAATAACCGACTTTAAAGTTAGTTCAGCTAACGTTACACCGCTAACCAGCGTTATCGTCTCGTGATTAGGTAACAACATGAGGGGTCCCACCTGTTATAAATCGAACGTACCGTCTCGTGATTAGGTAACATGAGGGGTCCCACCTGTTATAAATCGAACGTTACCGTCTCGTGATTAGGTAACATGAGGGGCCCCACCTGTTACAAATCTAACGTTACCGTCTCGTGATTAGGTAACAACATGAGGGGTCCCACCTGTTACAAATCTAACGTTACCGTCTCGTGATTAGGTAACAACATGAGGGGTCCCACCTGTTACAAATCTAACGTTACTACCGTTAATCCGCTGTTCACTCGAATACTGTTGATAACAACTTGATAAGAAGACATACATGTAATGCAAGTGTAGTCTAATACAATAACTCGACTTACTGTTATTTAGATCACATTTAACCTTTAAACGTCATGTTTTCTTACCTGAGGATCGCTGAAGGAGTCTCTGTTTCCTGTCAAAACTCTCCTTGTTCTCAAAGTTTGGAACAGTTGAGAGAAAAATATGTCCGTCAGAAAATCAACCGAATGTTTACATTAATATTAAAGTAAACTTCTTAATTTGAGACTAAATGTAAGAGTCGCCACTCTGCTTAAAGCTGCTGTCCCAGGCGGAGACAGACAACGGTTTCCTTCACAGTCACACAGCTTCTGAAACAAGTGCTTTGTTCCGCGGGGATGAGGCCCACAAGACCGCAACACCACCGACGCTCAACCGCAAGAGGTCGGGCTTTTTTTTACAGCGAGCGACCATACGGATTCAGAAACAGGGAAACTTTTCATTACAATTAATCAGTAATAAAACTATAGTAAAGAAATGATTAACAAAAGTTAACATGTAATAAACATGATCCTCATCGTAGTCTTCCGCCAGACAATATAGTTCTTGAACTGTAGTTTAGTAAATTCTTGCTTCAATTAGTGGTGGAACACATTTACTTAATTACTGCAAATTCGAGGTACTTGTACTTGTAATTTGTAATCTGCAACATTTATTGGAGAGCTTTAGTTACTAGTTAACTAACTTTATATACAACTTTGTATATTTATATGTTGCACACAAAACATATAGAGAGCTAAGATCTGGTTTTATTATAAATTAAATTGCCCAACAGTTTAAAAACGTATAGTTACTGTTAGTGGAATGACAGAAAATTACATTTCTCACTATTTTCAGAATTCTTACAAACAAAACAATCGAAATAATAATAATAATCAAAAATAATCTGCAGATGATTTCATAATGAAATGCAGTCCGATACAAAATAATTAAGATTAGTTACACCTCAATCAACTACAGTAAAATCCTGCTTTTACATTAATGCATGATAATAACAATCTAATGATATATATAAATTGACATAACAGTCACAGAGGCCATTTTTCTACATTGAGTACATTTTGATTACTTACATAATTTTTTTTAAATAAAATTTTCAATGCAGGGCTTTTACCTGCAATAGAGTTTTTACCGTATACGGTAGCACTTAAGGATCTGAACTCTTCCTCCGACACTGATTATAGTAAAGATAAGACTATAAATAAAGTTTTTTAATGTGTTTCACCTTGTAACGTTAATCTTTAGACAGTTGTAAAATTGTCTTCAATGAGGAATCTCTTAGACAACATTTCATTTTTTTAGCCAAAAATGTATCTTGATGGGGTCTGGTATATTAAAATTACACTGGTGCAGATTTTACATTTTTTTTTAAAACACACAAAGAGAAAAGTTGACCAATTCACCATAAATACTTGTCCTTTTTCTTTGTCCTCACTGGTCCCAGCCTACTGTTTTGTTTTTCTCACTCCACTGTTGCAGGATGTATCTATCTTTGTTTACATCTTTGTTTCAGTGTATGAATTCACTTTGGGTGTGGAGCCGTCTGTGCTGCATTCTGATTTCCTCATTACAAGTAGTCAAGTAAAACTAAACCTGTTTTCTTAGTCTAAATAAAACTGATTAAGGCTGCACAATAAAGGGTGACCACAAATGGGAAACTGAAATTGACAAAAGTCAAGTTGGTATATGACTGATTTATGGGTTTTTGAAATCCTTCAACATTTTTGTCATTGCTCCTTAAGGGACATGTGATCAGTTGGCTCTTAAATAGACAAGGCCAATTGTACAGCGGGAATGGACAAAAACTAACAAAAATAATAATGGTCAGAAAGGTATCAACGCTCTCTCTCTCTCTCTCTCTCTCAAGTTCATCTAGTTCAGTTCCTTGGATCAGTGCCACAATCGCTGCCAGGTCAACGAAAAGAATTGGCTTCATTCTCAGTAATAGATTATACTGGGTCTCAAGTATATCAATATGAAATGTCTGTAACGATTCTCTGTCATCCAGGTCATGGTATATCAAATTAAAAATACTATCATCAGATATCTATATGAAATATTTTATATTTATGAGTCTGTGATTTAATTTTTTCTTCTACACAATTGAATCCATTAAAGATCTTTTTAAATGAAACTTCACCTGTGATGTGAAGCTTTTAATATACTCTCGTTAAATATCCGTATATATAAATATACCTGTATATCCCTTAGGGAAAGCAGTGTAGTTACATATTCATACACTAGGTGGTAGTATCGCTTTATCTTCTGCACCATTCCCCTTGCTTTTCTCTCAAAACCTCAAAATATTTCGGAAAAATAATCTGTTAATTACGTTTTTATCTGAAATAGTAATAGTGGATTTAAACAGAACAGACACTAACACTGTAGTTTATTAAATCTCTGACATGACAGGATGTTTTCTCTGTGTGTGCGCAGGTATGAGTCCAATCACAACCAATGAGTGCGGTGCAGATTTTGAACTCTAATTTTTCCATATCCTGATTGGCCAGATTACAAGAGTGATCAGGCAAAGAGCTGCAGCCACGGCCACACCCCCGGTTACCGAAACCATGACGTCACGATAAAACCCAACACAGTCCAGGCTGCAGGCCTCTGTGCTGTTAGAGAGAAAAGAACATGAGAACATTGGTTAAAGTTGTGTTCTTTGAGAAGTGAAGGGGTCAACTGTGCAATGAAGAAGCCGCATGAATCTTGAGAAAAATCAACTATTTACTGAATTCATTTTGTAGGAAAATAACATACACGTATTCATAAGTTAAAGGATAACGCTGGTGTTACTCTGAAAATAAACTACAGTTTCCATGTTTATTGTAGTGAAGGAACATGTCACCTGGTACAATAATGTGGGAGGGGTGAGGCATATGAATGAAGGGGTCACAAGCAAAAAAGGTTGGGAACAACTCTTTTAGGGAACTATTTGGAAAAATATAGATACAAAACAGCTGTCATCTTCCCGCCATGCGAACAAATTCGGTACGTGATCCCTAGAATCCCTGAAAGCACTTTTAAAGTGTTTGGACCCTCATCCTGGAATGAGCTGCAGAGACATTTTAACTGGATTATTTTATAAGCATCTGTGACGACCCCTCCCTTCCACCAGGGATCTGTGTCCTGTTTGCTGTCCTTCTGTCTTTCAGGATGTTGATCGGCCGCTGACAAGCCACACCTGATCCTGGTGTGGTGACAGATGTAAAGACTCCGCACCTGAACAGGGGCTAGAGGCCCCTCTTCTTTGACCGATACGGCTGCTTATTTGTTTTGTTAGTTTAGTTTAGTTTGTGTTCTTTAAATAAATGTGTATTTATTACTTTTACACTTGTCTTGTCTTTCTTCATGTTGCAGCCTTTGAGCCGGGTTGTAATATATGGGGGCTCGTCCGGGATTTAGACCCGGGACCTCTCGCATATGTTACAATGCGTTAGAATTATAAAAATCATAAGTTATTGTTGTCTGGCCAGAGAGAGAGAGAGAGAAGTGAAAAGATGTGAAAATAGTTTTGTGGTTGATGTGTCTTTTCTGACAGCTTCCTCCAAACTTTCGTTCTAATGGAGCATCAGTGAAAAGGACTCAGTCACAGAGACACTCACCTGTCTTGGTCATATGCTCTGGGTGAAGACGACCCCCACGCCGTTAGCCACCTTGTCCGTGAGGCTCATCGATCCATAAACAAAGGCTCCTGCTTTGCTTTCTGCAAATAAGACACACAATAGACTGAAATGTATCTGGTGTTTTCATTCAACTCTTTTCAGACGGTGTGAGTGAAGAAAGACATGAGAAGAGTTAAAAGTATTTCCCTCTGAGATGTAATGGAGTGGAAGTAAAAAGTTGAATAAAATAGAAATACTCAAGTAAAGTACCTTGAATTTGTACACAAGGACAGTACTAATATACTTAGTTACATTCCACCACTGATCATAATATATACTCTTAGTACTCACAGCTTATCAAAACCATATAATTTACTTTTTATAAAGAGGTGGAATAATATAGAGCAGGATTGAGTTCAGTCTATTGGTCCGGCCCTCCTCAACAGTCGCTGTTTCTCATGTGGCCTTGGGGAAAATAATTCCCCACCCCTGCTTTAGATCTTCATCTGTCCTGTGACTTGATGGCTGTTTGTGATGGGACGTTTGAAACAAGAGGGTAGCTGTTTATTTCTTCCATGCGTTGACATCATTTGTCTTGAACATTAACCACAGTGAAAACTTACTTACATTTTGAAGTGGCATGTGATTTTATTTGTATTATTTGTTCCCTGATAGGTTGTATATTTGCTTTTTAAAAGAACATTTTTGGCACACTGGTAAACTATGCTGTTACTGTTAAGCCATGGCACTCAATTGTTGCCAACAATGTGTGTCTCTCAGTTCTTTTCAACTCCCCTGCCCTGTCTGTTGCTGTCAGTTACAAGCACATTTGTTCCTACTGAAGACCTTTAAAACAGGTCACAAATATATGGCTTCACTTTGAAAAAGGCTCAGTAATTTACTAAAACAACTGGGCACTAGTTTTTTGCAAAACGTTACTCAAGCCGAAGAAAATTATACATTTGTTGGGAACTATTTTAATATTGATTCATTGCTGCTCTAGTGTGAGTATTTAGAGCAGTGTGGGATTAATTCAAGTGTGAGCAGAAGTTCAGTCAGGAAGGCTATCTTGTGATTATTGATTATCAGCTGCAGTTTACTTTAGAAGAGAAGAGAACAAGTGCAGAGGGGAAATTTATTATCTGCATTTAACCGATCCCTAGTATACAGGAAGCAGTTAAGGTCAGTGTCTTGCTCAGGGACATTTTGCCACGGGACACGTCAACACGGGACAGGATTGAACCGCCAACCTTGCGGTTACTGAACAATCCTCTCTACCCCATGAGCCAGTCGCCCGTTTAATTTAACCAGAACCTGGTTTGGTTAAGTTAACCAACCAGGTTCTGCACAGTTTCCTTAAGCCAATTACATCGTTGCTGTCAAACTTTAAAAATGTTCTCCTCTCTGCTGCTGTCAGTTGTCATTTCAGCTCAAATCAGATGCAACCCTCCTCCACCCCAATCACCTCCAGTCAGCATCACAGTCATGCTCCTCATTCATCATCAGATTGCAGCAACTCCCTTCACCACCACCACCACCAGTGTCTGGACTCCAGGAGGATTAGGCCTCAGCATCACTACCCCTTGTTTATCCTACTTCAGGGTGGAGTTCAATCGCCAAAGACTTGGCACTATTCAAATTGTATGCATGTGTATTACATTATTGTTAAATTCTAATGAAGTCTCGCCTGATTGAAATGTTTTTAACATGATTAGACAACATTGGAGCTCCACTGAATGACAGAAGAATAAATTGCATCAAGCTTTGGACAGACTATACTTGTTGATACGATCATTTCATTATTAGGGCCCGAGCAACCGACAACGTCGGGCCGTGAAGGCCCTATTGAAATTTGAATACAGATAGTACATCGGGCGCATATTTGGGGGACTTGTCATACTCAAAAACTCACCAAATTTTGCACACTTGTCAGGCCTGGTGAAAATAGCCATCTGACATAAGTTAAATATTTGTGTGTAAAAAAATGGCTCTCTAGCGCCCCCTACAATTTGGACCGGCGACACCCCTCGGCCAGTATGTCCGATTTACTTGAAATTCGACACACATGTCCAGCTTCGCTAGCTCTACAAAAAAGCTTCTCAGACCCCTAAGCTCCGCCTACTTAGATTTTCCGCCATTTTGAATTTTGTGAAAAACACATTTTTGCAAACTCCTCCTACACGCTGGGTCCGATTGCTACCAAATTTGCTCTGGATCATTATTGGATCTACATCATCAAAAGTCATCAAAAGCTTTTTGATATCTCTTTGCGTTTATAAGATATGGACCAATAAACTTCTTAGGGGCGTGGCTTATATATCAATATACATAACTTCTCAACCGTTTGTTCTAAAATCACCAAATTTGCAGCATATATGCACATTGCATCCTGTAACATACCCTGACATTTTCATTTCATTCACCCAATAGGGGGTGCTACAGTAAACCCGTCATTTTGTGATTTTTTTTGTCACTTTTTGCAGTTTTCTGACTTTGTACTTTAACAAACTCCTCCCACAAAATTAATTGGATCAACCTCAAATTTGGTCAGGATGCTATTCAGACCTTTGTGATGAAAAGTTATCAAATTCGTGAGTTTTCATGGAAGAACCTTGACGTGGTGGCCATTTTGCCTCATTCGGCATGAACAATAAAGTTGTTATAACTCCAAGGTACATTATTCAATCTGCAAAATATTACATATGCATGATGCTATTTCAAGTTTGAGCATACATCAATGCCAACATTTTCAATAACTCATAGCGCCACCTACTGGCAAAAGGAAATGTCACATTTTATACTTTTATTTACTACTCCTAGCCAGTTGACCAGATCAGTCTCAAATCTAGTAAGGATAGCCTTAAGACATTGAAGATGCTTCATCATGAATATTGTGAGTTTTCATTGAACGCTGTTGCGGTGGCAACGCATCATTCGCCATGAAAAAGAAGCTGATGGTTTAGTGACTTGGGATGCTCAAAACCTCATGGAACTTTGTACATGTGTCATACGTCATTAGAAGACATATTTTATATGGGTTTTTGACTTGGCCGTTTTAAATTGCCTCTGTAACCAGAATAATAATTTAATCTGGATTTTAATTATTATGTTTTGGAACTATGTTACTGTCCCTTTAAGTGAGGTCGACAGGTGGTCACATAGCCGTTTTTTTCCTCTGTACACAGAAAAGTGCTAGGAGAGTCAATCTTATCCTTAATATACGATCTTTGTTTCTCCATGCACCGAGATCGATAGAAGTGATAATC
This sequence comes from Leptoclinus maculatus, assembly GCA_032191485.1. NCBI lineage: Eukaryota > Metazoa > Chordata > Actinopteri > Perciformes > Stichaeidae > Leptoclinus > Leptoclinus maculatus. The sequence continues at coordinate 16,155,365 of JAVDOI010000004.1, read as the reverse complement.
CGTCTCTTAATGATCTTTGTTTTTTCCGTCGTCTGTGCTTGAGTATGGTAGAAGTTGTGAGGAGGAAAAAGATTAGTTAGATTCCGATAGAATAAAGTTAACAACTTTAAATTGAATGTTGTACGACGAGTCATTGAAGAGCTGCAGTTTCGCCTAGAGATTCTTAGAACTTTGAACATTTGATATCCTGGCTGGTTTTTTTGTATAGCTTCTTCGTTGGAACCAGAGGTGTCGTCCATCCACCGTCCTGCCTGCCACCACTCACCCCATCTCCATTCAGCTTCCCGGCTACCTTCAGCTGAGGGAATCTTCATCTGAATCGGACAGCACAGTTCACTTGGAGTCCATTTCGCTGGACATTGTTTGTGCACGGGGGGCGGTAGGACATTTGAGAGCTCACCTCTTTCTTTTATAATTTTTTTCAATTTAATTTATTCCTGAGATCTCAGAGGTTTTTGATTTTCATATTACATGCTTGGACACTTTTTGATGTTTGGAAATATGAAATTGTTGTAGAATTAATCATTATATTGTGTTCTAATTAAACCTGTTGCTTCGTGTCATTCGGGGTGGATATTTCTTGTCTGTGCAGCAGTCAGACGAGTGACCTATTAACCAATCTCCTCATTGAACCTAGATTCGATTTGATAATTCCCCTATTTTCTGTCTATTCTGCACTGTCTCTAAAGCGACAGCTGCAGGGGGGTTACACCTCCATAGCGCCCCCTACAATATTTCAAAAGAGCAGCCCCAGCGTATGAAGGCAAATCACTGTCAAAATCCGAGAGCGCAAATGAGATCCATGCGCGCGCGCATTTTACTTTGGCGAGCGCTTTACATCACTCCGCGAGCAAAATTCACTCACGCGCGAGCAAAATTCACTCTCGCGCGAGCGAAAGTCCCTCGCGAAGCTGAAACCTGCTCGCTCGCGAAACTTTAACCTGCTCGCTCGCGAGTCTTTTTCCTGCTCGCGCTCGAGTTGTTTTTCTTTTTGACAGACAGTGGGCGGACCCAGTCTCCATTGTATCTCGACATCTAATTGGTTACAATCCTCGTTTTTGGATAGACCAGATATCACTCTGACTCAGACCTAGGGGGAGATTTTCAGATTGCACTACAGGTCAGGGGCAAATAATGTACATTTTACTGCACGGGTACTTTTACTTTCTGCACTTAAAGTACATTTTGCTGATAATAACATACTTGACTGAGGTTTTGAATGCAGGTATTTTACTCGTAGTGGATTGTTTCATCATGGTATTAGTACGTTTACTGCAGTGAAGGATCTGAATCATTTTTCATCCACTAACTACTTGTCAGTGACTTCAATTTGGAAACTCACTTGGCAAACAGATAATATACAAACAGTGGTCCCTAATCTTGGCTCTAGATCCTTGAGCGGGTCCAAATTGTTGCTCATATTATACAACTACATTATATCTCCTCTGTAAACACAACAGTATGATTAAATATGATCACGTCATGTTTTAATCAATTAATATCAAGAGTTTCTTTGAGCTGTTTGTCACAAGAGGTTTGACTATCAAACACACATTGTCTGTAATAGAATGATGGAGTGAATGTAAACCAATTTGAGCAACTTGACTTTAACACATTTTTTATTATTGTATTTAACAACGCTATTAACATAATTTGTATTTCATCAGCCTCTACAGTCTGAAAAGTTTACAAAACCTGTCAGACAAATGTATAACATTCTGAGATGTAGTGGAGTACAGTAGTGTTTAGTGGCGGATTGAAAACCACCTCTAACAGACCTAGCGTCTGTGTCAGAGTGATATCAGGTCTATCCAAAGACCAGGATTGTAACCAATTAGATGTAGAGATACAAGGGAGACTGGGTCCGCCCACTTACTGTCAAAAAGAAAAACAACTCGAGCGCGAGCAGGTTAAAGTTTCGCGAGCGAGCAGGTTTCAGCTTCGCGAGGGACTTTCGCTCGCGCGAGAGTGAATTTTGCTCGCGCAAGAGTGAATTTTGCTCGCGCGTGAGTGAATTTTGCACGCGCGCATGGATCTTCATACCAGCGCTACATTTCAGGTACATGTATGAAACTTGGTATGCACATGTATCCCATGGAGACTTAAAAAAAAGCTTCCATACCGGAAGTCGGCCATTTTGATTTTAGTGTCATTTTTCGATAGATTTTGGCACATTTCTAGTCTCTATACTTTAACGAACTCCTCCTAGGGAATTTGTCTGATCCTCTTCAAATTTAGTCAGTACAATCTGAAGACCTTTGTGATTAAAAATTATTAAAAACTTTACGTTTGGTTGAATGGCTTAGCCGTAGCGGGCGGCTACTTTACATGATTCCCCATCAAAAAAGCTGATGTAACTCAGCTGGACTTGATCCAAACGGTCCCAAACTCCCCATGCTTGATAACACTCATGACCTGAGGAGGCCTACAAGCTAATTTTCACTAATACTCACAGCGCCACCAACTGGCGAAAGGAAATCTGCGTTTTCTGACAAACGGCATCCAATTTACATGAGTTTTACACAATGTGGTTTACAGTTGATATAGAGCAACATAATACATTGCGCGTGTTCTGTAGCGCCACACAGCGGATACAGGAAGCGGTGGACTATTTGCAAAGCATCATTTCCAGCATCAGGCGGTCCACGTGGGGAAAAAAACGGTTGCGGACGTTCTCGGCCGTGCAGGCCGGAGTCCCGCTGGTACCCCTGAGGATGCAAGGGCCTGTTCATCGCTGCTCGCAGCTTTAATTAGTTTTTATGATTATATTTGGAGGAAAATATTCACTGTATGTTGTTTTTGTTTGTTGCAGTGTTTGTACACAAAATCTACATCCTCCATCTTTGATCTGATCCTGAGAACAAGACGATGAGTAACTCTCTGGATCGGGAGAGTAGAGTGAAGAGGGAGGAGGAAATTCTGAACAGTTTCAGGAATAGACTCACCAAGGGTCCAGATCTGACCATTGACAAGAGCATTGTGATGTTCACCGGTCTTTCTGCTTCAGACGGTCTGAGACAACACTTCGAGATGAGGAAGATGAAGGCGGGCGACTGTGCTGCGGACTGGACCAAGAGTCTGGCGGGGAAGCTGGCCGGCTTAACATCAGCTCCCGCGCTGGCCGGACTCGGAGCGCTGGCCGTCTCCATCTTAATCGACGTCATTTCCTTCAGTCCTTCCGAGGAGAGCATGAAGAACGCTCTGCGAAGCGTGTTCGCCGATGAGAAGGCCTCGGAGGTCTGGAATCAGATCGACGAGTGCCTGAAGAGATGCATGATGTACCTTCACGACAAAGACGAGCTGACGGGCGACCTCCGGCGGATCGAGTGCCTGCTGAGCGTCGCCCTCACCAAGCTGAAGAACTCCATGGTGAGGGACGGGCACATGTCGCCCTCGGCTCTGAAGGCCTGGGTGAACGGGGCGGTCTTCCACGTCCAGATGCTGATTCACCTGGTGAGACTCGGAGAGATTCAGACCTGCGTCCCCGTAGAGAGACTCCTCTCGACCTACCAGAGCGACCTGGAGACGCTGTTCAAGAAGCACAAAGAGCTGATCTGGGCAAAGTGCCGTATGATAAGCCTTAACGGGTATATGATTCTGGTGGATGAAGATTCAATGAACTACATCATCGATTCCGCTATCCCCACCGAGAGATATCGCAAGGTTTATTATGATCAAAGGTACGGCAGACAGAAGGATGAGATCCAGCTGTACTTCAGAGACGTCAGTCAGAACCTGCAGAAGCTGGTTGATCAAATAGGCTCCTTTAACGTCCAATGAGAGAGAGGCTGACGGATCTGAAGACCAGAAGAACGTGACCATTAACACACTGGAGCGTCTCATTCCTACGTGACATCAACATAACTAAGAGCTGCTGTGGTTGTACTAACAACAAGGTATCCACCAAGAATGTCCGAGACACACTACATCCAAAACCTATACCTCTATTTTTCTATAAAATAATTGATACACCAATTGATTAATTGACTTATTGAAATTGTGGATTAAACAAATACTTGCAACAAGGTGAAACTGTAATTTTGCTGCATACTGCAGATGAACTTTGATGATATCTACTCTCCTGTGAGTCTCTTCCTGTGTCAGTGATTGTATTTATGTACAAACATTTACAATAAAGTTCTTACTGAGAAAAAACCATCACATCACTCTCTGATTATTTATCCCCCTTTTTCATGAGCGTAACAACTACACTGTGAAATACTGTGTAACAATAAAAGTACTAATATACTGTGTTACAGTAAAAGTACTAATACTACACTGTGAAATACTGTGTTACAGTAAAAGTACTAATACTACACTGAAATACTGTTTTACAATGAAAGTACTAATAGTACACTGAAATACTGTTTTACAATGAAAGTACTAATAGTACACTGTGAAATACTGTTTTACAATGAAAGTACTAATACTACACTGAAATACTGTGTTACAATAAAGGTACTACTACTACTCTGTAGAAATACTCAGTTACAGTAAAATAATGAAGTATCTTTACATGATTATTAGCTAAATAGTTTCATATGCTGTCAGTTATGAAGTAATATAGTGCAGTATTACAGTACTCTGTGTTGTAGTACTGTCAAAAGTACAATATTTACCGCAGAGATGTAGTGGAGGTGAAGTAAAAAGTGACATGAAAAGAAAACACTCAAGTACAAGTATGTTGGGATTTCACCATGTGGTCTGAACAAAGAAACTTGGACCTGCTTGTTCTGCAGAGCAGTCAAGTCTGATTTGAGTTGAAGAGAACACCGAGCTCCAGGAGACGCTAAACACAACTATGTGTGAAATCTTCAACAAAACTCAGTGCTCAGCCCTGTACTTCCTGTGGTGTCTGAGCTTCCTGCTCAGAAAAAAGAAGCTGCTTTGAAAAGAACCTAGATCAGTCTTACATTCGCTGGATGAATATCAAAGTGTTTTTTTTGGTTTGTTTTTTTGGATCCTGAGGAAGACAACGGATAACTTCAATGCCCCGTTCTCTCCCCGTTAACGTTAAGAAGAATACCAATGATTTCCGAAGAAACTCTGCCACATAAGAAGTTTATCGCCGTGCAGCTTGGAGCTCTGCGAAGCCAAGTTTAACCAAGAAACTCAGAAGAACCACGTCGACCATTAAGAAGTCATCTCACCGTAAGAGGCTTAGTGTGTCTGGGCATAATTAGGTCATAGTGGGTTTATTACCGTGCTTTGTTGGTTTTAAGTTACTGTATTGTTATAACGTGTTGTGTATGTTTACGAACTGCCGATTTCCGGCAGACACACCTCAAAGATTGTTGATTTTAGATAGTGCTCGCAATTGTATAGTATTTGTTGTTGGTTTTAGATATTATTTGATTTTGATCAATGTTATTATAACTTAATGAACTCTGTTATACTTTAAAGAGCAGCTGTCTGTGATTACTTTGTGTATTGTGATAATAGCTGATATCAAACCTTCACTGTTCACTCTGAATGTGTAATAGTACTTTGACTGTTGACATTGTGAGTGAACACTAATTATGAGACTTAGTTTATAGTTTGGTTATTGGTCCCTGATCTCAGGGTGGTGCCCCGTTATTATTAATAATCGTTAATAATCTTACTGACATTAATAATTCTATTGATGTCAATAATTTAGTTTTTCATATTTGCTGATAACTCAAACCTTTTCGTTCCCAACAAGTACCTCAAATTTGTACTTATGTATAGTACTTTAGTAAATGTACTCAGTAACTTTCCATTACTGCGGACTGGTCACATGTCAGCCAATCACAGCGGACGTAGAGAGGAAGTTCATCACATGATGTCATCATGACGTCATCCTTTTTTTCTCTCAGCTCTGTAGTTAAAATAATATATATATATATATATATATATATATATATATATATATATATATATATATATATATATATTACTGCTGGGCAACGATTACAATTTTTAATCGCGATTAATCGCATGGATTTTTTGCGATTAATCGCGATTAATCGCATTGTTATGGCAAAGTTCAATAATGAATTCAAAAGTAGTGTATTGCGCACTTTTATTTTAAAAGTACTGCTATATGAACAAAAGGGCAATAACATTTGGTTTGCAAACACTTAAAACAAATAAGGTGCTTTTTAACAGCAGTATTCCCTTTACACAGTAGCAGTTATATTTCTTGCACTATCTGTGCTCAGTGTGCTGACTTTACGTGAAACGTTCCACTGCTGTGCAACATGAATAAAATGTTTCAGCACGTTTCAGCAAAAATGTCTGTCTTCATGACAGTCGGAGCATGTGAATGCAGCTCTACTGTTCATCAATATAATGCTGTAACTCCAAGGTAATTATGGTTACCCAGCGATCAAAGAATAAAGACACTTTACGCACAATTTGATTAAGATGTGTACTTTGCATATTAATAAGGTGCCACAATGCAATAATATATGGTAAACAAACAAATAAGAGTCCGGTAAAACAAGTGACGTACTCTTATTTGTTTGTTTTTATGATTATATTTGGAGGAAAATGTTCACTGTATGTTGTTTTTGTTTGTTGCAGTGTTTGTACACAAAATCTGCAGCCTCCATCTTTGATCTGATCCTGAGAACAAGACGATGGGTAACTTTCCGGATAATGAGAGTCAAATGAACCGTTTCAGGAAGAACCTCCCCGAGGGTCCAGATCTGACCGTCAACAAGAGCGTTGTGATGTTCACCAGTCTTTCTGCTTCAGATGGTCTGAGACGACACTACGAGACGAGGAAGATGGAGGCGGGCAACTGCGCTGTGGACTGGATCAAGAGTCTGGACTGGATCAAGACTCTGGTGAAAAAGGTGGCCGGCGTAGCATCAGCTCCCATGCTGGTCGGACTCGGAGCGCTGGCCGTCGCTGTCTTCATCGACGTCATTTCCTGCAGTCCGCCCGAGGAGAGCACAAAGGACGCTCTGCGAAGCGTGTTCGCCGATGAGAAGGCCTCGGAGGTCTGGGATCAGATCGACGAGTGCCTGAAGAGATGTGTGATGCACCTTCACGACAACGACGAGCTTACGGGCGACCTCCGGCGGATCGAGTGCCTGCTGAGCGTCGCCCTCACCAAGCTGAAGAACTCCATGGTGAGGGACGGGCACATGTCGTCCTCGGCTCTGAAGGCCTGGGTGAACGGGGCGGCCTTCCACGTCCAGATGCTGATTCACCTGGTGAGACTCGGAGGGATTCGGACCTGCGACCCCGTAGAGAGACTCCTCTCGACCTACCAGAGCGACCTGGAGACGCTGTTCACGAAGCACAAAGAGCTGATCCGGGCAAAGTGCTGGATGATATACATACCCTCCATTGATGGATTGGACACATTTCTGATGGATGAAGATTCAAAGTGGACCTACGTCGGTTACAATGCCCCCCTCAAGAAATATCACAAGGTTTATTATGATCAAAAGTACGGCAGACAGAAGGTTGAGATCCAGCTGTACTTCAAGGACGTCAGTCAGAACCTGCAGGAGCTGGTTGACCAAAGAGGCTCCTTTAACGTCCAATGAGAGAGAGGCTGATGGATCTGAAGACCAGAAGAACGTGACCGTTAACACACTGGAGCGTCTCATTCCTATGTGACATCAGCGTGTGTTACAATAAAAGTACTACTACTCCTCTGAAGAAATACTCAGTTATAGTAAAATAATGAAGTGTCTTTTGTAATGGTACATTTTTTACATAGTATATATTTCTACTTACTTAGTATATATTTCTACTCAGTATATGGTATTCATGCATTAGTAGTTTTGCTCTGAGCTCTGTTGAACTTCACCGTGTCTCTGTTGTGCAGGAGAAGAATTCTCCCTTGGCTGTTCACAAAGATAACTAACTGTGTTGTATGAGAATGTTCCAGCGCTAGGCCGTCCTGTCGCTTGTTTTGGTTGCTGGCCGTTTGTTTTTCATTGTTGTTTCTATCAGTCTGAGATCAATATGTCTGTAACATTGGCCCCCACCTTTGCTCATTCTGTATAAAGAAAACGCGTTCACTTTTTTCTTGGTTCTTCCTCACTGAGACTGTACGCATTCTGTTGTGATGATTGAACCTTCTCTGCGCAGAAAATAAATACTTAAAAGACAACCTGGTTTTTGGTATTATGTATTTCAGCATCACAAGACTCACACAAAGCAGGTACAAGATTTTTTCCACCACACTTTACATGATTATTAGCTAAATAGTTTCATAAACTGTCAGTTATGAAGTAATATAGTGCAGTAGTACAGTACTCTGAGTTGTAGTACTGTGAAAAGTACAATATTTACCGCAGAGATGTAGTGGAGGAGAAATAAAAAGTAGCATGAAAAGAAAAGACTCAAGTACAAGTACCTCAAATTTGTACTTAAGTATAGTACTTTAATAAATGTACTCAGTAACTTTCCATCACTGCAGACTGGTCACATGTCAGCCAATCACAGCGGACGTAGAGAGGAAGTTCATCACATGATGTCATAATGACGTCATGCTTTTCTTCTCTCAGCTCTGTAGTTAAAAAAAAACATTAAATATACTTAAAAAACCAAAAGTAAAAGTACTCACAGTACAGAATGGCCCACTTCATAATAATATGGATTATTATATTCTTGTGTTCTGATTATTGGTGCATTATTGTGTCTGTCTTATTGTGTCTGCAGCAGCTGAGGGTGGGGCTCATTTTATCGTCTGAAAGAGAAACCAGATCTGGACTCAGACTCTGTTCCTCAGACTGGACCTGAGATCACGTCTGGACCTGAGAGGTACACGTTTACATCTTTCAATGATTAAGATGTGTACTTTGCATGTTAATAAGGTGCCACAATGCAATAATATATGGTAAACAAACAAATAAGAGTCCGGTAAAACAAGTCATGTACTCTTGTTTGTTTGTTTGTTTTTATGATTATATTTGGAGGAAAATATTCACCGTATGTTGTTTTTGTTTGTTGCAGTGTTTGTACACAAAATCTACAACCTCCATCTTTGATCTGATCCTGAGAACAAGACGATGGGTAACGCTCTGGATAACGAGAGAGAAGTGAGAACTGGACAGTTTCAGGAAGGAACTCACCGAGGGTCCAGATCTGACCGTCAACAAGAGCATTGTGATGTTCACCGGTCTTTCTGTTTCAGACGGTCTGAGACGACACTACGAGACGAGGAAGATGGAGGCAGGCGACCGCGCCGCGGACTGGATCAAGAGTCTGGCGGAGACGATGGCCGACTTAACATCAGCTCCTGCGCTGGCCGGACTCGGAGCGCTGGCCGTCGCCGTCGTCATCGACATCGTCATCGACATCGTCATCGACATCGTTTCCTTCAGTCCGCCCGAGGAGAGCACAAAGGACGCTCTGCGAAGCGTGTTCGCCGATGAGCAGGCCTCGGAGGTCTGGGATCAGATCGACGAGTGCCTAAAGAGATGTGTGATGCACCTTCACGACAACGACGAGTTGACAGGCGACATCCAGTGGATTGAGTGCCTGCTGAGCGTCGCCCTCACCAAGCTGAAGAACTCCATGGTGAGGGACGGGCACATGTCGTCCTTGGCTCTGAAGGCCTGGGTGAACGGGGCGGCCTTCCACGTCCAGATGCTGATTCACCTGGTGAGACTCGGAGGGATTCGAACCTGCGACTCCTTGAGAGACTCCTCTCGACTTACCAGAGCGACCTGGAGACGCTGTTCAAGAAGCACAAAGAGCTGATCTGTGCAAAGTGCTGGATAATATACTCAACCTGCATGGTTGGATTGGTGACATCGCTGGTGGATGAAGATTCAAAGTGGTACGACATCGATGTCAATATTGAGAGACATCTCGAGGTTTATTATGATCAAAGGTACGGCGGACAGAAGGTTGAGATCCAGCTGTACTTCAGAGACATCAGTCAGAACCTGCAGAAGCTGGTTGATCAAAGAGGCTCCTTTAACGTCCAATGAGAGAGAGGCTGACGGATCTGAAGACCAGAAGAACGTGACCGTTAACACACTGGAGCGTCTCATTCCTATGTGACATCAACATAACTAAGAGCTGCTGTGGTTGTACTAACAACAAGCTTCTTATTGTTGAGGTATCCACCAAGAATGATGCTATCTAACACCTCTATGTCTGAGGAGCGAGAAGCGAGACCCTAAAAAGCATAAAGGCAGCATCCTGTGGTTTGAGCATCTTGCTGACACACAATGGAAACTTCTTGGCGTGTTGTGGTTTTCACACCTAACTGGCTTATATGAAACATGGCTCCTGTGACCTATAGCCAAACAGGAAGTCCTATCTAAAGGTGTTACCAACCTTTTTATGCTTGTGGTTTATCCTCTTTTAATACGTCTAACTTGTGGGCATGCTGTCCGATGGTTGCAGATATGTATGGCCGCGTCTGCCGGCATCCCGCCAGTACCCCCGAGACGCAGGAAGGTGCGAGGGCCCGTACATCGCTGCTTGCAGCTTTAATTGGTATTGGCTTTTTTTAAGGGATTTGTTGACATCAAGAAAAATATAGAATATGGCCAGCCTTGTCCTTTTATATTCCTTCATGCAACACCTCTCCTGCAAAGCTATAAACTGTTGTAGGTTAGTTCCCCTCCACCTACCGTCTGCTCCCCGATGAGTGTGGCCCTCATGGACAGAGAAATGACCAGGATTGTAGCCGAACCGGCTCCCAGCAGCACGGCTGCTCCATAGACCCTCTCAACTCCCATGCTCTTGTCCACAAACACCCAGGTGGCGAAGCCAAACACCAACAACAGGCCGACGAAATAGGTAACCTGATAACAGACAAATACATTTAATTTCAATATAACTTTTTTTGTCTAATTAATAATGTATCAATCATGCAACAGGGATGAATTCATAACACAAGGGAGTGACTCACATTGATTCCTATGAGCTTGCTGACTGGTTTCATGGCCGGAGAGCAAACAAAGCCGCTGACATACATCACCAGAGGTATGATCGCGATAAAGTTCTGAGGAGAGAGGAGGGAGACTAGTGTTTAAATTGCAACACAGACGTTTCACAAGCAGAGGCTACATGATGAGTTAATCAAGTCACTGTATGAAAACACACTGTGTGGCCTTACCTTTGGTAACATCAGTGAGTCTGTGAGGTAAACGGAGATGTAGGTCTGAGATAAGTTGACTATCAGTCGGGTGAACATGTACAGGAAAGCCACCTGTTGCAAGATTTAAAGGACCAATTCAGTGTTTTTGCAAGTTTTAGCAAACAAAACTACAAAAAATACATTCACATTCTTGCTGACCATTTTGAATGTTTTCTATACAGTATGAGATTTTTGTCTATTTTTTAGTTAATATGGAAATCAATTAGCATACTCTAGAAACTTCTGAAAACAATGCTGATCAAAAGAAAGTCACCAAAACTATTATTTAAATGAGGAAATATCTGACCCAAATAAGTTAACAAGGCTAAGAATTTCACCAAACATTCAATGCTTTTTGTCCTGGAATTGATGCTGTGAACACATTACGGTCAGTGCATATTGAGGTTCAACACCCAGCCCTAATGTTTATCATATATGTTATATTATTATACCCTGTGTTAATAATAATAGGCTCTTTCAGCCAATGCTTCCACTGAAATACAGGACCAGGCAAAGCATCCTGCGAGGGGGAAGGTGTGATCAGCTGATTCTCGCTCTCTGAGGCAGACATGTCCTCTTTTGTGCCGACGTGGAATATTAGGGAGAACAAAGTTCCAGTAGCCAGTAGAATGAGGGCCAGTGTCTACACACAAAGAAAGAGAGATAGAGTACAAATAGTGATTTTGCAGGAGTGTGGTATCTCTCTGGCATCTCTCTTCTTACCCGGAACAGAGGGATGTCCACTCGGCCCAGGCTGTCTGGGATGGAGGGGTCCACATTGTGCTGAGACTGGAAGTTAAAGAGGAGCCAGGCCACAGTGTACACCGTGATGTTGGCCACCACAGTGAAGGCATGCCTATACAACGAGGAATATAATTGAAACAAACAGTAACTTGGTTTTTACAGCTTTAACCGAACGATAACAGAAGACACGGAGGCATCTTGTTTTTGCTTCAATATTTGCGCGGCTCTGGACAACATGATGAAAGGAGTTACTTCTCTTTCCTTTTCACTCGGAATTTGGCTGCTATTTCTGCCTCATTGTTTCACTTCCACTGCCTTAATAATAGGCTGTGGCATTAATCTGAGTCTAGTTCTGACAGAGTATTAGAGGAAGCTGTGACAACTTTTCAAATATGGGAGTGAGGCAAGGATTGTACGGAGGAAACGGGAGAGACTAGGAAGGAAGCTGGATGGATGAAGAGAAGGAAAACAATGGAAGAACTGACCCCATGCTTCATGTTTTCATATTCAGACAAAGTCAAATATTCCAGTCTGAAAGCTGTAAAAACATGACTTCAACAACGGGTAATTTGACTGATAATTAACTAAACCAGATTATGACTATTTACTCCTGTTGCACCTCGAGGCCAAAATCTCACCTAGTTGACTGTAAACTGCAACTTTCACTGCTGTCTCAAAAACCTGTGTATAAGCACCAGGAATTGTTTTGTTAAGAATAGTATAGGCCTAATAGCAAGTTGAACTATCTTCCACTGTAAGTGAACTGATCAGCTTTGCTTCCTCTGTGATTGAGAGGACAGAATAGGAAATATGTTCCTGTAACTGAGGCCTTGAAGACGTCACCTCACCTGTACGCAGTGAGCTCCACCTTGTCGCTCTCGCTGGACACGAGCTCTGGGATGAGGGAGAGGTGTGAGATCTGAGTGGCTGCCCAGCCGAGCTAGAAGATGATGACAAAGGGGTTGTAGTAAAGCATCTGAGCCTGCGGAGGAGCATTGTCGTTACAGGCCAGGCAGCGGTTGAAAAGGAAGGGGAAAGACACAACAACACAAACGGTTCCTGAAAGTAGAGGGGGAATTCTTTTAATATTTAGAATAGAATATTATTAAACACCTGCTCTGTTTAGAGAGGTGCCATATAGCCTCAACAAAATAAGCCTATTAATATTATGGTGGTCTATCTTGGACTTTGCATTGCCTATTAGGTCACTAAAGCATTCTGCACATTACATCTCTATAATATCAGTAGCCAAAATCACATTTACTCAAGGAGCTACTGTACTTGAGTACATTATGTTTTATAGGCTACTTCACTCGAGTAGGTTATTTCCATTTTATGCAACTTCTACTCCACCACATTTCAGAGGAAGAACAATTAGCCTAACACCAGGACATTTATTTGATAGCCACTTACATAATTAAAAAAAAACATATGATAGATTGTTATAGTTTGAACATATAGTTTATAAAGTAGTGGAATATAGCTGGACTTCAGCCAGCTTTATTAAATGCTGCTACAAGTTGCATCAATAATAACAATAATCCAGTAATATATATTACACTGAAAGGGGCCATTCTGCATTATAAGCAGTGGTGGAATGTAACTAAGTACATTTGTTCAAGTAAGACTACTTTTTCTGTGGTTGTACTTTACTTGAGTATTTACTACTTTATACTTCTTCTCCATTACACTTTGGAGGCAAATATTGTATGTTGTACTCCACTACATTTATTTGACAGCTTCAGTTACTTTGCAGATTTAAATTAACGAATAAATGATACCATAGATTGTGTTACTCGGCAGTATGTAAAGTAGTCCTAACTAAAATTGGCTCCATGAATGCATCACTAGTTATACAAGAATGCAAGGTGTCAACTGTAGAAAAAGGGAAACCTTCTGGGCTTACTTCAGGCAAACTCACACTGAGCCAAGGTAAAATGCCTTTATTTATTTAGGGAGTATTAAAATCTAAAAAAGTACAACAGGACAATCTGCGTTCTCCAGCTTTTAAACTAGTATTGGCTCGGTGCGAAAGTGTATAAAGGAAGCCCAGAGGCTTCACCTTTTCTACTTTTGTACATTTTCTAGTTTTGGATGCAGAACTTTCACTTGTAACAACGTATTTTTACACTGCAGTATTGCTTCTGTTACTTACGTAGGGTTCTAATTAGTGATGGAACTAATTGGAACCCTACTTTTAATTAGGATATACTACTTTTGTTTATTTATGGAAATCCTCCTGCAAGTCGTTTCTCAGACCCTTACCAAATAGGTGCCAGGTTTTCCTCTTGCCGTAGACGCACACTGTTCTGTCGGATACATAACCCACCAGAGGCGTGAAGACTCCGTCCGCTATCTGGCCAATCAGCATCATCACACCGGCATCGGTGCTGTGAAAGCCGATCACGGAGTGGAGGTAGACCAGCAGATATAGGCGAACCACATAGCGCCGCACAGGTCGTTTAGGAAATGTCCCACTGCGTAACATAGCAGCCTGCAGACTGATAAAGAGCGTCCAGCAGGCACAAACTGCTCCATGATTGATCTGACTCCTGTGATAAAACTTCCTTTATTCACAATTAGAGATCTGTCGTTGTCATATTTACAAATACATAATGCAAATAGTTACACTAACAGACGTTGAGCAAAAACACAGTTCAACCTTGGTCTGAGCATCTCCAAAAGAAAAAAAATAATCTCAATTATCAAATCATATAATAAACCCAATGTAATGGATTATGCCAAGCTGGGTCAGCTGAACCGGTTTAGCTTTCAGAGAATAATTTAATGTGTGTTTTCTGAGCAATCAGCGGCACTTGAGTTACACCGAAGACTTCACGCCTAAAGGCGCGCTCGTGCACCGTGTCCTCTGAGCAACTGCATTTGTCTTCTCTTGAGAGTTACACAGAAATGCGATGTACACGCCTCCGGTGCAGGATCAATTAGATGGTAATCAGAGGTTGTGAATAGGCCTACAATTCCCACATAGTTGATTCCTCTTTCTGTTCTTTAAACGATAAATGATTCAAGCAAGAAACCACTTTAGTCCTCCAAACTCATGCTTTTACAAACAAATATTCATCTCTCCTTCACAACTTTAAATCAATTGGTTTTTTTCCCCCATTGCAGATGTGTTTGGGTGAATCGTGTTGAAATTGACACTGAAATTAAATATAACATCTCAACCGGCCTAAGTATTTTTGTTTTAATCCATCAGTGTGGATTTATACATTTGCAATATTTATTGCCCTTTTGTAATATTTACGTGGAAAACATGAACGTCACTTTCTCATTTTTGACACATGTGAGGTCATCATTCTCATCACACAGTGGTGACATTACTGCTCAGTCAGTGATCTAAAGTTAAACTAGAAGGGATTATAATAATGAAGCTCAAGCGGTGTTTTTTTTAATGGGACACTCCACTGATCTTACACATGAAGTTCAGCTATTCACCTCTGGGTGGCGCTTTCCATATTGTTAAATAATAAGTGATATAAAGGTGTCATCAGGTTTCATCCTTCTGGGCTCGGAACAATTTTTAACAGGAGGCCTGCATTACAAACTGGGCAAGTAGGGTTTCAAGGAGGCGGGATTTAGGAGGAAGGAAATATTCAATGAAAGACACTCCCGTTGCATTATGGGAAATGTAGGATCCAGTGTTTTTTGGAATTGGACTCAGTCAGGATATCTTGAATACTACTGCTTCGATTTAGACTTTATTTTAATGCCTCTCGTGAGTCAGCCAAGTTAAAGAAAGCGCAATATTAAAATCTACGGAGTACTCCTTTAAATAAATGAAGGCCATAAAAGTTGCAATCTCTGATGAGCTCGAAACGTGAAGGGAAATTTAAACAATCCTGAACACAGACAGAGCTCCAAGCCAGACATACATATTTCATCTCAGCCCGGAAACAAAGAACACATAAAAGAAACAATCAAAGAGACAAATGAAACTAGAGCTGCAACGATTATAGTCAATCAAAAGGAAATTAATCAGCAACTATTCTTTTAATCAGGTCTCATTTTTTTTAGGGAAAAATGCCAAACACTGATGGTTCCAGGCCTTTGAATGTGAAAATTCTCTACTTTTCTTAGTCTTACATTGTAGTTCATTTAATATTTTAGTGAACATGTATTTTGAAATGTTAGTTGTAGAAAACAAGACATTTGATTATGTGGGGCCTAGGATAACATTATAGGATTTTTTTTAAATGATTAATAAAGAAAATAGTCAGCAGATTAATTCAAAATGAAAATAATCATGAGTTGCAGCCCTACATGAAACTACAGTTGTTAGCAGCAAGGAACTCAAAAAAGGGCAATTGGTTTTTCCAGTTCAGTACATTTTGATTTTTTGGAAGGCTCCTTTGTTTTCAGAAACAGCAGCCCATTAACTTCATAGACCTCATCAAAAGTAAACCCGTCTGTCTGTGACCTCCTGACAAAACAATGGTTCAGACAGATTTGGGTTGTCTGTGAGACCGCTTACACACACACACACGCACACGCACACGCACACACGGTACTGATCTCTCCAAACCAATCAACACCACTGTACATGTGTGTCGATTATCACAGCAGATGACGGGATGTATACTGCTTATATGTGAGAACAAGTGATGTGCACACATTCATTAAACATCCACTTACAAAAACCTCCACATTTGTACACACACACACACACACACACACACACACACACACACACACACACACACACACACACACACACACACATTTGTACACACAACATACACACACAGACAGAGTAATCCAGTGAGTATTTGGGACAGATTAGATAAAATGTCATTGCGGGACACCCACTTGAGCTTTAAAACTTTTACTTAGAAAGGCACAAACTATGATTTCCTGGTAAATTATTTTGATGTGAGAAGTAAAAATTGAAAGACATATCTCCTTTTTTCCTTCATGTAAATCGACAACATTTTTCGGCCATAACTCAGATATAAGCGTTGTGAAGGACTCTTCCTAGATCAGTCTTTATTAAGTTGTTTTCTTAATTGTTCATTTCAAAACCTTAACTTTCCCACTGTAATTGTTTTCTCTTTTTTCCAAAAGTGCAATAATAATAAGAGAGCTTAATATCTGTTTCTCTCAATCGTCCACAGTACCTGAGGCCAGTGACTGTGCTACAAAGTCCACATCGACAGACAAAAAGAAAGCTTGAGTGAGGAAAAGAACTCCAGAACACTAAAACATAAAAATACGTTTTCAATGCAGGGCTTTGATTTTGAAAACTGAGGATTCAATTACAAAAAAAAGAACGAAAAAAACCCAAAAACATAAAAGTCCTCCAAATTCTGTTTTATAGATGAAATGCTTCCTGTGTTACTCAAATTTAGCATCAGCATAGTTCACCTTTTCCTCTTTACCTTGATCCCAAAACACACACCAAAGGAAGAAACGGAAAAAAAGAAAATCCTACGGAGCAGATTTCTTTCACTTGAACCACTCGAATGGTTCCCCCTGATCAACAGCCGACTGTTGGAACAACACACCTTCTTGTGGAATCTAGAATACACAGCTGTTTCAAACAGTATCTTTTTTTCATATTCACGCCACGGTATTCGAGTTTCATTGTTACAGCTTTTTTTTACTTTTTCCTCAAGCCCCCACGTTGTAATGCAGATACGTTTATTTGTCGTCGATAAAGGAATCAAGAGTCTGTCGTGGAGTCAGTAGAACTGCAACATTCCTTTAACTCGCCAGTAGCCGGGGAGCACTGAGAATGAGAAAGAGAGAGCGCGAGGGGGTGAGGTACAGAGTGACAGTGGGAATAAGGTGAGAGGGATAAAGAGGTGAGGGGGAAACTGGAAAGAGATAAGGGACAGTGGGTCTGTGTAGTTGCTTCCATTTAAAACTCGACAGTGACCACAATGTTTCAAGTTCTCTCCATTCTCTTCCATCACTTGTGCCTCTGGAGGGCTTTCCTCTTTCTCCTTTTGAAGAAACAACAGCACCTGCAGGAAAACAGAGGAACATTCCGATTTAGGAAAACAATACATTTGGAGACACATCTAGACAAACGAGATATATCAATACAGCAGACTGCTTGTTAGGGTTGGTGTTCAATTGATCGATCAATTTTAGATCCGGCTGCTCTGATCAAACTTCACATTATTAGCAAAGAGCGATGTAGAAAACATTTAGTGTGTTTAAATGCACACAGTTGGCGTTCCCCAGATTACTTGGGAGTTTTCGTAGTTGAGTTAGCGGATTAGCAAAACCTGATTCCTCCAGTGAGATTCCTCGTGGAGAAAGCAGATTCCTGGCCTCGTATACAGGTAACCAGGTTTCTATTGTGCTTTTTACAAGTATGCATGTGCCGGACAAAGACGACAAAGGAGAGATGATAGCGATGCGCTCTCATATTTCCAAAGACAGACTTAAACATAGCAACGCCTTCTATCACTACTAGACTTAAAATGACCTGCATAAGGTCATGGTAACAAATCCCCCCAAATTATACTTGCAAAAAAGCAATAGCTAAACTAAGACGTTCAGCTAGGAATTGAAAATAATTTGGATTTGCTTCCATTTCCCCTTGAATTTCAGCTTTGTGATATTGGGCTGTATTAAGAAATTACTTTACTTCCAATTTAACACTGGATGAGGGCTGATTAAAATGCTATTAATAAACCCCAACTGCGAGCAGCACTGTCTTTTATGCATCTGGACAGCTGTTTCGTACTTGGTTTCGTCAGCCACTTCAACCTCGGTGGGAGCGGTGATGGGAGCGTTGGAGTGTCCGGCTGTGGGATCATCAGTGTTCAGCTCGCCATTCGTTGAGCTCATCACCTGCACGAGAACAAAAAGGACACCAGACTGATCATGAACACGTAGACTTCGAGCTGCTGACTGCAGGGTGGAGATGAACATTAATATAAAAACATGTGACCTTAATTATCTGTATTTATCTGCCCTCTCAGACAGGGAGAGTAGTTCAGACTAAAGCAACTTCAGACATTTTAAAGGATCGATTCACATTTAAAAATGAGGTTTCAGCAGTTTGAGTTGACTACAACTTTAGTTACAGTATTTAAAGTACAAAATTCCCTCTTTGTGTTGCTATCCCTCCTTAGAACAGAAACTGTGTCTACGGAAACAAAGAATGGATTTCATACTAAAAAGACAAACTTGATCGAACAAAATCAGACTGCTGAAGCATCACATTAACTTCAGATCAACTTTGGAATACATTTCAGGAGATCGAGGAATATAAATCTTTTCCTTCCATCTCCTCTAGCATTAGCGCATTAGAACAGGAAGAGTAACGGCAAAACAAAGTCTGTTTCGATGTACAAATGTGCTGATGTGCATGCAAATACTGTTTTAAGACAGACTTGCAGAAATGTGAACCCAGCCTTTAAATGCTGCAATTGTATTAGCCAACACTAGGTGGCATATTTGGGCCACATTTACTACGGAAGCCTCCGATTTCTTCTATTTATCCATCTATTAGTTCATGTGTTTCTCGGTTGATTTAAGAATCTGTATTTCATGAGGTGTGCATGACAGTTGCTGTTGGATGTCAACTTGAATGGCCCTTCCTGTGAGCTGCATATACAGCCAATGAGGCGAAAGAAGCAGTGAGAGCCAGCAGAACAGTCAAAGCACTGGCACACTGGGATTCAAACAGTGATGCAGACACACACACAGAAAGAGAGAGAGTAAAGACAGAGCACCTGACAGACAGACAGGCAGTGTGAGAGGGGGTCAGACACACACAGAACCATGTGGCTTCATGCATTAACCACCAGAGCAGCAGCAGCAGCAGCAGCAGCAGCAGTACCTGAACAGAGCCCCCCAGCCGCTCAGCTGTGAGGTGCGACCCCAGAGTCTCCTTATTGGTCACTGGAGTGGGCTGAGACTCACTTCCTTTGGGCTCAGGCGACTTGACGCAAAGAGCAAAAAGGGTTGAGGCAGGTGGTCGTGAAGTGGTGAAAGGGAGGGGGGGTGGGGGGTCGTCGGGTGAGGGGTCGAGGTGAGGGGTGAGGCAATGTGGTGGGAGGGGGTGAGGGGAGAGGTGTGGAGGAAGGAGGGACAAGAAGGAGGGGGAGTGAATGAAAACAAATACAAAAAAAATTATAGAAGACATCTCCCAAGCAGAAGCAGGCTTGTTAAGACAAAACTATGTTAATAGAGGAGTGGAGGGAAGCAACAATTTAATGCGAAGCACAGATCAACACTAATAAAGTCATGCAGGAGTAAAAGAAAACAGCCTTGATCACCTCAACTCAAACTGCATATTCACAATAACGGTCAATTGTCTATTTTATTGTTTATACTTAAACTTCATCTAGAAGCTCATTTAGAGTACTTTTTTAAAAAACATTGGGCTTTCCTTTGCAGAGCCAACTTCTTTTGATGCAGCGGACTGTTTTAACCAGGATGTTACAGGTTTGTACAGTACAGAAACTGGAGGCGGTGCTTTGCCAGCTTTAAAAAGGTGGCAAGTTGTTGCCAAGCCAATAACGTTAAACAGAGAACAATAAAAAGAGGTTAGAGTCCACTGTAATAAGGCAATCATAAAATATAATTCACTCCCCTTCTGGTTTTACGGGAAACAATGAGTCAGACTCGTCAAAGTAAAACAACATGATTGTTACCATGATTTGAGTCCATCGGAAGGATTTCGTAATAATTTTCTACTTAAACTCTTGGATTGTTACCTCTCTACTCAACAAACAAAGAAAACAAGGCTCGGATAGCATGCCAAAACTTAAAAAAATAAATTCTAAGTCAACACTTTGTCATACACTAAGCATGTAGCTCGTCATTACTGGTATGAACAATGCAATTTGCATTTTCAACTCATGCATGCAATGACTGGAGCTTAGAGTGGCAAGGTGTGAAGAATAAACTGAAGGCGAAAAAGGTGCTTTATTTTACAGCAGTGTGAGAACCTGCCTCATGATGGTGCATGTTGGTTCGTTTAAGTCTTATAGTCTGACGGAGACCTTGAGGACATACGAGGTTGCTGCCAGGCAGTCAAACTGAAGACGTACGGGTATAATGTAGAAGTGGGACTGAATAGAAGCCATTTTTTTTTCCAGGAAGTTGATTACTTGTGCACACAACAATAGAAGCCTGGCAGTAGAACTTGAATGACAGGCTTGGTTGGTCGGTCGGTCGGTCAGCTGGTAGATTGGTGGGTGGGTGTGGTTTGTGTTGTGTTGTCGTGTTTTACTGTTGATGACCTCACCTGGTTTTTGGTCTGCTGTTGTGCTTTGTCTCTGCTGCTGGGCGGCAGGGGTGTGTCACTGGGGATGGGGCCTATCGGTGTGGGCTGCAGGTAACACCACAACAAGCACAGGGTCAAAATCAAGACAATTTAAAAAGGTGATAAAGAGTAAAACTTTAGTGTTGAATTTAGAGAAAAACTAAAATATTCAGCACCCATAATGTGAGCAACTTTAAGCAAACATGATTTATATAAAAAGCAACTGCAGTCGTGAGACGAGACGGTTCAATCACAGGATTTTAGTGGATCGGGTAAGAGGCACTCACAAGTGATTTGCCGACCCAGTCGTATTCATAGTCAAAGACGTAGCTGTTCCTGTCGAACAGATCAGTGAAGAGCTTCCTCAAGTAGTCATAATCAGGCTTCTCAAAGAAGTCCAGCCTCCTCACATAGCGCAGATAGGTGGCCATCTCTTCTGTAGCAAAAGGCAACATATCGTTTCATTTGACATCTGGAAGAAATTAAACACAGTAAACAAATGGGCAGCGGTTGGTTCTACTGACCGGGGAAGCTTTCACAAAGCACTTCAATGGGTGTCGCTCGTTTGGTGTCTCCAATTTTCTGATACCTCTCCTTCAAAGTATCTGCCTAGAAAGGAGACAGGACAAAATACATAGTACACTCAAAATTGGAGCAAATACTTTGCTGCGGCAAGTGTAGATGAATAGCTGTAATATTCAAATGTAATATATATATATATATATTGGGCAATTGAGCTGCAGACAGATGCAAATCCTCTGGTTAGTCATTCTGAATCGTAACACAGCGCTGAGGGATGTTGTTGGTGAAAATGATCTTAAAGCAGATTATGGAATAAAAAGGTACTTGTGACAAGTTAATAATAATGTTTTTCATATGAGGGGGCTGTGTGGTCAGTTCATGTCCACTGAAGGTTTTTCCAACCATCCCCGGATGACTCTTGCATAAAGTCTCCTTGGGGGACACATGATTCCCATGATAGGATCATTCTTGTCTCCTACAATATTATGGTATACATGGGTGTCACAGTGTCAATGTATGAACATTAAAAGACCCACTTTATACATCCAAAATGGTTGCCCTTCCCCCACTCGCCTGTACATTTTCAACTATGCATGAAAGGTTCTCACACTCAATCTCGTATTGTTGACGACCAACCGGGATTAATCAGACCAGAAAAACGTCTTCCAATCATCAGCAGTCTAGTGATGATAAACCTGAATTAAAAACTGTTCCCCTACATCTGGTCCCTTTTACTCCTTCATTGTATTTAAATGCCAACTGTCATGTCGTGTGTTGGTGAGAACTTGTTTTGGGCCGAGCCACCCACATTTATACATCCCTCACATTCATCGACCACAAGCTTCCTCCCACATAGCAAATGTTCAGATGAGGTCTTGTGTCTTGTAGTCTTTTCTATGTACACCTTTGACTTTGACGCCTGCACAAAGCCCAGAAACTCTGCAGCTATAACCTACCCTCCGTACACCCGTTATCAAGCATTGGTTTCTTAATGCTTTAAATTCTTCATCAGTGACCTGTTCTAATGCAAAGCAAGTGTGGAGGAGTCTTTGTTTGTTTAGTCACATGCTGTATAGATTGGATTGTGAGCACTTATGGTGAAACCTGTCATGAAAACAAAGACAAGTGGTGCCAATTGATAATCAGAAATTGACGACGAATTACTTTATCAATAGGAGGAAATATCGGTTATTATTTAGGATGTCAGAGCAGATAATCAGTCAAATTTCTCTTTACTGTAGATTTGTAATATAAAGTAGAAAGGAGTTTAAAATGCTGGTCTGTGGGTTTGGGGTGATTGGTGCTGTTCTTGCACAAGCAGTATGAGCTCTAAGGTTGGAAACTATATTTCATGATCTTTCATAACAAACAAGTGAGATTGAAAATAAAAATGCTGCAAATATATGGATTTTTATGACATACGGGAGTTTGTTGGCAGGTGGTTATGGATTAAGTGTCGGGTGTTTAATCAAAGAATAACAGACTTGGCACAGGGAACACCTGCTTGCTTCATGTTGCCTCTGCCCTGTCGTTTATACCCGAGTGCCTTATCATTGTGCATTATTCCACCACAACTGATATCAAGTTTGTGTTAAGCAACAGCAAATGAAACAATCACAGAGGTCTCAATAGTTTCTGTGTCCGAGTGACACAGAGGGTCTTTTAGGTTCAGCAAACAATACAGAGACATCAGTGGGGAGACCTTGAAATGTCACCAGTGTGAGAGCATCATGATGCTGTTAACAACAGGCTCTCTGTTCCGAATGTCATGTGGATGATAGGTATAAAAGAGATACTGTATTGACAAGTGCAGCAGGAAAAGGTACATCTCTATGCTAAGCATGAAGAGGATTACAGGAGTCTGATATAAATCAGTACGTGCCAACATTTGGATGATGTCAAACAATACGTTACAGTACCTTTAGGCCCTGCCAGGGGAGGCTACCTCGGAGGAAGTACATGAACATGTGACCCAGTGCCTCCAAATCATCCCTTCTGCTTTGCTCTGAAAGAGACACAAGAAGATTAAAATGAGGTTACATGTTGAGAAATACAAATAACTGTATAAGATAATTGTTTAAAATGCTGTCTACGTGTTGGTGATGCATTTGTAAACAGTTGGGATTAAACCATTAAACTTAATGTAACTTGGGGCAAAAACTCAACTATGCAAATCTGAAGGGCTCATCAAACCACAGCCCTGCTGCTCCAGAGACGTTCTTACCCTTTCCCAAGTGTGTGTTGATGCTCATGTAGCGCGCCGTCCCAGTCAGACTCTTGTGCTCCCGGTAGGGGATGTGTTTTTTGGTCTCGGGGTCGATGTACTCTTTGGCCAGACCAAAGTCAATGATGTGGATGGTGTGCTGCCTCTTGCTTCCCGGCCGCCCAACCAGGAAGTTTTCTGGCTTCACGTCTCTGTATATCAGACTCTTGGTGTGGACATACTCCATCCGTGTTATCTAGACGAACAATAAACAGGATAATTGAGCGATTTTACATTTTTATTGACTACTATTAACCTGACAGAGTAGTGAGCACACGATGGATACACTGAAGACAGAAGCTTTCAGTAAATATCCTAGTTTTATTACATGATTACTGTCAGCTTCAGTTGGAAATATTTCAAACATTAAATCAAAACTACGGTAGTGTAAACAATGTCACAATACTTTGCATTGAGCATCTTAGCATTCCCTCCACTCTATGTTTGTCATGTAGTCTAGGTTGCACTTTATTTTTCTGCCAACTCATCTAATTGAGCGTACACCTGCTGCCCCCCCTCCAGGCCTTACCAGCTGTATGGCTATCATGAGGACGGTCTTGAGGGAGAAGGTGCGGTCACAGAGGTCAAACAGGTCCTCTAGACTGGGCCCGAGCAGCTCCAGCACCATGGCGTTGTATTTCCCGCACGGTCCAAAATAGTACACCTGAGGGATTCCCTCTGTGGAGACACAAAGACAGTTGGTGAACTCGTGTAAAATATTGGTCTATTAATTGAATGATCACAATACAATTGTTGCTATGTCTTACAGAATAACGTGTTCTCTTTAATGGATGCTTTTATTCTTCTTCCCTGGCAAGATTTTATTTATTTTTGATGCGGAAAAAAAACACATCAGAAACCATTCAACCATGGGTTCGCCCAGAGATAAAGGTGCAGAGGTATATGCAACTGCAAACACACTGGTATGTAATAGGTTTAATTTTAACAACTAAGTTGAGTATACAACACTGCAATGTTTTACTGGAGCACTGAAGCGGCAAAATGGATAAACACATCAGTGTTTGACAGTGTGAAAACACTACAGTATGTCCTTTTGTTGGAACAATACTACTTTCTAATTGTACAAAAAAAAACATATTTATCGAAAAACACCAGCAAATTTCCAATTTATTAATAATTAAGTGCAACATTTGGTACCAAAAACCACAAAAAAAACAAAGCAGATTCACAGTGGCCTGCTACAGACTTGGCAGCTTAGTCAGAACAAAGTGAACTGCTGAGGCCTGTGAGGAACCAGCATCGTATTTCACAAGCACCCTTCGACAACATGCAACCGTTCACTGGAAAAAAAGATACGCAGACAAACCACAGACTCATTCATCTGGAACATTAATCAGCCCTCTGGCATTGACACTTCAGAGGCATTTTATAAATCATGGACATTTTTGCGTGAGAATCCATTGACTTCTAATCCATCGTAACACTTCTCCCACGATCAAAACCACCACTCTCCAGGTTCACAGTCCTCGCTGTCGAGTTGATTCTGTCACCAGGAAGCCATCGAAAAACCTTTGAACCACGCTGTGGTGCCAAATGCCCAGTATCTACATGTCAGCCGTCTCCCTGAAAGCTCAATAACCATGAGACACCACATCGGTGCTGCTCCAACAGCAGGCAGATAAAGGGAGTCAAAAAATGGGAAAGGGATTGAGAGAATGGACAGGTGCATGTACCGTACGACACAGATAAATGGAGAGTTAATAATGGAAAGTATTCAGTTTGGATTGTGTGTCAGCTGCGAGCCAGGGGACAGAGAGTTTACATCAGGGCAACAAGACATACTGCGCATACACGGAAGTATTCTCACGCGCACACCTGTCTGCCCTTTAGTCTCTAGGATTTTCCAGGTAATGAAGCCAATGACAGATGAGGCAGTGACAAGAGATCGCTGGAAGGGCTGACTCATCAAAGCTTGGCCCAAATCTAGAGGGCATTCAAAACACAGTCATCACAAGAGGAAAAGTTCACAGTGTATTTTTATCTACTGCTGGTGGATGTGAGCAAAGATTGGAGTTATACAGCAGTTGTAAGCACCAATCTTGAAATGGCAGGTGGAAAATGCCAAAAGCACATTTCTGGGGGGGATTTCTGTCTAAACTTTAATGTATACTGTGATATAACTTGCCAACAGCAGCTGTGCAAAGTAGGATATGTGAGACTATGTGAAATGTGATGGCTGACACTAACTCAACCATAACAAAAGAAAACTCTCTGGTGCTACAACTTTTCTTTAACAGGAAACCGTGAGCACTTCAAAAGCAACAGAATGATAAAGCATCCGTGCCAACCATAATCAGGAAACATTTGTTTTTCTTCTCTTCAATAGCTTAAGGCCAAACAAACCATTTCAGCAGGTGGCTTCTCTCAATTATACACAATAAGCAAACTGAATCAGTTCTGTGATGATACACTTGTGTAATTCTATTATATAAAGTCATATCAAGAAATAAATCCAACTGTGTTCAGCTTTATGGGATATGGTCTGGCTTTCATTGCAAGCCTAGTTCAACGGTACTCTGAACCCCGCCGTCTCGACAATTTGAGACAATCCAACCCATTGTATCTACAGACAGACCTGAGGCGACACAGCGAGAGAGAAGGCTGCATTATGTCAGCTGAAGACAATGTTGCCCTACAATGAAATGTCAGAGTTATTGGCCAAAGAGGAGAGGGCTGGAGGAGGGAGGAGGACAGCACAGGGAATGTGTATCAAAGATTCAGATTTTAGAGTAGAGTGCAGTGAGAGAAGAGAAGAAGAAGAAGAAGTGATTTCCATTAGGCCCAATGTTCTGGAGATGTCCTCAAAAGGCTGAAATCTGAGCACACAAACACAACATAACTCATAAGCACAACAAGCCAGCAAAATGCCAAAGGGCTGAATAACTAGCGGGGGAAAAAATAAAACAGCAAGACTGTTTTTTATTAAGTTAATCATTAAGTAATACAATTGTGTGATGTGTGGAAATTGTGTGAAATAATATGAGAATTTACAGCACGCTACTTTTATAAATCATGGCAAAAATATTTAACGGTGCATAATACAAGATTGGGGGCATTTCGATTGCCTCTCAACGCCTGAGTCAGCGGCTCGGAGCTAACAGCACAAACTACGGAAAACATGCCGACAGAGCAAACCGTTTACTTGAGGGGGAACCGGAGGGTGGGCGCTGTCCGGTCTGGATGGCCTTATCAGCTGTAAACACCGTATGAGAGCGGAGCGGCGGCTGGGGGGGGGGGGGCACGCTGACATGCAAAAACATCCACGAAAAGCATGCGTTGCCGGTCCGCCTATGTCAACAATACTAGGAAACGCTTGGATAACAACAGACGGAGACATTAACAGATTTCCACATGGCATGCAAATTAATCCATGATTTAAATGATATAATATCATCAACATGGACACTGTCACAGCATATCACGCCCTCAACAGCCATGCTGGGGCCCATGAATATTCACAGGCATGAGGATAACTATCACAGAGAAACCTCCCTATATGGGGCACTAATTACAGTAACATCCATACAATCATGTATCTATGACTGCATGAGCTAAATCGACCAGTGAAATACCGTTAAATGATAGTTGGTTCCATAAACACTGCACAACGCCTCTGCAGCCATTTGCCTGACAGCAGTGGTAAAGTGACTGAAGCCACAAACTCCTCACCAACACAAGACCGCCATTACTGCTAAGAGCAACTGATACGCCACGTCTTTTTTTTTCAAATTTTTACAAAAATATGTGAACTGGTGTGATCTGTTGAGGACAGAAGAGAATTAACCGTGTGCAGATAAGCTCCTCCTGGGCGTTAAGTGCTGAGTCGTCCATGCTGTGACATATTTGAGGCTCTTGGGTTGAGCAGGACTAACAGGGTCACGTGTCCACATTTAGCATCGTTGAAAACATAAGTAGATTTAATCTATCGCCTTGACTCCTCCCACGCTTAACAGTCAAGTGAGCCTTTCCGTCATATCATGGTGGAGTAGCGAGTCATCAGCTGGAGACAGGACCTCTCTGCTCTGTGGTCAAACTATAGATGCATTTTAAGAGTTAAACTACTGAAAGTGTCTCTGTCTCAAACAATTGACAATGTCTAACCTTAACAGAGGATAAATATATTACTAGTCTGCATTTATTTTATTATATTTAAAGTGCTTCCTCAATTGCAAAAAAAGAAAAGTTATGCTTGCTTGAGGTTGTTTTTGCCTTTGTCAAGAAAAGAATTGATGGCCAGCACAATATCAGGAAAATCTGTGATGTCGGTTGTGGTGATGATATGACTTGCGATTAACATTGAAGTTTGCATATTAGCTATAAATGACCAATTGTCAACCTCTATATCAAACGAGTGGGGGAACCTCTAGGCTCCTCACGATTCAATACCGATTCATAGGGCTACGATGCGATTATAAAACGATTAGCAATTCTTCTTGATGCATCGTCTGTTGCGTTCAGGGGCAGCGGTTAGGAACGGACAGTCCGGTGTCAAAGAATTGTGACAGGCGATCATAATGTTGAGAACCGAGTTTGAAATTTCCAATGATTGAGTTTTCTGCATCGAGTCAAAATCGTTAATGAGAGAATCGCAATGCATCCAAGAATCGATTTTTCCCCCACCCCTATATAAAACGGTGATGTACGACTGCATGACTTGTGGCGGCTGAGCAGCCGTTGGCAACTACACTATTACAATAGTTTGTAAAACCTCATCTGCACCGATTAGTCGATTGACCCCTATTACAGACAGCTTTTGTTTTAGTTTGGCGGTGGAGCACATTGAGCACATATTTCCATGTGCTGACAGAGCACATGGAAATATTGCTTTTCTACAGGTTTGATGCTTGTTGAACAGGTATTGATAAAGTATTGGCATTTTACTCATGAAGGTTACTGCTTGCAGTGTACAACTGTGTGAAGCAATAGTGTAATAATGATCAGTGGGCATTTGGAAACAGTTAGATGGCATCACATCAGCCTGTTCTACTGTACATATATTGCCTGTTGCGTCTCAGGGCTAGGAATATTGTTTTCATGTTGCACAACCCCAGACTTCATACAATAAGAGGAAGGCTGAAGGCCAGCAGTGGTCTCAATGGAAGAAGGGAAGGTCAAGATGTGTTTAATGTGCGAGAGTAAACAACCAAAGGCAGAAAGAGACAAGCCTGGACCAGAGGAATCATATGCTATTATCAGACAAATACCACTAGCCATTAGCCATTAGCTTTTATGCGTCAGCTTGGATTTTAAAGTTAGGTTCAGCCGAATTGTCTGGCTCCTCCTAATCATGAGGAAAGAGGAAAGACTACCATGTACGTTGACCCCCTCCCTCAGACTGTTTTTGCATTTGACGCACCACGTATATAAAGCAGAACATTGGCTAACAATAGTCCCTCTCACACATAGCTGCTGGTTGCGCTAGCATTAGCAAGCCTGGAGCAAAAAATGAAGTTGTACATCAATGAGATTTGTTCTTCTGCAGTGGCAGTGAACACAACAAATGAGCCTCACCAGCAATTGTGCTACATTAGGAGCTTAAAAAGTTGTCAACATGAAGGTGCGGCTGGTTGCAGAATGGGCTATTGCACAGACCTAAACTACGGTACCTTTTCCTCTCATCAGTTTGACTAAGCAGTGGGGACATGTTTGCATTTTTAGTCTGAATTAAAGAGTTGAGAGCCAACAGAATCGACACTTGCGTCAACACAAACTTACAGAAACACAACAGGTGAGACTTTCCAGAAAAACAGCCAGCCACGCAGGGCTGTGAAAGAAAACCAAGCCCCGAACCCTCCCAACCATCTGACTCCGCCTCCTCTCTCTCCCTCTGTAACTATCGGACCAGCCAGACCAGATCAGAAGAGCTGCTGCCCTGGAGCCTCAGCTATGCATCATAGCACACCAACGTGTTCTGAGCAGTGCTGGAGGAGAGGAAAGTGTCTGGGTGCTGTAGAGGTGAGATTAGAAAAAAGGAAGCAGGCTTTCG
Organism: Leptoclinus maculatus; assembly: GCA_032191485.1. NCBI lineage: Eukaryota > Metazoa > Chordata > Actinopteri > Perciformes > Stichaeidae > Leptoclinus > Leptoclinus maculatus. The sequence continues at coordinate 16,125,499 of JAVDOI010000004.1, read as the reverse complement.
TAGCATCCATTGGCTCCCACAGATGTGAGGAGACACATCCTGTGAAATTTAGCCCAAAGTAGAATGGAAGCTGTTGGAAGTTGATTTCATGCATCGGTTTCCCCCAATGGTACATATCCACATAAGAAAATGCATCATTTATTTTCCATTTTGCCTTCCATCCGCACCATGCGGTGCAAAGGAAAACTAAGCTTTTTCCTAATTGAACACAATCTATGCTAATTGGATGACTACAGAGGAAGGTAAATTATATTTGTACTAGTCCAAAATTAAAACCTGATTGAACAAAAAGCTGCACAACTAAATGTCAGACCTGACATTTAAAGGTTAAATTAAGTATGCACTAAAGTCCAAGTTTTCCAAAATACAAGGCAGAATAGTAAGATATGATCACATTCGATGCACTTCAGCAAAACAAATTGTCGCACACAAGCTAAATACAAAATACAAAACTCAACACAAAACAATCCACTCAGCTGAGTAAAACAAACATATTTAGCAAACTCCATATCAGAGTGTGAACATTAGTGTCCCATTGCTAGCTAATTTAACTAAATAACAACCACATTATGATAATGACATTGCCTTCTTTAATATCTCAAACACAAAAGTGTTTATCCAGATGCACATAATTGTCTATGGGTCTAAAGTCTGAGTTTTCTCTTCCTGCCCATTCACATTTAACTCATTATGGTGTCGTCTATCAGAGACTAATAAACTACACACTGCATCTCTCTTACCTGAATTCCCCAACTGTTTGTAAAATCTATACTCCAAATGGAGCTGTGGTGCCCTGGACTTTATAGGTTCCTGAAAGAGAAGAGAGGGAAAAAAGAAAGTACAGTGAGTGTTGAATAGAACATAGCCCACAAATCGGTCATTCAATAATCTCTCTCTGCGATGTTGGTTGGCTCAGTTAACCCTGCGGGGGGGAAACAGAGCATTGTGTATTTATTTAAAAGGTAATTTGTAAAGTAATTTTGAAACATCAATCCTTGTACGGCTTTCACAGAGTGAAGGGAATTCATAGCCTCACTACAACATCACAAGCACAAGAAAGTAGGTTGTGAGTGACAACCTTGCATACACATTAACAGGATAATCTTGGCCTGCAATTAACTTAAATGCCTACAGTACACTGTTGTAGTTTCAATGCCTAATATAACTTAACTTCAGTCTCGGGTCAGACTTGTGGGATGGGAGAGGATAAAGAGCACTTCCAGCTGGTGAACAGCAAGCTTTTGTGCTGACATGGCAGATAATCAACCCGCTGGGACATATTGTTCATTATATTGCTAGCTCCAGCTTTACAACCTAAAGTGTAATCTGATTAACCCCACTCTTATGATGACAAGGGCATTATAGACAAACGTGAGGAGGACAGAACAAACACACACCCAACTTAATTCCTTTCCTTAATCTTCAATAGCTGTGCCACAGCCTAAAGTCCCCCTTTTCACACACTGCCAACCATACTGGCTTTACAGGAGTCCAAAGATGTACATTATCTTGTTTGTCAAATTGATAAGTAAGCTCTGATACACCAAACAATATGAAACAGCCATACATAACATTTACCTCCATTGTAAGACCTTTTTTCTTTACTTACACATTTATGAAAATGCCTTAAAATGTATTTAGCCTCGCAACTTCTCAAGAGGTGCTTGAAGTGAGATGATATCTTTCCCATGTGCATCTGATTCCAAATCACTTCTATTTAAAATTATATAAACTAAAAGCTGAAAACATTTAAGCTCCCACATTCACTCCATTAGGCCTTTATTAAATCAGAAGCATTTCTCTTCTGGTGCCCTCCTAACACGTAGGAGTGCACACACACACACAGTATGAGCTGTGTTCAACACAGTAAGGACCTTCCTCTTTTATCCTTTTCAATAGCCAGTCTCAGTCCTATGGGATCACCGCTGTTTCTGCTTTGTACAAGTTGTGGAAGTCCCAGATATCACGGGACACTAAATGCCATCTGGGTTCATAACATCATCCGGAGGCGATCGGTGAATTTCATCGAGCTGTATTCACTGTGTCTAGCAAGCCACAAGTCGACTGGTTTACTACAGCTGTATGAACACAAAATAAACTGATTTTGCTGTGATTTGATTGCAATAAACTGATAAAAGGGATGTCGAAATAACTACGTAATGATGCCGATTTGTAAAAAGTTTGAATTCATGTTTTGTTAGTTCTCTCTGCAAGACAACAAGCAAATAACTTAAAATACTTGTTTTCTCAATGGAGCTCGGATCGATCGGTGCTAGGCTATGCTAACATTGTAGCTGCTCTATCAACACTCAGAATAACGTCATATAGACGTAAATATTGTTCATTGTTTGTACCTTATGGTTTATACACATACATTTATACATAGTTTGGTCCGGTCTCTACTAATATGAGGTATCGTAGAGCTCTGGTTGCCCGCCTACAGTATTTGTTTCCTGATTCAACAACAGCAGGACGTCAGTGATGACAGGAGGAGCATCTCAACGCTGATAGGCTTTCGCAACACAGCGCCAAGCGAATTTATCACCCGAGTAAATTTCGCCTTTTCGCGTTTACTCGCGTCTTTGCATTGACTTTGTATGTAAAGTCTGTTTGGCGTAAACAGCAGAGAGAGGTAATGACCAGTTTTCTATGATTGCATGTCCTCTGAGAGGGACAGGGAACATGCAATGGCCAACAAGAGAAATGCATTGATATTTTATCATTTGTTATATTCAGGCATGCAAACAAAGATTTCCAACATCCTGCTCCAACGTGATGCCAACAAGAAAAAAAAGTGCCAGAGAAGTAAGCAGCCTCTGTGCATGCTGGGGGCTAGAGAGTGAGAGAGTGAAAGACAGGAGGCAATGCAGAGGAGTGGAGGCCTGTGGGAGGAAGACACGTGACCCGTCTAGGAGGCGGAGCGTCATCTACCTCCCACATGAACAACAAGCATGTCACCAACAAGTCAGGCCATGCCAATGAGGAGAGGAAAAGAAAATATCAAATATATAAATAATGAGTCAAAGCAGATGGCGCCAAACCACAGGACCCTTTAAAACAGCTTACAATAGGAAACAGAGGCTTATGGCAGCTTTACGTACTTAAGAGTCATCTCTATTCGTAGCAGATGGGCTAAGCTATGGCTGTGCAAATGACCAGTACCGAGCTGCAAATGTCTGATGCAACATCATCGCATATATGACAAGGATTTTTCACAGCCCCTGCTCATATCAAATAATCTTTGATCTGCTCCCTGTGCAGACATGCTGCCAGGACATGGCAGGGCGGCACCCACAGAAGCACTTTTGTAAAAGGGAATGTATTCTGGGTATTGCTGGGCGGTATACCGATTCATCCGGTATACTGGTTTTAATTTCCTGTCCAATTTGTATTTTTCATATACAGCCGTGAAGAGTGCTACGACCAGGGGGACCTGCGAGTGCATTGAGAGGGGTATCAACTGTGTACCCCTTCCACTCATGGTTATAACACTACAATTAATACCCACAACTAACTCTCTTTGACAGGGTAAAACACCATGGCACACAACAATTGCAAAATTAATAATTGTATATTTACAAATTTATACCACCGAATGGGTAACTTTATAGCTGCTAGCTAGCCACAAAACAGTTGAGAGAGGCTCTGTCGCTACTACACATTAAAGAACAGAAAAGAGAGATGGAGGATGAAGAAAGTGAGTCCGGAGATGCACTACAAGAACTTGTGTTCGAGAGAGGAGCTGTGTCTGTTGTTTGGAAGTTTTTTGGTAGTAAAAAAATCCAAGACATAGTGGAATACAAAGGCCGTCAGTAGTGTCAGTGAAACAGCAAAGCCAACAGGGTCAGACATCGCTCAACAGGAAAAGCACCATTACGAATGCAATAAATATCCACCTATGCAAAGACAGACGAGAAAGGACGGGATCAATGACTGATACGACTACAGACAGTCGAGAAAGGATGGGATCAATGATTATGATATGACTACAGACAGTCGAGAAGGACGGGATCAATGTGATTATGATGAGACTACAGACAGCCGAGAAGGACGAGATCAATGATTATGATGAGACTACAGACAGTCGAGAAGGACGGGATCAATGTGATTATGATACGACTACAGACAGTCGAGAAGGACGGGATCAATGTGATTATGATGAGACTACAGACAGCCGAGAAGGACGGGATCAATGATTATGATGAGACTACAGACAGACGAGAAGGACGGGATCAATGATTATGATGAGACTACAGACAGTCGAGAAGGACGGGATCAATGTGATTATGATACGACTACAGACAGTCGAGAAGGACGGGATCAATGTGATTATGATGAGACTACAGACAGCCGAGAAGGACGGGATCAATGATTATGATGAGACTACAGACAGACGAGAAGGACGGGATCAATGATTATGATGAGACTACAGACAGACGAGAAGGACGGGATCAATGATTATGACACGACTACAGACAGACGAGATCAATGATTATGATGAGACTACAGACAGCCGAGAAGGACGGGATCAATGATTATGATGAGACTACAGACAGCCGAGAAGGACGGGATCAATGATTATGATGAGACTACAGACAGCCGAGAAGGACGGGATCAATGATTATGACGAGACTACAGACAGTCGAGGACGACGGGATCAATGAATAAAACACTGGATTCGAGGTATGTCGGGCCGGGTCAAAAGTACTTTCTCAACATTGTACCAACAACACAGATTGTTACAGTCGTCCACTTTTCTACTACAACAGACCATTTGTCAGTTTTACAACTGTTGAAAAAAAGTTTGTTTTGAACAGAAAGTTCAAACTAACTCATTGATTTTTAAGTTGTTTTTTACTACTTTGCAGTTTGCACGATAAATTATTTTGGAACATTCTGCAACTGTTTCATGTATTCTGATTTCTTCATTTTTTAAACAGTATTGTGGGGTCAAGCACACCCTGTTGAAATTAAAGCCTTCAGAAAATACGTTTTTATATTCTATGTACTCCTGAGTGTATAATAAGCCACCATAAACATATACAAAGGCCCAGTCATGCCAAATAAAAAAAATACCGTGTCACACTGAAACCACCTAAATGTTAAAAAATAAATACTGTGGTATTGATTTTTTTGTCACATCGCCCAGAACTAAATTCTCCCAAGCATATATCCAAAAAATGAAGTCAGCTTCACCCGTCATCGTATCACCTTTGGTATTAGTATCATAAAAACTTCTGTTGCCTTTTATATAAATTTAGCAGGGCAAAATAAAAGGCAAAAACTTGACTTGATTCCTTTTGTAATACTTAACTGGAGTGTAAGTTTTGGTTACCCGGTACGGTGTCATGCAGAGAGCAGCTTTTTGCCAAGTGTGCTGGACCGTGTCCAGGACAGCTGACCCCAGACCAGAAGGGTCCTTCCCTGTCTAACCTGCTGCTACAGGAACCTCTCCGTCTCAGCTGTTCCACGCTGCAGCTGTGTATCTGGGTTCGTGACATATTGTGTTGCAATCATGCGGTCTAGGCGTATCCTTTCTTTGAAATGGACCTTTTCTGATTTGTGGCTGTTCAGGCTTTTTGCCAGTTTTTGTCCGTCTGACATTTCAAATACAAACATACATTTTGTGTTACGCGTGTTTACATATATCCGTCTTAAAAAGGCTCAGACTCTCCTTTCCAATGCCATTACATCTCAGTGGTCTATAACATTATGTTGAACTTAATTTTGGGCAATATTAGCAGTGCAACTGCTCAAATGACATCAATATAAAAAATTCTGTGCATCTGATAAATCGTCTTTGTCATGTATACGGGTCGTTTAATGGGTTGAATACAGACTTGAAAATTAACTCATCTTGTGTGCCTGCAGGTTAACAGTTTTGGTTGCATTGCTGATTTCTTTGTCCAGTTTTAGAGTTAATACTGTTAATTCCTACTCAAATCAGACAACATGCTACCAGAACTGTAGTTTATGCCGTTGTTATAACATACTAAAATGTCCGTGCCCGTTAACGGACCTTACGTGCAACAATGTAGGACCCCAACAACCAATACGATATCACCATTCTTCAGCCACCCTCATCTGCTGGCAATCACGACGATGGACATGAGCATATAAATAGTGACTTATTCTAGCTGCTGCGCAAAGCTAAAACGCTTACAGATTTGTCGATATCAGCGCAAGCAGCAAATACTTCCCGAGTGGGATCAAATCCTGTAATTACAACATCCTGGGGATGAGTGTGAGATGGACTGTTACATGCCATTTCAAGGATCTCTCTTAGAATAAAACACTTAAAGCTAGTATAAACATATGATTATGTCATGACGGATTAGGTGGTGGTTTCTGTATTTCAACCTGTGGTAGCCTCCGTAGACTTGTGTGGCTGGAGCAAGCCATCAGCACCACACACACACAGTCCTCTTCCTGGGATTAACCAACTCTGCATATGATGTCATCTGGGCTAAATCTGATCTCTGCTCCAACACAGCTGAGAAAGATCAGAATTGACCTATGTGACAGGATGGAGTAATCACCACCAAATGAAAGGGAGGGGGCAGCGAGTAACAGATATGTAACAATAAACCACGGCCTTCACACTTTGTGCTGCATATCCTTTGAGTTGTGGACTGTTGGTTGGATAAAACAAACAATTTAAGGAAGTAAACATGGACATTTTTCACTTTGTTGTGACATTTTATAGACGAACAATCAATTGATCAAGAAGAAAATTAAATAAAGATATGTTAGTTGCAGCACTAAAGTCAAGTCTAATAAATTGTTACTTTTTAATATTACCATTGGTAATTCACCAATATTGTAAAATAATTGATTTCACACATTACTTACTAGACACATGATGCCATGTTGTGGTGAAATAGAAAAGGGGACCCCACACACGATAAACAGATTTTTGAAACGGCATGGTTCAGTAAAACAGCTGCGATGATGTAATGCAACAACTAAAAACACATCTGTTTATCATGTGTAAAGCCAATCTGACATTTAACGTGCACATATGTATGCCGACGTGAGCCATATTCAGGGGAACAGACCCAGCATTATGCATGAGGCCCAGAATAAACCATGACCTTTGCCTGACACCCTGTAAACCAACTCACAATATGCAACCGGCAATGTGACTCCCCTCATCTTAGACAGAGCAACTCAAACGTCTAAATAGTGCATCTCTACTCAGCAGCCTTCACAGTGGTAGTAATGATGTTAACTGTAAAGCTAAAATAAATGGAGATGATTGGAGTGTGTGTGTTTCATTCATGCAGTCTTTATGATCAGAGGTGTCTTTGGCTGGGAGGTGGTGTTAAGGAGCGAGTGGTGTCAGAGAGCAACAGCCGGCCGGCGTCCAGCACTTCTCCCGTTTCAGCTCAGATTTAACACACCCAGATGGAGCCATCAGCTGCCTCCCAAAATGCAGAGCGATAACCTAGCACTGGTTGAAATCAGTCAGAATTAGACATCAATTGAATGTTGCGGGGAATTTGAACAGAGGGGGGTAATTGTGGCCTTTGACCCAGGTTCACTTTGTGTGCCAATTGAGACAAATTATCGTGATTTAGACGAGACGATTAACATCGATTGTGTTAAAATTGAATTGTTCTATTTCGAAGGTGCTGAGGAAGAGGTGTGGTACAGCTAACTGAACGGAGAGATGGCCTTAAGACACTTAATGGTGTATCACGTCATCTCATTGTCAACACTGAAGATGGCTTCCACAGAAGTTCAAATATAATGTAGTCCGTGGAAGGCAGACGCAGCACAGTGTTGCAAGAGATCTAAACAAACAGGCAGGGGAAGTTCCACTCTTGTGAACACAAGAGGCAACTCTCCTTTGTCATTGAATACTGGAGCGAGGCGTGGCATAAGTTCAGCGTATTGTGTCGTACTCATTTGTTTAACTTTAAGCTTGTACATAATATAAATGTTTTCTATTGGGTCCTGACATAGTTAAGGATTTGTCACAAATTAAGAGTCACTAAATAGTAGGACAAAGAGCTATTTTTGTTGTTTGGAATCTCTAATGTACAGTCTGTACAGTTCACATTGTTTATTGGGTTTGAAATTAAAGAATAACTGAGGTTAATGTGCTCATTTTCAGCATTATGGTGTTCACATTCAAATTTCTAAGAGCAATGGATGACTTGTAGCCCCTGTTACTAAACATCGTACCTTAGATTAAGTTGTTTTCTTTTATGGCCAAAAAGTGAAATGATCCTTACTGGTTGGGTTGGTTACCAGACCAACTGAGTCTCAGTTTCACACGGTGAAGACCAGACTGGAGGCAAATAGCAACAAATTAAAGATGTCTTGATTACAGGCCTGAGAGTTAATCATAGACGATACCAAGTGGCCGCTGATATTTCCTGATCCCAGACTTCAGAGAAGTCATTAACTGCATTTTCAACTAAATTGTATTTGTCCAAAATACGTTGCTACATTTATTTTCTTCCTTTGTGGTTAATTCTAACCTCAAACCTTGCATTTCTGTCTTACAAAGCAAACTCTTAAAAAAAAAAAAAAAAACAGCTCTTTTCAAATTACAATCACCTGATTCTGGTTTGGTTATTTTGGCTCTAGTTTACCACTTCAGTTATGATGCTTATGAAAGGACAGTGTAAACTCATGGCAGTCACTTCCATCACAATAGAGAAAGTGTGAGAAACTTGTTAACTATTGCTATGGCCTTGATCATAAATTATAATTTAGAAAACAAACTTAACTCTTAAATGGAAAATGTGATGAGCTTCGCCATGAACTACGATGTACACTTACAACGTACAATTACACAGCACTTACTGCTCTACAGGCACACACCCCCCTTATTCAAACCTATTGTGTGTGCTGTCACAATTTGCACTGTTTGTTGTTGTTGCTACTCAGAAGTCAGCAACATTTAGACTCCTGTGCAGGTTTGATCCTGTACTGAATCATCCATAAAGCAAAAACCTGTCTGTGTGAACGTACTGTGTTGTAATGGCTACTGATTCAGAGGATTAGCTAGTTGACTGAAGGTAGGCTTTTACATGCTGTTGACATCAAAGGATTTATTCATGTAGCCTGCCCAAAATGCTCTCTGGAGAGCCCGAGCAGGGTATGGAAGAACTTAAATCGTCAAAATGTCACTTTAATTCCAGCCAAACATGCCGACGGCGCTTTTGGGCCTTTGACAAGTTCTTTGACAACTGCCTCATTGCCGGCTGGTGTAAGCTGCTGAGCTAGACTGCAACAAGAGTTGCTTATCAGTGGGAGGCAGACAGGAGAGTTCAGCACAACATCTCAGATTTCCTACAGAGTATCACGACTGACCAGCACCGTGAGTGGCTTCACTCACATTAACAACCTTACTCTTGTGCCTCTGCATCAGTGACTCAGCCAGCGAAAACAACAAAAAGTCTGCCCGACGCATTCCAATGTTCCCCATACATACAGAACAACTACATACCATACAGTATATAGGTGGTCTTTGAGAGCAATATACAACATTTATTTATGAAATACTACAAGCATCATTAATCTTTCTTTTGGCCACTTGGGCGCAGTACTCCACAACAAGCTCACATCATTGCCTCAAAACGTTGTTTTGGTCCACATGTTATCTGCCAATGGACACATCGAGCAGACATGCAGCTATATCAACAATCATTAGGATCAGATATAAGCCCATCATTTACTCTCCTTATAGCTCAGTTTGTTCTTTACCAAGTTAGAGTTTTTGTCATGTTTTTTTTTTTTTTTTTTTAAACAGCTGCCTGGTGAAACTGTAAACACTGATGAGAGCAGTGAGACTGAATCCAATAGTACATTTGCAGTCTGGTAAAGCGAAAAAAATGAGCACAAAGATGCTAAAACAAGCTGTAGAGCTGAGGGGAACTACGGAGTCCGGTGATAATTGTCTGTGGGTTATCATTTGTGCAGCTTTAAAGATTTAACTGACATTCCATTCACTTTTTTATTATGCACCAGTTTTTATTAACACTAGACTACAAACCTAGCTGGCTAATTGGGTTGTCTCTAACCTACATGATGCACTCCGCTAGATCCTTTCCTTAGATAACGACAACCCTGTGTCTTTTTTTTAAAAGAAAATAAGACAGTCTTGTTACTTTATATGGGTAAACATCTTCAGACAACAGCCAAGCTGGAATTAACCTTAATTAACTTTAGCTGATAAAGTCCACAGGAAACACTCCTCATTTCAGCCGGAACCATCAAGTTCACAGGTTAAAAATAAGAAGCCCGGACTACCATTGTATTTTTTGATGGCAAAGGGCAATTTCATTTTCAAGTCTGAAATCCATCTGTGCTTTGAACAAGCCAACATACATTGGGTAAAACACTGCTCTGTATGTACATGGCTGGCACACAATGCACAGTAGGTCTCTGTGTTTACCGTGTTTGTCTCCCTGTATGGTCACTCCAATATCGGCCCCCTCTCCCTTAGCTATGGGAGGCGCATTTTGTACAATAAGTCCCAACACTAACATTCACTTATTACACTCCTCCCACATGGGGATGATATTACAGGCACTTGTCATTGTCAAAAGTGTTTGTCGACACAATGAGGCCTCCAATTGGTTTATTACTTATTACTGATGGTACCAGCAGCATGTCTCACAGGCACCTCCTGTCTGTCAAAGACCAACTACATGCAAAGGGGCTACAATACAATACAAGCTGAAAGATAAGATAATGGCAGAGAGGGAGCGAGAGAGAGCAAAAGCATTTAAATAAAAATAGTATAATTCAGTGGTGAGATCAACGTTTCAGGGAAAAAGAGGATTAGATGGTCATTTTCTCAGTGGACAGTTATGTCATCGTGCCAGGGGAGTGCATTGATGGCAATAGTGGCTCGTTTCTACGTTAAGCCTCGACAGAAAGCAGGCATTAAATGCTGCGGTTTCTTTAAGACACTGGGATCTCCCCTTGGGAGTACAGCCTGCAGTGTACATACAGCAGCGGCTATATGGTCCTGCCTCCATCACATAAGCGTTTGTCAGTGTGAGAAAGCATCCAGCTGAACCAAAGACTGAACCACTGTGTCTTGACAAGGCCTGCTAACAAAGAAGACCTTTCAGCACTCTGCAGTTTCCCCCCTTCTCTCTTGCTTTCTGCAGCAGCATTCGCAGCAGTTCCAGATCCACTGACAGAGGATCTTGTGGCACTGGCCTGCCATACGTCTCTATCTCTGCTATCACATGGTGGAGCAGGGCGACACTGGCGTTCACCTTTGTCCCAGGTGCAGGCAGGCTCCACCCACAGGCCCTGCACTGAGAGTTGGTACACAGGACACTCAGCACATAAAGGCACCAGCTCAACACTGAGTCATCATTATGTGCTGTCCTGGAGAGGCTGCCATCTACAATTCATTAAGTTGCAACAAAGGAGAAAGATTAAACTAGTTTTAACAAGACTGATAACAAATCGCACTTTGACATCTAAACAAAGTTTCCCTTTTGGTTTCCTGGTAGATCAACACTTCACCAATCACAAAGTAATAATTGACATACTTCCTTAGAAGTTTATCAGTTAAGAATCTACTTTATTTTAATGACATGGGGAATATTGGAGGAAGTGTAGTCAATATTAAAAGGGCTCGTCAAATATCTTTTTTTTTTTTGTTTGTCATCATAATAGAGAGAAGCATATGGAGCCAGAGGGTGCAACACTTTATTTCCCGTGTTCTTGTCCTATACTCTGCAAACAATTATTTTAGACACTAAGTGAGCAGAAACTCTTCATGTCAAGCATGTGTTAGCAGATGCTCATAGATAGCAGAGCTGTTTTGAGTTTTAGTCCATAAGGAAGAGTGCAGTCACTCTGATTCGGACTAAACACAAGCCCTACTGGACAGGCAGCGACATTCACTAGCTTACCCCAGGGAGCTGTGTATTCAGGGACAGACAGAAACATGGACAGACAACTGTCAGAGATTTTGGGGTTAGCCCAAGAATTGACATGGGAGAAGGCCTCTCCACATCAAGCGTAAAAACACCAGCGCATGGGTCGAAAACTACTTAGAAAATAAGTCAAATTTGTCTAGTTTGTTTTGAAAATAGAAGCCAAAAAGATATATATATATATAATATATATATATATATATAGATAGATAGATAGATAAATGTTAAATTAGGCCATTGGAGTCATTAATGTAACAAGAAAACATTAATCACCACCTGAAATTAGTCCTCAAAATGAAATCATAATTAATCCAGAGTCCTTGCCCTACTACTAGCTGGGCTTTCCGTGCTTGTTGACACCATTAACTCACTTCCTATTGTCACTTTTACACATTCAAATAAACGCTGGGTCCAATAAGCTACAGGATCCATGGAGCAATGTTATGGTCCTAATGCCAGATCCAGATATAGCTGGACACCATGGGGATAAAAATACCCAAACAGATGGGAGGGTTCACAGGCAACAGGGAAGAGGCAGCCAGCACAACTAGAGATTTTAGAGAGGAGAACTGCAATTACAGCTGTTTGCTAACCTCTGCCTTCTATGTGGTTAGCAAAGCCTTCAGTGGATGCCCGTTCAGAGATAATAACCTTGCTGGGAGATACGATGTGGTGGAGATGACGCCAAGCCCACCATTCAGCTCCAGTACGACTACTTAACTGGAGTCTGAGTTATGCCGTGCTTATATTAAGGCATTGCGAGAGAGAGAGAAAAAAAAAACATCTGCCAGTGATCAAAGCGCTACAAGTGGCAAAACATTTATGGCAAAGAAAAGATGTGAGGAAGAGAAAAGTTGATGTGCGGAGGAAATGGTTGAGCAGTCACTACCTGGAATCTAACAATCAGAAAACAAAGAGGCCCCGACATTTAATGTGGTTTCTCACAGCCTGTCTAAATGCTACTTAACCAGTGGCTCTGAAAAAGGGGTTATATTATGTATATTATTGATTGCTCATAGGGCCTGGTGTCCCTATAACTAAGGACAATGTAGGATAGAGAGGGAGCTTGAAGCTTTTACAAAGACTATTTTTACATTTTAGAAACCTTCAAGGCATGAATTTCAGTCCAGAGGACAGCAAGTAAGTCATACCACACTTGTTTACAAACACTTCGAGGAACTAAAAAAAGTTAAAAGCTAAAAAATACAAAGTTCATTTCAGCTTGCCTGCCCTTTGAAAAAGAAAGTCAAGATATGATTTAAGATGTTATCCAATCTAGTCGTCTTCACCTCTTTGATAAACACAAGCAGAGAATGGTTGACTCATTAACAGTACATGGGGCCAACCTGTGGGAGGAGGGAGTGGCTGACAGTTTACTTCCTGTCTTTGACTCTCTTAGGTCAAGGAGTCCACAGCACTAGGAGTCGGATTCTTCACATAGGATGTGGGTTGATATTGAAAATATACCGGAACAGTAATGTAATGTACATAATATTTGAAATTGTGAGTTCATTTTTTTTCTGTGTTACTTCACCAACCCTGAGAATGCACTTACCAATTTGATGGCCACATATTCGTTAGTATAGAGATTTTTTCCCAACCGCAGCTCTCCAAAGTTCCCGCAGCCAATTTTTTTACCCACACGGAAGTTTGGGCCAACCATAAGAACTCCAGAATTGGTCCCCGAACTCCGGCCCCCATGTCCAGTCCTGCTGCCTGCTGTCTTAGACATCTTTTTCCCTTCCTCTGTCTCTCCCTTGCCCCCTCTCTTATCAAAATCCATAAGCTTGTGATACCCTGGCCTCTCCACGGTTATTCTCCAGCCATGCAAACCATAGAAACTCCAGTAACGACAGAGGACACTTTAGGGAGGGAGGCAGAACCTCACAGGACAGAGGAAAGGTGTTGCTGTTAAAATGTGCAATGGTTCAGAAGACACTTGAATGAGCTGAAGTGCCCCGTGTGTCAATCCGACAGCTCTTCTGGCGAGTGCTTCCCTTTTTTACTTTGTGTTCCTTGTTTACTAGAGGGGCTCCAGCTCCAGTCTCAGAGTAGCATGTCCCTGCCTGAACAATAGGCAGGTTGTGCAAGGACGTGCCCACAGACGCACATACAATACTAGTCATAAAAAAGCACTCCGAAAGCCAGCTACTGCATCCACAAGGCCACGTGGGAACATCTCCTGGAGTTCCTCATTCCTTCTGGTCAGCCTTCAGTGACACAGTGAACACTCTCCATGCTGCAGGGCTGCATCAGACGTGGCAACCCAGAGTCAAAGACAACAGCGACGAGAAAGATGGGTAACCGATTGGTTTGATGTTAGCTGGGTATCTGAAAAAGCAAAAACAGAGATAAATCAGTCCATTTTCTCTATGTAAAACAACATGGATCATCTGTCACACAAAGTCAGTCATTATTATTCTTACAATAACTTTATTTCTATTAAATATAACTAAGCAATATATCAATACTGTGATATGAGACTAGATTTTGTCTCGTAATTAGAATTGCAACAATTAGTCAACAAATTGACTAGTCAATTGGCAGAAAAATTATTTTGGACTGACAAAACATTTAAAGGAATCACGTTGGACTTTGAGAAACGTGCCACTTTTCCACTATTTTTTTAACATAATCGTTTGTTGAAGCCCTAATTGTAATGATGTAATATGGCACAAGCGTCTCTTTTCCTGATTTAAAAAAATATCAGATTTTCTCCGTATCACCCAGTCCTGTTTAAACATTTTTTTCTTTCTGAAGAAAACAATGTTTACTAACTGCAGATGAGATGCCGTCTCTCCAGAAGCTATCCCATTCAAGCACTAAAAGCATAATCTGTGAAGCAATCAATAAAACCAAAATATTGGAAAACTGAATTATCTGTTCTCATAACACTTCATGGTCATGATTGATGAAGAGATTAAAACTTTAACCTTTTACTTGAAGATCAAATTATGTCTACTGTGGCTGTTCCTCACTACAGCTGAAATGAGATCTTGCTCCAGACCGGCACAAGGCAAATTCAATAAAGCAATCAATATTAGCGGATATATTCCAAGGAGGACCTAAGGCTTGAAAATAAAAAAAGATCTCTTTTACAATTAATCTATTCTTTGAAAGGCCAAAACACAGTGCCTTACAGGGATTCTGTAGATACAAAATGTATCTAATGTTGTTGAAACACTAATTAGCTCAGTTTTAGGCTCAATCCTAAACAGCTTTTTTAGATGTGTAGATCCTCAGATAAATACAAAATAATAAACAAAAAACATCTTCACACTTCTTGTAATGAGTATTAATACACATCCAACAGGTAAGGACTAAAAAAAATACGGAGATACACTATACACTACAACAGACGCAATTCGAGGCACAAACATTAATCACAACCATAATTTCAGTTATCATCGGTGGTGTAACTAGACCATCTCGGTGCTGTTTTTTGCCAACAATCACATGTGGACAACTCTGTCCAGAGAGCAGGTAATGCAGGCACTAGCAATTGGCAGCTACTCTTTCCTATGGAAAGGCACTTACACAGATCAATGACTGCTGTAATGTTTCGTCTCATCATTAGATTTGCATCATTGGGAAGCATATTAAAGGGAGATTTGGATACGGACTACACTACAGCTAGTTCAGCTGTGTGTGAACTAACATAGCCATCACAGGATTAAAATACAGTACAATCAGACATAAGTATGCTGATAAGTGAGCGTTGTATGTAAAATTTTCATTCAAATCTTTACACATGATACCTTTGTGATTTTAATTTGTTCTACCGAAAGTTAATTGCACAAACAATTGGAGGGATGACATTTTCTTGAGGAGACAAGGTTATATTAAAATTAAACTAGCTACAGCCTGAAATGTTTGAAGGTGCGAGTTTCTAAACAACGACACAACCCAATGAAATCCCATTAAAATATTGAGAATGTCTGTACCCTTTCATTAGTGCAGTCGGCACGCCTGAGAAAAGGAACACATTTGTAAAGCCAGGTATGCAGTCAATCATTACAATGTCTGTCTTCCTTCTAACATGCTGCATGGCGATACTTACTGTCGGAAATGAGAAGAGACTAGCCTGCTTGGTCACAAGATTTGGAAGCACAATAAACGAGGTAGGTAAAAAGCAATGTCTAATGGTCACAACAACCATTTAAATGGCAAAATGCACTTCATTTATCAAGGTGACACAAAAATGCACTAGTCCACTCTTTTAAAACACAAATATGATAATCATTGAATATGAGAAAGGATAGAGGTGTCCCTAGAAAATAACAAATGGATCAAGATCTAAATAACTTACTGTCTCAGGTAACCTTTTGGCCATCTTGGCCCATATAAATAGACTGTCTCATTTCAGGAAGTTATGCATTGTTTTTCATGTCAACTGACTGAGTAGTAGGAGGCACATGCAATACAGAGACAAACAAAACTGTGAATGATACCTCACCGAAACCTAACGTCAGCGTGCTACAGTTCATGTTGTAGTCAGTTCAGTTAAGTTAGTAATAACACGACGCAAGACAATTTCAAAGCATTATAAATATGAATTCAACTAGCTACCAACAAAAAAACTCAAATCGACAATGAACACTGGCACCTGCTCCAGATTGACAAATGTTCTTCTCCCGTGGTAAAAAAAAAAAAGATCTGCCTTTTAGAGCTTGTATTAATGCTAATAGCTAATAATGCTAACACCAACTGGCTTAGTAACAGAATGGTAGCGGCTGTCATTTTACGCCAACTGTTAGTTTAGGGTGTTTCAAAGTCCCCGCGTCCTCTCTTTGATTGCACAAAGTGTGTTTTACAATACAATATGAGAATAACCGTCGACCAGTGTCATGAACCCAGGTTAACGTTACTATCTGGTGGACAAGGCCAGATACTGTGAAGCTATCTTATAGCGTTAGTTAGCTTGATATCTTCAATCCTGTTCTATTTTCTAGAACTAGGTAGAAACAGCATTAACTAAGTAAATGAACATAGAGTAACGTTAGAAGTTTATCTTGACGTTGCTGCTAACGCTAAATAGAAATGTCCCGTAGCAGTAATAAGCTAACCTAGCTAGCACCAGAAACACCGTTCCTCTTGGCCCAACGCCTGATAAAAAACACACCTTACGATTTAACGTCAGCTAGTCTGTTTACAACACTGTACCACAATCACACAAGCTATTAACCTTTAACGAAACCATGTAAATTGAGCAAGTCAAACCTGGACAGAACATAAAATATTCATTGTGCAACATTAACCTGTAAATGCTTAATAACTGAGAAATAACGTCCGAAGCGACGTTGGAACTAATTAATGTCCCTGACTGGAGTAACGTTATGATACAAGCGGTAGTTGTTTCACCAAAGAGTGTCGTTTTCACAGTTCCGATTCCAGCTATAGCCATTACACTGACCACTGCTGGGCAACTCCTTAATCCTGAACAACCGACGGCAGCCTGGGATCTCTTGCCGCTTAGCTCACTAGCTAGCTACTTAGCAAGCTAACGCTAGCACACGAAAAGATTAGCACGAACGTTAACGTACCGCGAGACGGTGTCTTAAAAACAACGTTTACGAATACGTTTCTGTCGCCAAAGGAGAGCGGGTTACCTTTACATGTCAGCTATCGAAACGCAGTCGAAGTCATGGTTCTTCGTGTGTGGGTATCGTTCTCATTGCGTTTCTCTTGCCCTCAAGTTGCTATGATTTCGCTGTTGTCTCTTTAAGCCTATCTCAGCCGCCGATACCCGGGCAGGCACCGCGTCACGCCGGCTCACTCTGCGCTACGCTGAGGAACGTGCGCAAATGGTTTGAGGAATACAGAAAAACATCAGGCGTGCGTATCTTATCGGGGAACTGCACCAAAACTGGTCGATTTAGTTGACATATGTACACTTCTAATATAACTGAGATAGACTGAAGATAAGATGGTGTGAAGACATTCAAACATCTACGACCTGGTAAACGTGTAACACAGTTATATGTTTATATATTTATATATTTACCACAACTCAGGGGGTTATTGTCCTAAATATGATACTGTCAAACATGATTCTTTGACAGTTGTAGCCTATACTAAGTGTGACCGCAGTCAATCTTTTGAGTCAACAGAGATGGAAGGAGTATTTAAATGTTGTACTTAAAGTAATACCCAAATGTAGAAATACTCTGTTACAAGTAAAGGTAATCCATTTAAACGTTTACTTAAGTAAACCAAAAAAAGTACTCATTATGCAGAATGGCCCATTTCAGAATTATGTTTATTATATAAGTAGATTATAATAATGTATGTATTAATGTGTGCATAAATTCAATAGTGAAAGGTGTGGCTACATTTGAACTATTCTATACACTGCTGGGTGGCTTGTGAACTTCACTTATCAATGTTTTCTAAATCCATGATACTAAATTATAATTTATTTGTTCATTATATTTTTTATTATTCATCTGAATGTGTTAAGTAAAGATTATTGAAGTCATAAAATAAATGTATTGGATTAAAAAGTAAAAATGTTCCCTTTGAATTGTAGTGAAGTTAGACTATTAAGTAGCATAAAATGTGGGGAAGACAAAACAAGTAATTTTAATGTTTTCTTGGGCTCTGGGGAATTTTTAATGAGCATTGTTTCACTTTTTTTCAACAGTTTATACACTCAATAAATCAAAATATGTAAAATAAAAAATCACGTCATCTTAATTCCGCTGTTAATAAATGATAAAACTGAATCATCAACAAGTCATTTACCACAAAAAAAAAGATTTTATTTTACATTTCTATGTTGTAGTACCTAGTTACAATCAGGAACTTATCTCAGATGGTTTTACCATCATTATAACTGTGTATCTACTTGGCTGTGTAACCATTGAAATAATGCTGAAGGAGACAATGATATCTTTAAATGGTGTTTACACTGCTGGTGATGGATTAAACAACAACCTCTTTCAAGCAAACTCTCTGGCTAACTTAAAGCAGCCTGTAGATGTTAGTAATTAAAGCAGACCCAAATTAGACCTGGAAGTATATGACTGTACAGCTGTACATCCCTTCAGACAGACAGGCAGACATTCAATAAAGCTTTCTAAATAAATTCACATTATGTCTGTAGTCAGGTTTACACAAACAAGGCAGTAAGTGCTTCTCCCTCTTGTCTTTTCCCACACTGGGTTGCTTCAGGTGTACCTGAGTCCACAAGGAGCAGAGATCTCGTGCTGTTGGAGAACAGGACTACAGTTGCAGCCGCAGGTGAGGGTGTGGCACAGCTTTACTGGAACAAGCAGTCTGAAGGGAGAGGCTACAGTTTTTAGTAACTGGCGATGGATGAACCTCCAGGGTGGGACTGTGCTGCTGTATGATGGGCCAGAACACCGGGGGAAGGCTGAGCTCGGTGGACAGCACTCCTACAACGGGCTGGTGAGGCGGGTGGCTGTAGCGCTCCCCTGTCATGAAGGGGAAAAGTGGAGGAGAGTGAAGTCTGAGGGGGCACCGTGAAACATCAGAGTCTGAAGGAGCGAGAGGTGCGTAAACATCCCTCGTTTTATCCACATGAGGAGGGCAGAGACGAGGACGGATGCTTCTGTCAGTATGTGATGGGGTGATGTCCTTTTTGTCTTCGGTCCCGACCTCCTCCTGTCCCACCTTGCTGCAATGTGGTGCCTCCTCCAGACTGTGGTCTCGGGAGAAGGGGGAGCACCTCTGACCTTTACGAAACTTTGCCCTCCTGTTCTTGAACCACACCTGCATGAGAGAGAGTAAACAGCAAAGGTAGGCCTATGTTAACATGGGTAGAAATGTAAAGGTAATCCTGATAATGAAGGTAATGACAAATTAGATCGATGAGAAGTAGTTTCTATTTTCTTTCCCTCATTAAAAGTTACATTTCTGAGAATGAATATTAATATCAAAAATGAAATGCAGCTTTCCAGCTAAATATTCACCGTAAATAAACAACCACAAACAGTATTGGTTTCAGCAGGTTTACAGTCAGGTGTTGGGCGTACTGTGCTCTCACCTGAATGCGGGCCTCAGGCAGGTTGATGCAGACAGCCAGTCTCTCTCTCATGCCGACATCTGGGTACTGAGTCTGCTGGAAAGCTTTCTCCAGAGCCTGCAGCTGCGACACCGTGAAGGCCGTTCGGCTGCGGCGTTGCTTCTGCTGGTTGCCATATCGAGCCTCCAGAATGAGCTCTGGCAGGACAGAAAAAAACTGAAAGTCATCACCAAAATATAGTCAGCAGCAAGTTCTCTTTAACTTTCTGTAATTAGGAGCATGGCAGGGAAGTAGTTTGCTTTTTTCTTCCACATTTCCATGTTGTTTTTCCTTTCTTTTCAGCGATGCAGTAAATAATTGACCTGATTTTAGAGTTTTATTTGTAAGACTTTCCTCTTTTCTTCTCTTTTCAGCCTCACGTAAATCTGTAAAGTATGACTGCATAGTAAGCTTTGCACAAGTGGAAGTTGTGAAGGTTGATATAGACAGTGTTGGAAGAAGTATAACGATTCTTCACTGAAGTCAAAGCAGCAATACCACACTTTAAAAATTCTCCATTACAAGTCATACCTTCATAATTTCACTTAAGTAAATAAGCATTACCAACAACATAATGCAACAAAATGCATTAATGTGTAAGTAGCACTGCAATGCTAGTAGTGCACTTAGATCCTTTTTAAAGAATATATTTTGATGTGCAAAATCTTTATTTGCAAAGTAACCATTGGTGAAAGAAGTTGCAATACTACAGTGTAGAAATACTCTGTAACAAGTAAAACTCAAGTACAAAGTACACAAGTATTGGCATCAAAATATACCTGAGTAATCTGTCAAGTAACTAGGAACTATCGCTCTCAAATATATGTAGTGAAGTAAAACGTAAAGTATTTGCCACGGAAATGTTAGTGGAGTAGAAGTACAAAGTATCAGAAAATGGAAATATTCAAGTAAAGTATCTCAACATTGTACTGAAGTAGAGCTACTTGAGTAAATGTGTTAGTTACTTTCCACCACATGTCCCCAAAACAAATCACTGTTCATTATTAAAGTTTCTGTTGTTCATAATCTATTGTTTATCCCTGTTATGATCATCAACTGGACACCGTTAACCCTCTTGGTAATCACAACATCCTTGTGTATTAATTAGTTACATACATTTTTAAACATTACATAGCAACATAGTTCTGGAGAAGAGAAAATCATTTTAAACTTCGATGACCCACCTGCCAGTCTCTCAGCCACAGAGAGGGTGTGCACTGTGGGGCTGGCTGCAGAGTAAACGTGGTACTGCTCCGCCATCTGGTGGTGCAGGTCGAACAGCATGGAGTGAACACCGTGGAGGGGATACACACCGCCACCGCCGGACGTCCCGCAGAAATTCAAGGAGTTCATATCTAAGGAAGCAGAAAAACGTCTTTAACTTACCAACGTGTGTATTTTTATATGGATGGCATTAGAATATACTTGAGTACTCTCACACCTTAGGCAAAGTTAATTAAAGGTTCTAAACTTGCTTCTGATGTTTTAGGTAAAGCACTTTGAATTGCCTTGTTGCTGAAATATGCTACATAAATAAACTTGCCTTGGCTGTTAAAGGTTAAACTTATGATAAAGGGAGCAATTACTGCAGAAAGAGTAAATCACGTTTTTTTATTATCTGTTAATTTGATAAAATGGTTTGAATGAGAAGCCAACAATACACATCTACGACAGAACATTAGTTATTACTAGAGGGACTAACATTATCCCTCAGTGCTCCTTATATTATTATTATTAGGCTACTTGCCTCCTTTTCTCCTTCCTTGGCTGTATTCACTGTTCAGATTGTGAACGCTGTATTTTATAAGTTACTTAATACAGCTGTATGAATTGCTAACAATTCGGTTGGGAGATTCATCATTGTAAGTAAAAAAAAACATTGTTTTATTTTACAAGGAGACCAAATTTGTACACTTATTTTGCATCTTATTTCAATAAAAGCATCATTTTTAACTCAAACAACAACAACTAAAAAAACAGATTCCTTTTATATCCATCCAACAATTAAGACACAAAAATTCTCCTTTCAATTCAAGAGATGAAAAAAACGTCGTTAAAACCTTCAGTTTTTTAGGGTCCTTGGCTGTTTACCTGAGATCCAGCGCGTGAAATCAAGGTGCGCTCCTACAGCAAATAAATCAGAATGTGGTGAGCTGTGTAGTCCAGTATTTCTTAGTCCAGTTTGGGCCTTAAATCCTCGCACACCAGCGCTCTTTGTCGTGGCACCAATCTAATTCTCTGAAACCATTCTCACCCACGACAATTTAAGAAGCATTTACCCAGGCTCCCCTCAGCCATTAGCCAATAGAAAGAAAGGTATTAGCCGGGATTAGGTGGGATGAGGGAAGAGAGGGGGGTTGCAAGGAGCTCAAGTTTTTGAAACTATTGAACTTGAGAGATTTATGCCAAGGATCCCCCTATAAGCGAGCGTTTCATTCCCTCCCGTTAAAACAATTAAAACAATGCGGTCGGCTAATCTCCGAGGCAGGACAGATTAAAATAACAGCCTTTGATTGTGCTCTCCCTCCCAGTCCTCTTTCTCCCAGACCGCTGGCTTTGACAGTCTCCCCTCAGAGTTTTTTTTTTTTTCTCTAAGGGTTTGTTTTGCTAACAGGCACCATATTTTGCCCATAAACTGTCACCATGTGAAGTTAATCCGAACCTCCTCAATGAGAACTATTTCTTTAAAGATCCAGCTGAGCTAAATTAGAAGTCTTCCCAGGAACAGAAAACAGGAAAAAGAATTTAACAACATGAAGTCTAACGGGCAATTTGTCATCAACACTTTTATCACCATCACTTCTGGTACATGGTGGAGAGTGGGTGCAATTACTTGATTTAGTTACAGTTTTTAGGTTGAGTATTCTATTTTATGCCACTTTATACTGCAAATTAAGTAATTTTACTACAATTAATAAATTAATTAAGTTAATTATTACTTTGCTAATTAAAATTTTACCCACACAACATTCATTTACACAGTGTAATGTAGTTGTATGCAGCTATAAGGGCATTCACCTTATTTATTTATGCACAGGGTTTGTCAACAAATTATAACTTCTTCTACTTTATAATATTCCAACTGTGTTTTATTCATTATCTGTTTATGAATCAGCCTCTGAGCCCACAGAAGGAGTTACAGTTGTAGACAAATACATAAAAAAACATGTATATCTGCTTACAACTACAGTATAATGTGTTGTAATCCATTTATTATATGTTTACATACTGCTTATGAATACTTAACAGAGGGTTTATAGTAAAATGTTATGTTGTTACTCAAATACTTGACTTAATTATAGTTTTTAAGTTGAGTATTTCCATTTATACTTTTACTCAACTACATTCTAAAGGTAAAAACGTTTTACTTATTTATTTGACAGCTATAGTTATTGATTACTTTATAGATTCAGATTTGACCTATAAAGGTTATAAACTATGATGTATTGGTGTAAATTGTACTGCCCAGCAGTAAGTAGTTAAAAGTTGACGATCCATAGTGCTGTATAGCTGCACTGGAGCTTTTGATGGAGGACTTCTTGTCTATGTTTACAAGTTGAGATGAGCCAACATGGACTTTAAAATACTCACAAAAAAATGTAAACATGAACTTCTGCAATGACAACTGCCACCTCCATCTGCTGAGGAAGATCATGTGATACGATGTAACGCTCCAGAACAGCTACTAAATGGATCTTGTCTAAGATTGTTTTGCTAATTAAAATACTGTTTATACATGAATGCGTTGGTAATAATCTGATGCAAAGTAGCTTGTAGAAAAAAATCCCATCACTCTAACAAATACATTATATTTATATCAAGCATCTACTCAAGTACTCAACATTAAATTGATGAACAAATCAATGCATCAATAATTATAATCAATAATATTAAACTATATATGTAAATATAATATATATAATATAATATTACTCTGAAAAGGTCCATTCTGTATAATGAGTATTTTTTACTTTTGGTACTCTCTAGAGTATTTCTAAACTGTGGTATTGCTACTTTTACTTATGAGGAAAATATCTTATTTCTTCTTCCATCTCTTATTTCCCATTAGGCCAAGTCCATTTTATTTATACAGCCCAACGACATACATCACCGTCTATATTTACTCCCTCCATTTGGATAAGAAAAAACTCCACATTAAAAAAGCGCTTTGAAATCTGACAACTCGATCATAGTTAAAAATGTAGGAGACAGAAGTGTAATTATTAGTTTCAAAGTATATTTTCTTGAAGTTGGTTTAAAATGTAATAGTATTTACTAATTGTTTTAGTTTGCAACATTAAAATAAACTTCCTGAGTGAAAAATTCTCTAAACTAATGTTTTGCTGCGAGTACAACTTGTTGCATATCATTAAGTACTGCAGAGCCGCTTCCCTGCGTTCAATTTCAGTGACAACATAAATAATAGTACATTCCTCCAGCCGATAAAGACATGGATCATTTTTGTATTAATGATCACAGATAAACATGTGAGATGTCTTGACAGTTATGTACTCGTGCACAAATATTCCTGGTTCACTTCTTCCTCTCAAACTTCTCAGACTTCCAAAATATGTGAAAATGTTTGTGCTCTTTTTTTCACGTTTTTTTTTTCTTCCTCCTCCCTTTGCCGTTCTTGGCTGTCAAGCTATATTAGTGTCCGATAGAAATAAGTCATTTAGAAGAGGCTCTGTCGGCCAGCCCCTCAGCCCCACTAAAAGCTCCAGGATTAGGTCCCAGAGGTCTTTGTCTCCGCAGCCCACAGGATTAGGGGAGATTTACTGCGAGGAGAGAAAAAAAGTAGTTATTTCATGGCACTTTCATGATGAAACCTGGCCAAAGCTGTGTTGGCTGGGGGGATTAGAGGCACACAAAGAGTGTGGTTGTGTGTGACCCTCCCCATCCCAGAGCTGCCACCACTGACTCACTCAACGCCCCCTCCTCTCTGGATCATTTCCCCTTTCTATGGGCCAGGCAGGGCTTCACCTCCTACCCATCAAGACAACCAGGGTTCAGTCTAAATGGCCTCCTGTCATCCAAAACGTGCTGACTGACTCACTCTGTGAGCTCCAAACAACACTAACATCGTATTCCTTTAAGGTAATCAGCAGTGTTGTAAAAGGCCCTGGTGCAGCAGGTCTAATCACCAGGATGTGAGTGTTTTGCATTAAAGACTTTGGTGCAGAGGTAAATGAGAAGTTACTGGATGCGAGTCCCTCCTGTAGTGTTTAAAACCCGCTTAAAGGGAGTTATCCTGCTCTTAGAGGATCCACTTACACATGCATGGATTACAGTGAATAAAAGACAAAAGGTTAAGTCACATCACTGACAACAGTCTCACCGCCGAGCAGGTGGGAACCCGCGCCGGTTTAATAACTGTTGTCGTACAGCAAGATGGAATTACAGTAAGAAAATGACAACGTGAATAGTGAGTGACTGTCAAAACATCTCGTCTTCGTCCCACTTGATGGCAAATAACATGAAGTTATTAAAGTTCAGCTAACAAAAGCCCTATCGCATATTTTCCTGTACTGCTGCAAACATTGGTTGATAACAGGTGATACCTTCATTAACAATGGTTAATAAATCATTTAGTAATCCAGTTATAAGCCATTAACAAGAACAACTTTCATGTTGCCTGGTTGTGAAAGATCCCTTTGATTAGTTTGACCACTTGTTCTCTAAAGTAACGGCTCCTAATAATAAATGAACACTCAAAACTGCAGACTTGATGAAAAAACCTCTTTGTTAATGACTTACTAACTTTTTGTAAGTGTGGCCTTAACTTAAGTAGTTCATTATTAGAGGAGGCTTAAAACAACAGCAAATGTTATAATTTTAGAAGCTGGAACATTTGAATGTTATGGACATTTTTGCCTTAAAACTGCTGATTACTTTTTCAAACTAGATCATTCGTAGAACAAATCTGATCTAAATTCCTTATCAAGATTTTGCCACTTAATGTTCCTGTCCATTGACTAATACATATTTGAATAATAATTTCAGCTCCAGACTCAATGCACCTGTTTTTTCCTTTTCAAATTAATTTATTAATGAAATTTGAGTGAGGCAGTTGAAGTAAATGAAGGCGGGGGGGCAGTTCATCTTCTTCCAATTCTTCTTTTTTTGTCACTAAGAGGTTTTTGTTAAAGTCTCCTGTTTAACAGATGTTTCAGAAAGCAGTCCTCCCCTTATGTTCAAGCTTTCTTTAATTACTTATCAATAGTGGAAATTTGTATTGACAAGAGCCTGTCAGGAGGGGACCTTTGTAGTTGTCAGTTATCTCAAAGGAAGGCGCCCCCCTCAGACACCAACTGGATCGATCGGCATGCAGAACACAATTGAGAGGCCTTCGGGGGCCTCGATGATAGTCCGGGAGCATGTGGACCGAAGAGGGGAGAGCTAAAGGCTTCTTCATCGAGGGGAATCGATAGGGCCGGCTGGCCTTTGACCTGAGGGAGACAACGCGAGCGAGCGGTGGGTCAATCGGTCTTCTTAAGCCCCAGGATCAAGCTGTGAGGCCTGACACTGGCTATGACACACTCAGGGCTTAGAGTGACATTGACCCGGCTGCAAACACACCAAGTACACACACACAAATCCCAAACACACACACACACACACACACATACGTGGCTGTGGTTCAGAGAGCAGAGTTTAACTGAGAAGATCATTTTATGTGAATAAACCAATCCATTAGTCTGATTTTATTGATCTGAAATGAGTCTGAGAAATGCATTAGACTCTAATAATTCCCCCTTTATAAGACCTCGAGACTTATGACGCTGCAATTAGCTTCTTATGATCTCCTGTGTAGCCCCTGGGAGCACTGCAATAAGCAGCTCAATATGAGGGACTGAGTAAAGATCAGACTCTTAATTGGGCGAGAGTGCTATATATTAAAGAGAGAGAGAGAGGGGGACAGGACAGGTGGGTGTCCCGGGGGTCAAGGGCACCCAACGTGGGCCAGACTGGGGTGCAAGGGGTGAACTCAGACCAACAGAGAGAGAAAACAGACCCTGACCTGTTTAAGCCATCGGCTTTTCAGCACCATCTTTTAAGACCCAAGGATAATACAAACTGTGTAAACAAAGATTTAGGTTTGAGCCTTATCCAAACTGAAGAGGAATGAAGTTACACGGCAGATAGGAGAGAAGCCATGGAGTGCAGGGAAGTATGGACACTAAATATGTGCACAAAAACAGACATTCAATGGCATGAAGTGCCCGTATTTATGCACACATTTAGCATTTTGAATGTTATCACTTTTCTGGATTTAGTGGCTCCCCTTCCTCTTTTCTGTGTATTATGACTCGTTTGTCCTTTACACATGCATCATGTCTTTTAAGTCCTCTGTCTGAAGTGTTTTGATTGTTTGTTCGGGATAATATCATAATCATGATTCGTAATTATTATGACCAGGACAACCGTGACATATTTTCATATTTATTATTCTGTTACATCAGAATATGTCACCTTTAATCTTTCCAGAGCTGCAGATTAGTTGTTGTAGGGATGCAACAGCTTGTGAACCTTTTCCTAAAATACCTTCAGAGCTGAAATGATTTGTAAAATAATTGGTTAGTGGATTGACATGCAATTAATTGGCAACTATTTTAAATTGATTTATTGTTTTCGTCATTATTAAATGACATCTACAGCTTCTGTAATTTGAGGATTTGCTTCTTTTCTTTGTTATGTACGATAGTAAACTGAATATCTTTGAGTTTTTAAGTGATGCTTAGACAAAACAAGCCATCTGAAGAAGTCACTTAAGATTCTAGGATATTGTAACGGCCATTTTTCACTTTTATATTTTAGAAAAAAAAAAGAAATCAAGAAAATAGTTTGAAAAAAAAATAAAAAATAATCTGCAGCCCTAAATAACATGAGATGGAACTAATGATTATTCTCAAGGACTATTTTCTTGATTAATTGCTTGGCCCTAACAATAACTTTTTAAAAATCCCAGATTTGGGTCTAAGGTGACGTCTTCAAATGTCTTGTTTTGTCTGATTAAAAGTCCAAAACTCAAAGATGTTCAAGTTATAATTATAGCAGAATAAGAAGACCAACAAATATTCCCATGTGGAAACAGAACAAAAAGGTGTAGCCGGTGGACTCCTGGTATTTGTGCTGAAATAAATGACTAAAACAAATGAATCAATAATCAAAATAGTTGCCGATTAATTTTCTGTAGAGGGACGAATCAGTTAACCGACTGATTGTTCCAGTCTGCAGGCAGTAAAGTGTTTATTTGCTCTGGCTCTTGCTGAGATAATGCAGCTCTTCATCTCTCAGCATGGGGCCAGTTTCGGAGCCCGGCCTGCAGCTTCCCCCTCGTGACCCCCCGCTAGTCAAAAGGTGATCACGGGGGAAGAGAGAAAGAGGGGCACTGATCGAATTTGATAATGAAGACGACCCCTCTAAGCTGCTTTGCTCCACATGTTCAAAATCTCTGCAACACTCAATAAACACTAGGAAGCCCCCCTCCCTGTCACTGGAACATTGTGTAGGTATTGATCCCAGCTAACTGGCTCTTTTAATACCTGGGGTCTGTGGACCGGCCTGGGGAAATGCATACTGACATGTGACGGGAGGAGCTTAACAGGCAAACACACCGAAGAAAGGATGGGCCTCTTAGTTTAGCATTTCTCTCCCATTTTTTCTCAATTTACACATCTGCTGAAGAAAGGAGAATTACGGCCGCTGCACCTGCTGTTAAAAAGGGGACATATAGACGGCAAGAGGCCCGGCACTGTACGGAGAAAAAGCTGTCACACTGTCAAAAACTATTTGTGCAGCAGAGGTGGAGGAAGTAACCAGATCCTTTACTGGAGTAAAAAGCAGCATTGCAAACTGTGTAAAAATACTCCCATTACAAATAAAAGTCCTAAAATGAAAGTATCATCACCAAAATGTTCTTTGAGTATCAAAAGTAAAAGTACGTTTTATTCATTTTAAGTAAATTCTTAGAGCACATCATTACATCAGTTGTTCTGACTTGGAAGTTTCAACTCCTCAAATTAAGTCCTAATAAAAATGATCAGCATATCAGAGGACTTCCCAGCATGCATTGTTTGAGGGTTAAGGTTCTCCAGTCGGTTTTGTCGTTAGTTACTTTTACATTTTAACAACTTTGAACTACTTATTCACCCGGAGCTCAGTTAACTCACATTGTTAAGGCCGCAGGGGAACTTTCGTCAAGTTGAACCATCTTAAAATTGATTAACACGTACATGCTCTTGGGTAGTTTAATCTGTAACTGATACACTGATCAAATATTTTGTAGTTAAAATCTTACCGAGCCAAGTGACCAGCAACTATAACTGTGAGTCAGATAAATGGAGTGCAGCAGCATGAAATGTGAATACTAAAGAGAAGTACAAACATCTCAAACTTGTACAGTACTTGAATAAATCGACTTACTGCCGTGATGTAAAGACAGAGCAACATCTTCTTTTAACTAATATCTTTTAATATAAAAAGATAAACAACCAAAAATGAACAAATACAAAAGGAAACATGGAGTATTTACAGCGCTCAAATATTTTTCAGTCATTTTCAACATTAAACAGCAGAGATTAGCCGGTACTCACTAAATGATAATGGTCTGTAATTAATAACCCTGGACTAATTAGACAACTGAATTTTGTCTTAATGGAGGAATAACACATCATACCTGGCATCACAATGATTCCTGTGGATTCACTTCATGCAGTGCACATGACACAGAGGTGGGTATTGCATCACTTCATGCAGTGCACATGACACAGAGGTGGGTATTGCATCACTATTTTAGCTGAGCTATAAAATACAGTAATATATTCCATCAACTATACCAAATAGGTAGTAAGCAGAGCCTTTACATTTCTGCTGAGTGTCTTTTATGTTATCAAGTATTATAGGATTAGTCAGGTTTGAGAGCCAACCAACAAAATTAACTGGATAAACAAGAGCATCAGTGACGAGAAAACGAGGTGCAATGTGAAAAACACAAGTGCCTTAACATTGCAGTGTTCGAGAGACTAAGACATCAATGCACTTAAGTGGAACGAAGAACAGGTAACATGTTATTTATTAGAAGTGAATGCTTTTAGAGTACAGATGAGGTGCCCAGACCTGGGCCCTATACAACACGAGCATTTCCATAGTGCAAATTAGGCTGAAGACACAGCCTGGTATGATATTAATCGCCATCGTTCAGCGGACAATACCCCGGCATTTTATGTAGTTCCTCTATAGAAAGGGTTTATTTATAAATTGTTTTTGAGGCTTTAAAAGAGACACTGCTCAAAATAAACAGATATACATTTTAACTAACATTATTTACAACTGAAATACCAAATGAAAACTGTTAATTTGGGCTCCTATTGCTTTGAAGGGACTGGCAGTTCTCCTGTTCAGTACAGTAGGCCCGTAACTCTCTGAGAGCAGGTACGGGCCTCCTCAACATCTGAACATCTGTCCCCCCCCCCCTTGAACTGAGGGAAGTGGAGCAGAGGGGTAAGGGGTCATCTTTTGACCTTTGCATCCTCCTTGAGCTTCCAGAACATCAGCTCCATGCAGGCAGACGCATCCTCACTCGAGTCGTGGCCCTCCACTGCAAAACACAGCAAGACAATTATTACTTTTGTACCGAAACACTGCAGCGCTGAGCATGTAAAAAGCTACAGTCGCATTACAGTGTCCATATGATTAATGCAGATTACAGTACTACTACTTAGGTGGTGCTTTGAGCTAAATGCTAACGTCAGCATGACAATGCTAATATGCTGATGTCATCACCATAGTTTAGCGTGTAAACATGAAGTACAGCAGAGGCTGGTGGGAATGTCATTTGTTTTGTAGGTTATTAAAGTTAATCTTGAGGGGGACATGAACGTAAACTAGATTTTAATCGTCAGACACATACATACAATTAATTTGACTTCTGCATTAAACTCATCCGAAGCATTTAAATGCATGAAAATGTCGTGGTAATCCATTCAGTAGTTGTTGAGATATTTCAGTCTGAAGTGGTGGACCGACCATCCGACAGACAAAACTGTTTTTCCCTGATTATATAGGACAACTTGTGGCACAGCTAAGGTTGAAGGATATGGAGATGAAGAAATGAGGAAGGATTGGCAACACGGGTTAGTTCAGGAATCTTTGACTCTGAAATGCTTTTCATTAGTCCTAAACAGACCGAAATATCTCAGGAACACATCGGGAGTTAGTGACAGAGAAACAAGACTTTCTAAAACTTTTGAGACATTTCAGCAAATTGGACGATAAACTGAGTTTTCACACCGTTGACGCATGAGTGACATCTGCTGGTGACAAGGAGGCAGTGCAGTCAAACTTTAGTGGACTTCACTGCAATAATATTGTCCGCTGACGTAAGACAAATTTATGAGATACAGACTCACTGTCTCACTGTCACAACTTTCCATTGCCATTTCCCCACTTAGAGCCCCCATTATAGCCCCAACCACTCAAACGACGAGGTCTCTCTCTCTTTGAATTTACTTTCTGAAGGTTTCTTCGATATTTTAGTTTTGGGAGGTAGAGCTTTGGAATCGGCTGTGGCTCTTTGAAGCCCATCAAGACATTGGGCTATACATGTAAACCTGACGTTGATTTGACTGTAATCTTTTGAAAATATAATTTATGTTAACTAGGACAGGTCTGACTCTCTGGGCTATGCTTCGATGAAATGAGCTCAACCATTAAAGATTTACTGAGGTTGACTGATCAGTTCATCTTTTGTTGTTTGCATGCAATCTGACACGAGTGGATTACAAATGGAGATTATGTGACTATGCTGCTCAGGGGCCTGTTTGTGTAACTGGGGCCATGTTTATGTGACAGGGTGGATGAAATGTAAGACTTTAGCCACAAAAAACCCAACAACATCTCTACACAGTATTGGGACTCAAATGGTTTCTGAGAAATCTTAGATTTCCCACTTATTTGAACCCTACAATTTTTACAATTCATGAAATATTTCGATCCACATTAGCGTTGATAACAAAATATGAAATAACACGTATTAGATATTTGAAGTAGACAAACTCATATGGCAACACAAAAGCTAATGGATAGTAAAACATGTCTATGAAAGCAACAAAGCAAGAGCTGCTAGCTCTGTGTGATTTTCCCACCGTTGTCCTGGATGATGCGTTTGAGGTGTTCGGCCATCAGGTTCCTCAAGGCACGTTTGTAGGGCAAGCCGAGGCGGTGAGGGAACACAATGGCCGTGTCTACGACCGAACTGTGGATCACCTGGAGGCGAGAGAGAAGTTGACATCAAAGAGGGTTTCTTGTATTTCAGCCCGGACTCAGCGGCAGAAACACAGCATCTCAGCCTAGACACATAACCAAAAAACACACTTTTCTCCCTTTAAAAACGAGAATGTTCGAGTCACCTCCTGATCGTAATTGAATATCACGGTTACCGCACATTGCTCTTCTTGATTTGTAAATCACTGTTGGGCTTTATAAGAGAAAAACACAGGTGACTATTACAAATAGTCCACAAAAGTTACTGAATGAGTATTTGTTAAAGCCGTGTATTATTTTGGCTGATTTAATAAAGAATTAAGTAAAGCTTAGACATTTTAGTAGAGACAACAGTATCGTCCATATCTGCCTTTTTAGCTTAGCTACTAAACAGGTATTGAAACCACACTTGTTTAGGAGATGGAGGGAAAGGCAACTATTAAAACTTGTGTGTTTTAAAATTGAAATGTTGTCGTTAACTCCATCATGTTCATCAGTTGTTCATCAGTTAGGTAAGATCGTACTATTTGTTGGGGTTCTGTAGTTTGAGTAAATATTTAATCTGCAAAATACTTTTTGGGCTAACAGTAAAAGTAAATAAGGATAAATAAACAATATTGTATAAAATACATTTTATATACACATGTAATTGTACTACACTGTGTATGTTCTCACATACCCCTTCATATTTATACTACGGTCCATACTCTATAGATCTGACCTACAGTGTATACTTCATATTATACCTCCAGCTAGTTTATTCTGTATACATTTTCCTACTATTGCGATTACTTGTACTTATCCCTGCAGTATATATTTTGCCCACTGTAACAGCTTCACATGTTCAAACTGTATACTTATATATTAGCGTATTCATATCCATCCCTTACTGTATCGTCCTAGTACTACCACTATACACATGTACATCACTTTGACATTGACTGCGTTTTGCACAGGTGCTATACTGTTGTCTCAGTACTTGTACACAGTTCAATGACAATTAAGTCATAATCGTAATAATAAATCGTGTCTATAATCTATATTTTTACAATAACAAAAACTTGCCTAACGCATGTTTAAGTATGAATCATGCCTATACCTAATCAATTTAAACAACTCATTGTTTTTTTGTGAAGTAAAGAGAAAAACAAAAGGTGTGGTGCAAACTGACTGACAGGAAGAAACGTCTGTGTTCGTCACCAGAGCAGTAAAAGGCAGCAGAGAGGAACAAAAACGGCATTGTCGGAAAAGCCGCCATTGAATGAATCACTTAAATAAAAAAAATCTTGCAGATGAACGAGGGGCCACGGTACCTTCAGAGCGAGGAGATCGCTCTCCAGACTGTGTCCGAGGAGGATGGACTCAGCACTGAACATACTGAGCAGCACGGCCTGAACATCTCTCAGAGTGATGGTGGCGCTCTCCAAGTCCTCCTCCGTCACACCCGAAAATCTGCAAAATTACATTCGAGATATACAGTATTATACTGCGTTTAAAACACGGTGGCGGTTTCAAAGACACATTTAGGGACAGGGGCTCAACTGACAACTACGTTCATGAGCAGTTCAACTCAATAGCAGACGCGAGCCGTGTGCAGCATAGAGTTAAGGAGACAAACTCACCGCGTGTTGTAATCGACCACTTTGCTTTCAGGTTTTACAAATGTATCGTAGATGACTTTCAACTCGGAGTCGACGACGGTCACCCTGGTCAGCTCCAGGCCCTGCTTTGTGTAACACTGTTTCAGAGGAGAGAAAGAACACGTTCATGTGACTGAGAGTACAAAATGTAATAAAAGTTGTGACAAAAAGTGACAAATTATTAATTTTGTCTTAATTTTACTCATGCTGTAACAAAAGATTTGAGCGCCGAGTGTCTCCCAGTCTCATTCGTATTACACTGGCCTATAATAAATCGATTCTCAAATCACATACAAGGTGGTATTTTAAGGCCAGAGCTGCATTTAGCAGATATGAAGCTCTGTCTGACTCACCATCTCACAGTCCAAAGCAAACACCCCTCCGTTGCCATCTGGTGGTAGAGCTTTACTAAACGTTGTGACGAAGCCATTGAATGACTCTTTACGCCCGTCCTGAACATGTTGCTGTGGGAATAAGACATTTCTTAAGTCTGGGGATGTTTTAAAAAAGACAAAGCTAATCATTGAAAGTTACACAAAACACTGAATGATTAATTAACATCTCTGACAGTTTCAAAAACAAACCAAACGTCACGAGCTTCACCAAACAGGTCTTCACTGTGTGATGGAAATTGCATGTTGTCTACATTAGCCCACTAAGCCGTGACAGCCCATACAGTATATCTGGCTTCCTAACGTGTAAAGAAGGTAAACTATAAGCTTGTTGGCTTGTAAAGAATGATACCTTGCAAACTTGGCAACCTGGAACACCGACAGCCGCAGCACAGCAGCTGTAGTTGGTCTCCCAGCCTCCAGCGCCTGACAGAAAGAACAGGAAAGAACAAGGCGGACAGATTGAGGTAAATAAAAGAGGAGAAAAGGGGTGGAGAGCTAAATATGGCAGTATGAATTACAAGATGAGAAAAAACTAAATTTGCCTTCGTAATATCATCACAAATGCAAACAACCGTACCTTTATTTCTGCGCAATCGTCCCCAGTGAAAGCTACACTCCTCTTTCCGTACACAGTTGCCATTGACGTTGATCTTATACTCGGCTCCACATCGACAGCATACCTTGTTTAACGCTGGAAACAACATTACGTAGAGTCAGTTGAGAGTCAAATGAACGCTAGATCACATATATGTTAATATAATTTAGTATTGGTCATTAAGAGACGGGGCAAGAGAGAGCTGTGGGGTCATGTAGTCGCTCACGGTCTGTGACGGCCTTTTTCTCTGGGAGGTTGTATATGACGGCTTTGCCGGTAGCCTCGGGGTTTGTTCTCGGGTATCCGTGCTCCTGGAGCTGCTCCTCCGTCATCATGTACGCCTGCAGCTTCCTGTACAGTGTGGCTGCTACAGTGAGACACAGCAGCAAGTTAAGCTAAAGTCGTCCGTGTACAATGAGGTGTTAAAACTGACACTGAAAATGTGAAGAAACACACACAGAGGATGGAAACGGGTGGTGGTGGCAAACAGAAAGAGTACTTAACGTACACATGTTACAAGAAGCTTTAGACTCGGCCTGATAAGATGTTGTGGTCCACATTTAACTACAATAATCTAGCGCTGCAACTAAGGATTCCTTTCATAATGTATTTAATATACTGTTTGACCCAGATGTTTTCAATACGGCTGCAATTAACCAATATTTGTATTATCCATTGAATATAATTATCGATAATGCTGATCATTTTCAGTTGACAAATCGACTTATCGTATCATCTGTAGGTTTTGATTCATAATAATAATATTAAAATGTGAATCCTACTAATCGACAGTTCTTTCAGCATTACTACAGTCTTGTAAACATGTTCCCTCTGACGTGAGGGTCGTGGGGAGTTTGCGTCTGTAAAACAGGACCTGGAGATTGTCACATGGTTATTTGAACAGTTACACTGTTAACTGTCTCCACAGGCAACAAAGGCTCTTTCAGTTTCAGTTAAAGAAATATGCTCAAAACAATTCCAGAGAAAGAGAACTTGTCATCTTGACTAAGAGAGACAAATCTAACTTACCAGTGAGTTTCTCCTCCAGCTGTTTACCCATCCTGTTGACAGTGAAGCTGGTTGTAGCAGCGTGACGACCTCCGAGAACTTCTTCGTGGGACTGAGCCCTCTTGTTGGAAACTAGTGCAGAGAAACACACACACGAGCAAACACGTTACCACTGAACACAACGGATACATAAAACTACACAAAAGCATCATATACATTGACTAAGAGCAAATACTATGTGTTATACTGCACAGGGACTGAGGGGGGGGCATACTGGTGACAGGCGATGGACAGGAGCTGCTGTTGCTCCGGAGCTTCTTCAGAGCGTTGACCGCTACGTTGAGGTAGATGTTCTTACTGCTACTGCGCCCATACACCAGCTTCTCCTCGTCTAGTGCCTGAAACAGTAAAACTTCTGTCACTGTCAACACCGCAACTTGTTCAACCGAAGCTCTTATTGAACGTCCTCCTGCATTCAAGACTGGGTGTGATCGGAGTCTGCAGCGTTCTCTGCATGAAGAAGCATTTTCAAAACTGCTACTATACAAGGTTTGTAAGCTAGGCTAGGTGTTAGGTACGACGGGACAGAAGAAAGAAAAACATCCAACTCTGGGTGAACTGGGTGTTAATCTTACCATTTGGAAGGCAACGTCATTTGATGGGCAAAATTTGAGACATTCATCTATGAAAGTGTTGAGGTAGCGCTGGCGGACATTGTTGGGAACTTTGGCCCCAAACTCCATCGGGATGATGGGGCGCTTAATTGAACTACTCTGAAAAGGTCAAAACAGAACGAGAACATTGGGTGAATGAGAAGGTAAACTCAAGCAAACACTTATCTTTAGAGAGGCGGCTTACCTCCGCCAGTACACTACCAAGGTTATGCAGGGAGGGATGTGCAGACTCAACAACACAAAAGCCAATATTTAGAAAAACAACCAGCGGCAGCGTTACATTATGTGCCCTGTGGATACCTTCATGGTGGGTGTGTGTGCCACCCTCCTCTGCATGACTGTGGACATAGTCTTGGGCAAGATGCCAGCGATGGTTTGGACTTTGACCGTCTGCTGGGTGTGGCTGGGGGATAAAACTCGACTGGCAGCTGGTTTAACATCTGCAGGACCTGATCACACACACACACACACACACACACACACACACACACACACACACACACACACACACACACACACACACACACACACACACACACACACACACACACACACACACACACACACACACACACACACACACACACACACACACACACACACACACACACACACACACACACACACACACACACACACACACACACACACACACACACACACACACACGTGACTTTCTACTTTAAACAGTCAAAATAGTTCTGCTCAGAAATGATCAAAGGAAAGCAATGATATACTTTGGTAAAAACAGAAACAAAAGCTGAATCCTGTGGAGACACTCATACTTGTTTTGGAGGATGGTGTCTGTGGGCTGGGACGGTGAGCTATTCTCTTCTTGTCTCCTGTAAAGGCGCTGGAGCTCTGCGAGGCCACTTTGACTGAAGCAGAAATCTGAGCAGCTTGGTGCTGAGACATCTGCATTCGCTTGTAGCAGACCTCCTGGGCCGAGAGTCTCTTGTAGTGTCGCACCACAGTCGTAGAGTCAGCCTGATAAAAACATAAGCGCGTTAAATCAGAGACAAAGTGGCCGCTTTGTTCTTAATACAGAAAGTATGACGCTGAAGGATTAAGTCCAGTTATTCTTTGGCTTCAGGCACTAGAAATGACGTCTGTGGAAGGAACCAGGTTATGTGCTCAGTTATGAAACACACAGAATACTGGTCTTCAATCCATAACCTGAACTCTTGTGAATATACCTCAAAATGACATGGCGAAAAACAAAAAAAACAAAAACAGAAATAAACTTGGCCTTCATTGAAGCTGCCAATAGACAGGAAGTCCAGAAAGGCCACGCAAAGTCATCAAAAGAATCCTTATAAAAGATATTCAGACCGCCAAATATCTCAGCTGATTGTTCAGGAAGCACAGACGATTGCTTACCGTCACACCAGATGGTCTATGTAAATAGTACAGCGTGTACGAGTGGAAATCCCCAACCACATCCTCCGCTGCGCCAACATTTTCATATTGCTCTTTCAGCGTTCACTTCCTTGTTTGTTTTAATGTAACTGTGCAGGCTTCATAAACCACCACCAGTGCTACCCGTGATTAAATAAAACAGGGTCAACAGGTTCTTGTAGTGACGAGAGGAGTTTATTTTTCTTTGCTGCTCCTCCTACCTCTAGCTCATACGTGCATGCTCGCAAAGACAGGAAGTGAGTTTTCAACACAAAGCCATCGAGGCTGAACAACAACAAAGCTTTTATAGATTGATTAAGTTAAGTTCAATGTGGTACATTCCCCTGTGAAGTTTCTACTCCGTTAAACGATTACCGTTCTGTACACAAACTGTTTAAAGTGATGTTATTGATCGCTGTATCCTGTGATAAAAAGGGACATCGTGTGCTCACCCCCTCCTGACCTCCTGAGGACAGAGAAGGACCAGGTGATGTTAAAAGGTGACAAACTTACACTTCCTTTGGCAACCAAATGGGAGACTCTCTTCTTTTGCCCGGGAAAGAGAGTGGTTAAAGTGCTCTCTGTGCTTCCCTCCTCCTCTGAATGCCTAGAGGGCTAAAAAAAGGGCACAACAAAGCATGTTTAACAAATAAAAAACAAACATATGTGGTAAATGATCGAGACAACTTAAGTGAAACACTGTGGCAAGACAGAAATACCTGTTTCGTTTGCCTTCCCTTGTCTTCTGTCTTCACGTCCTTGGATTCATTGAAGATCCGCAAACACTCCTCCATGGGATCCGAGTCAAAGTCCAGATCGTCCTGGAAACTAGAGAAGTCGATCGCGACATCGTCGACCTCGTCGACCTCGTCGACCTCGTCGACGCCGGCCCCGCAGCGGTCACCCTCATCGTCAGAGGACGACGGCGTCAGCTCGGACGCTTTCCTCTTGTTCAGACGGCCCCTCTTTAAAGCGTCGGCAGACTTTCTCACCAGCACTTCTTCGGGTTCTTCGTCGTCGTCGTCGTCGTCGTCCACCACCATCGGTTCCACCTCCTCCGGGCTCTCATCTCCAAATAGATCAGCATGGCTGAGACTCGGACCTCGCCGTTTCTCCTCTCGTCTTTTCACATTTGCTGAGCTCATGTTTTGCTTCACCTTGTCTTTACTGTTTGCAGAACTCCCTTTAATGTTACTACTGCTGCTGCTACCACTTGAACTGCTTTTAATAATTTTCTTTGTATCCTTTTCTCTTTTACTGCTATAAAGTTTACCATTTTTGTGTTGGCTGTCCTTATAGTTGCTTTGTTCCTTTTGCTTCTCGAATATCTTGGGTTTCTTGCTTTCCCCTGCACCATTTTCTGTAACTTTCTCTCGTTTACTTGAGTCTATTTTTACTTTTTCCACAGCTTTGAACTTACCGTCACTTCTCTTTTTGTCTTTGCCTTCCCCCTGAACTTTATCAAGTGTCTTAACCGCAACGTTGTTTTTCCTATCGTCTCTTTTTCCATGACTCTTGTTCTCCTTCTTTGCATAGTCCTGGTTTGAGTTCTTAATTGACCCTTTGTCTTTACTGCTGCTGCTGCTACTTTTACCGCCAGTCGTTTTGTTCGCTTCCTTTCCAAGTTTATGCACTGTCTCAGATTTGACACTTTTCTCCTGACTAGTTTTACTGGCCACCTTCTTTTTCTCTAAACTGTCCTTTTCTTTCATCTCTTCCTGGACGTCCGAGTCCCCGGCCAAGTCCTCTTTATTCCTCTGTGTCAGTGCATTTAGCTTACTTTCAGTTCTCTTTTCTCTCTCCTTCCCCACGGCAGCCCAAAGTGACCCACTGTTGCCTTTTCTCTGCTGGAGACTGCTAAGCAAGGCGGGTCGATACTCTGTTCCAGAGCTCTCCCCATCAGAGTCAGAGAAAGTGTACTTTTTTGAGTCTACACTCTGCTGCCGCGTTTTTGTCAACGCAACAACATACTCCTCGTCTGACAGATCCGATATTTTGTGCGTCTTTCTCCGTTCCGTCTTAACAGCTTGCGCACCCCGGCCCTTCTTGCTTTTCGCTGCAATTCCTGCCGAGTAGTTGGACAGCGGATCATACTCCATATCTGTAGATGGTTTTGAATTGTCCACCGTGTATTTGCACTTTGAGGAGGATGTGCTGTTTGAGTACTTTGGACTGCGGGGAGGAGAGGGGAGATGCTGCGCGTGTGTCCGAGATAAAGGCTTTCTCACTGAAGTAGGAACGTATTCCATGGAGCTACTATTGTTCCCCTTGTTGTCTGAATCCAAGGTATACTTACTGCATCCGGGGGGGGGATTATAACCTCCAGATGTCATCTGATAACTCCCAGGGTCATAAGCCATGTGTGAAGGTGGTGTTTTACGTTTAACAGCATCGGATGAAGACATTTTTTTACTCTTGCTGGGATTGTATGGTTCATCCCCAATCCGAGAGAGCTTCCTCTTCTCCCTCTCCACCTCGCTGCGCACCTCCTCGATGGCCTTGTTGACCAGGTCCAGAGCGCCACTGAGGTCTCCCGAGGCAGCAGGCTTTCCATTCTCCTGCTCCTGGGGTCTCACGACTTCTGGGTTGAAGGGATCATAACCTTGTTCTGCGGGAATGCACGACAAAAAGTCTTAGCAAAATGTACCAATGAAATAAGAATAAAAAGGTTCATTTACTAGCTTTTTGGGAGCTTTCAACTAGGGGCGCTCCAGTCCGGTCTGTCCCAATATTGACATTTTTAAGCACAATACAACAGTCGCTTTGTCACTGGAACTATACAATTCTGTGTTTCTGCTTTAAGTTACATTCATTCAGTGACAGAAGGCCACTCGCTCACTTTCAATCTCTGCCATTAAACAGATTTTAGCTTTGGGAGCATTTGTGAGTCTTTGAGTTTAGGTTTAGATTGAGGCATCCTTCATTTTCAGCACTCAATCTTAAACACATTTATGATAATATGGAACTGTAACAAGCTCAGATGGTCCATGGCTCAATCCTATAGAAAGGATTCTCTCGGTTAACTTGTGAACGACATTTCTGGGGGCCAACACAAAATAAGTAGAATACTATTCTTCAAAGCACTTTGCTGCCAACAATGCTACCTGACCTGTAGGCCCAGGACACTTCACTCTCCACCTGATTTATTCTTTTGTATCTGTGTCAAAGTGTCTCAATACACTATCATATATGTTGGTGTATACATTATCTGGTACTTTCTGTTGTTCATGCTACGTTTGGTATCTAACGTTAGCAGATGTTCATAATGTATATAGTAATAGTAATTCTTAATATCTGTTGCTTTGACACTTCCTTGTCTCAATACATCTTGTACTGCCCTGCTGAACCTCAGTTTACAGCAACCATGGGGAGAACTTGTAAAATACAGCATCAATTGTGTGTTTTTCTATCCAGAAATTAACTTCACAACAATCCACACACACGTCCTCACTGTCGACAGCAAGAGCGGAGATAAAGTGTTGAAGTGAATTCAGGAGTCAGTTGAAGAATACTCAGCACCTTTCTTTGCGGAGTGAATGTCTCTTTGCTTTTTAACATCTGCTGGTCCTCCGTAGGACGCCCGTCTCTGCTGGCTGTGCCTGAAGTGGCAGTACGGTCTGTTACACCCATTTCTGCTTCCTTTACCCTCGCTGTTTTCCGGGTAAAACGGGCAGTCGATCCCTCGGAAGAAGCCGGTGGATCTCAGCATTGTCCCCAGACGTTGCTCTCATGCCCGCATGAACACGCTCGGCCGCTTTCGTCGTAGTTTTCGTCGTACAGCAGGAGCTTGATTGAAGAAGCGACGGAACAATAACAACGTCTCTACGGCGCCATGTTGGATTGGTTGGAGATGTGAAATCTCGCGAGAGTTCACACGTGTCGCGCTCCTTGACGTCACAGATCGTAAACGGTAAATGTTCCATATAAAAACGTCCCAGAACGCCCAATAGTTAGCTAAATAAATGTAATATTGCTACTACGAACAAAAAACATTAACTCCTAATGCAATGTGGATGTGTTTTATAGTTAATCCCTGAAGATTTAATTTCCTCTCTTCACTTTATTCAGATCTCCCTTGCTGACCTTCTACTAACTGAGCTCAGTGTTCACATTACCAGAAACGTGTGGGCAACACATTGTGAAACTATTTCTAAAAGTCAAGGTTCAGCCAGCTTTGCAAAATAAGACAGACAAGTTTTTCAACGTTTTATTTCACAGGAATCCATTGAAGGGGTTGGTCTTGTAGTTGTCGAGTCAAACGGTCTGAACAGATGAAGAACTGAGACACTTGCATATGTTGACAATAGGACTGGACCTTTCTCACAGCAAACATTTATGACATGTCAGTAGGAAAATGTGTTTTTATTAACATTACAGAGGCTGCATTGTAGTTAAGCGAGGCCCACGTTAATGTGTCCTTTATTTTTTTTTTAAAGGACATTAATTAACATCTCGGTAAATCTTCCATTGTACACCAGATGGCCCAATTTTCAACTGTAGTTACTGAGTAAGATGTTCTATAACCAATGCGGTGATGGCTGAAACAGACTGAAGACAAAGACATTAAAAAGACGGCATCAAAGACTAGTACCACAGTACGTGTAGGCATGCAATACTGATTATATACATTCCTGACAAACATGCAGAGCAGCAATGAGACAAAACAGTCATGTTGAGATCTCAGTAAAAACGTTATAACTAAAATAGTGATATTACAATAAATAAAAAAAATCAATTTGAGCTGTGCTTCTCCTACGACAAGTCAAAATGTCTGCCGTGGAAAAGGTCCATTTAAAAAAAAAAAAAAAAACAGCTTTACTCTATGGGACTTTAACTGATTTGCCCTTTATTACTGAGAATTTAAAAACATTTAAGTTTTTGCTTCAACTAGCTAAATACAACTGCAAATAAAACCCAATTCCTCAAATGTCAAACTACTCCTAGAAATGGACACTTTAGCTAGTATTTATTTAACTGCTATAACTTGAAACAAGCAAATCTTAAAAATATCTGACCTTCAGTAAACAAATACTTAATAGTGAAAAAGACTAAATCTTCACCACTTTTGTATTTATGTGACAAAAATAACAGATGTCCTGAGAGGTAGTTAGAAAAAAAAAACACTTAAACTCTACAAATGCTCCCTACAATGCTCCACGATACCTACCTCCTCCAGCTCGACTCCCAAACTTCAAACTACCACATGATCAGGCTTTTTGTGCATTACAGACAGACCATGTGATCTATTCGACCCCAGTCCTGATCATCATGACTCTCAGGTGTGCAGGTAATCAGTGATGTAATGATTCAGCCAGTGAACTCTTGTCTTCAAAAATCAACTCCACAAACACCTCGGGGAAGTTTTATTTTATATGACAGCATCAATTGGATAGTTAAATGTTCATCTTTTAATGGAGACACATTTACACAAAGAAGTACTAAATGGTATACCACATATTGCTATTTTCAACTCTTGTTAAATTGTTTATAAATAAGAAATATCTCAAATTATTGCACTCATAACTATCTTTTTTTATAAAACCTCTGATGTATAAGTTTGGTCTTTTGGATAATAGTGGTGTATCTCTGCTTTGTTTTGCTGCTAGTAGTGCAGTTATTACATTTTTTAAATTTAGTAGAGCTTGATTTATGTTACCCGTTTGTACATTGATTCAGGTCCTTTTCTACAATAGAACAAATGTTTAAAAGACTGAATACATCTGCGCATTTAGCTGAATGTTGTACTGTTGGAAGTTTCAATCTCAAATGTAGAAGCAGACAGAATAATAGGAAAACAGAAAACCCTGTCAATCCATTACGTAAAACACAGATTAAAAATCTTCTAATGTTGACATGTCACACATTAGGAAAACCACAGGTGTACATGATATAATTAATGAGACTTCAGGCTGGCTCACAGTCACTTAGCTTACTGGCACACTTGAATATAAGGGAGCCATCGTTAGTGACACCTGTGTCTTTCCTGCTGCGTAAGAGTGTCTGCTGTGAGAACATCCTGTTACAGGCATGTTAGCAGCTTAAAGTGACGCGTATATTAAACAGTGTTTATCGTAATCAACCTCAGTGCATGAACAC
The DNA here is from genome assembly GCA_032191485.1 of Leptoclinus maculatus. Taxonomy (NCBI): domain Eukaryota; kingdom Metazoa; phylum Chordata; class Actinopteri; order Perciformes; family Stichaeidae; genus Leptoclinus; species Leptoclinus maculatus. The sequence continues at coordinate 16,081,485 of JAVDOI010000004.1, read as the reverse complement.
TGTACTGTTTCTCTCAGGCATGACGAGATGAAAAGGAAAACCAGGTAAACTGCAACGCTTAATTACTTCACGCTGTTCTTGTCATTTCTGAATTGAGATGCAGACCAGACGGTGTGGCATCAGAAGAATTTAATAACTTAACCGGGTGAAGTTCACAGAAAGACATTAAAACTCACACTGACCGTTCTACTTGAGGCATCAGTACATGTTGAGCAAAGCAGCCTCTCAGACAATGAAGCAGCTGCTCAACTGTCAACTATTCCTGAAAAATATTTGGTCATATTTAGCTAAAACTGAGACTAAATTAAAGTAATACTAGCGTGCGTCCTGACTATTTCTTTCCTTTTTGAAAAATGTGCTAACTTTTCCTGTTACTGGGATTGTATTAGTATATCTAATCATAATATAATTAACATTTAGTTTAGCACTTTTCTTACATCAGTGATAACTTAAAAAGGAGATCAGGAGTAAAAACAATCACATATGTACCAAATTATACAAGAATGATTTAGAATTTTAAACCGCACTAAGTCAGTGAAGAGCTCTATTTTATAAATAACTTTCTTCATAAATAGATTTCACTTGACCATCTTCAGATCTGAGAATTGAATCTCACATAAAATAGTTAATTATAACCAAACCCCAAAGAATGTTCTTTGAATTGTACTCTTTGCAGTGTGTCGCATCTGTGAGAGGTTTCCGCTGGAGGGAGACAAACGCACGTGAAGTCACTCAGCCATCGCTCATGTCCTCTGGTGCTTGTACAGAAAATCCTCTGCAGTTGCATCATTTCATTTCCTCCTGCCTTCTGACGTTTGCAATGTTGAAATAGAAGTTATGCAATAGACAGGGTGTTTTATCTGTCTTTAGATTAAGTGCAGCAAATAAATATGTAATGACACCTAAAATATCAACATGTTCACTGTGGTAAAATACACCGATGGTTGAACTGAAAGTATTGTTTTGATAATTCATTAATTGTTAAATAATTTAATCAAACATTTGCTGGTTGCTGCTACACAATGTGAGGATTTGCTATATTTTCATTTAACTTCAAAGTGCATATTTGAGTTTTTGATTTTTTTAGATTGAATAGACTAAAAGATGAATTGATAAATCATTAAGACACAGTATAACTAATGAAAAGAACCCCTAATTGATGATCAAGAACACATATTGGTGGCGATTGCTCTCCTGGTCTTTTTTTATTATTATGCTTTTCATTCACTTAAACACCAACCAACCAAACCCTTGTTTATCTACTTAAAAGAACATTTTAGTTGATGCAGCTGAATTTTAACCACAGGAAAGCAAATCCTGACTTGAAGCAGTGTTGAAACACGACACTGGGATTTTAGCCAATTCAGCAGAAGTCGTGTATTTCCAGGCAGATCATGAGGTGGCACACTGGAGCTGCAGCTCTTGCAGCAGGTTGCATCAGTCTCATCAGATCAGGCCTGTGCAGCTGTGAACAGCTCCGCCGCCCCTCCCCCCAGCAGCTCAGCTCAGCTCATGACTAACTAGGTGAAACCACCTTCACATTTCAGAGCATGAGACAACAACTGAGCTCATATTTACCAACAGCCAAGGACATGTTTGACATAGTCGGCTCAGATCTGTGTTCCTGATTAGGAGATTTACAGCACAGAATCTGATGAAACGGCCTTAACCTTGGCCACTAGATAAGACTGTTAATATGAAACTAGTGATACAGGAGAGAGCTCAGACAAAGTCTTCACTTCAGCCCTTTTAAAAAGACACAGTACAACAATGTTTAGTTTAAAGCATTTTATTGCATTTTTTTTTTTTTTTTTTTTTTTTAGAAAAACAATACAAAATTCTGTAGCAACTGTCATAAATGTTGCCTTGAGTGAACTGCAATCATTCACATGGTACAGTAAAGTGCTTATCTTAAATCAAAAATATTTTGTATTTAAAAGGATGTATGTATTTTAAATTTCTTCCCATGAACACAATGGGTTTGGGGTGATTCGGAAAGTGTTAAAATCTCCACTCATTAAAAATAAAGAATTGACAGAATGACTCCACACCATGTTCATGAAATGAACCACGTAGAAAACATTTGATCAATGTTGCTGGATTGTAAATGCTTTTGCCTGTGGGCTACATTCAAATCGTGGAGAGGTGGCTGATGGACTGTCCATCTGAATGACTGGATTTTAACACTTCCTTACTTCAAAACGTACAATATAAAAATTGCGAGGCTTAAGGATATAACTTTGTCCCGTTGTCCCCCCCCAATAAAAGGCAGTCCAAAAAGCTACTGCCATTCAACAAACGTAGAAATGGTCATGACCAAGAAAACTCTTGTATACCATTCGGGATATTACAGAGTATGGCCAAAATCTGTGCGTTTGAGTATCCAACCCTATCAAAAAAAGTAGGGACCAACTTGTGTGATGCTCAACAGGGAGAAAAAGGCAGAATACTGAACTGTATAGGTATTTTCAAAACCCCAAGATTGCCTTGATCACCAGCTTAACGCTTTCAGATTACTGATCGCAAAGTAGTTTCCCAAATGGAGAAGAAACAGCTGCATACACAAATTCAAGTAAGTCTTATTATAAGACACAAAACCCTCATATCGATGCATCTGTAGAAAGGTTTTTAGAACTATTACAGTGTCCTATTATCAGCATATTGACACCAAGAGAGCAGTTTCCAGAGTACCGTCGCTGCATTGCTGGTAAGAGGACATGGACAATCAGAAGTCTCCCCTTCTCACTGCTAGGTGACGATCACACGTTCAACATCATGACTTTAACCCTCTTTGGTGAAATGGCTACAGTGCTGAGAGACCTCATCACCAGTCCATTACAGAATGAGCTTTAACTGAATCTAAGGTTATTGCCAACTCTTGCACATAAAAGAAACTTAAAAACTTGCCTTCACTGGGCATGAACGCTCCAGATCAACTTAACAAACTCTTTCCATATCACCTCATACTCTGAAAGTTTAGAAACAAGGAAAACATCCGGTGTTTCACCTGAACCTGCATGAAAATCATATAGAAAATAAGAGCTTAACAGCCATACAAAAAAAATAAAATCAGTGTGGCACAATGACATGGAGTTTTCAAACCTGAAAAATAAAGTAAACTTAATACAGCTACACGTCTGGAAGACTTTTTCTTTTTGTGGAATGTTTTTCCTTTTTACGTTTCTTTTTTGAAAACTCATCTTATTTGAGAAAGGGGTGTCTGTCTGGTGAGCCTTTTGGGGGGGGGGGGGGGGGGGGGAATAATGGTCAAGAAATGACACGAGTCACATTTGCCAAAATTAGCTTTTCAAACTCCTGAAAGGAGTTCTAACCTTTACTGTCAAAAATATGCAAGGTTAAATCGATTTGTAGAAATAATAAAAAAAAAAAATACAACTTCCGGTGGTGGCAAGGGGGACATTTCATGAACTCTTTACAATGAACAGACCCAATTACACTTGCCAAGCCATTTAACAAACGTATGTACCAACATAGCAGATATACTTCAGAGCTAGCTCAGAAGTCTAGTTTTGAGGTGGCCATGCATCGTAACACAAGTAAAATAGCTTCATTCAATACCATTGAACTTGACTGATGGTCTCAAACACTGAAAGATGTAGCCACAGATAACCTATATGTTCATGTTTTTAAACTGTATGAACAGGTTCAACAGTAAGTCATGGCTGGGTACAGACATTCTTTGCTCTCGGAGCATTAAGTGCGCGGCCACCAAGCTAGATGAGTGCGTGTTTTATCTCAGACATTTAAAGAGGAGTCTCAGTGTTGAGGAATTTATCTTAAACGGAGACAGAAAGCTTTGAAGTCCCCAGCCATGTTAATGGGCCGCACCAGGCACGGACAGCATTGGCTTACAGCCCCTCCAACCCCTTGTACTGAATCCCTTTCGAGACAGGAACAGCCTTCATCTCGGCATATTGCATATAAGCTTGTACCTATGTGCAGATGGGACATTGCATACACATACAGGCAAAGAAAACATTCCAGATAATGTAATTCACAGTGGATCCAGTTGTAACGTGGGAGCAGCACAACAGGTTGTCCTTTGGTGTCTGAGCTTAGTTTCGAAGATAAGTCTCCTGCTTTCTTCTGAACTGAGTTTTATGAAAAAAAAATAAAAGAACATAACTTAAACTCTTCTCTCTCCCAAATCATGAACTGGCCCTCCTCCCCAACCTTTACATGCACATGTGTGTATGCGTGTGTGTGTGATATGCAGGCCCTGGGCTGATGTGCTTCAGAAGTGCTGCAGAAGGGCAGAAGGCATTTAGAAGAAGGGCTGCAAGCAGCATCTCCCTTTACAGCGAGGCAAGAGAGCCTGAATGGCAGAGGAACCAAGGCCAGCTAGAGTTAGAGAGGGGGGCCAGGATTGGGGAGAAAGAGTCTCAGGGTAGTCTTCGATCTGGACTTGAATCTTAACAGAAGGTCGGAGGTCACGATTGAGGAACTTCAGGCACAGTCTCCCACAATAACGAGAGGGGCCAAGAGCTGACGGAGCTCTGCAGCGGAGACGGGCCCTCCCTTGAGCTGGCTGTTTTGCTGCCTGCGCCTGGCCAGCTTGGAGTTGGAAAGGAGAGAGAGGCGCATAGAGGAGCCAGAAGCGGTGACAACAAACGGGACGTCCTGCTGCTGCTGGTCTTCTATGTCGTCTTGTTCAGCCAGCTGCCGGTTCACAGCCATGGCCTTGTCAGCAAAGAATGTCAGATCCCTGGTATGGCTGGTTCTAATGGAAGATCAGACACAAAAAATGGTTATTAAAATGACATGGTTAAAATATTTTAAGTCAAGCATACAAAAGGAATACAGTCTGTTGCAGCTGTAACCAACATTTTCTCACCTTTGATGCAAGATGGATGTTGATAAAGTGTCAAATGCACCCTGAATAAAAAAAAAAAAAAACGAAAAGTTAAATCAATGCCTACTAACCCTAAACATAAAGTGCCTGTGAGAGACATGCAGAAGATGATTTTTGACTTACCCCCTGGACCCAGGGGTGCTGCAGCACCTGGCTGGCACTCAGGCGGTTTTTGGCATCCCGAACCAGAAGTTTGGATATTAGGTCTTTGGCACTTGAGGAGATGTGAGCCCAGTCTTTCTCCGGAAACTCGTATTTTCCTTCCTGGATACTCTCAAACAGTGTGTTCTAGAAATGGACATTAAAACATGTACCATTAGTTACTTTAACCTGGATGGAGAAGATGCGTTGTTTCAGTTACGCAAATGTCCGATAAAGGACGTCTGAAAACTGAGGGCTGTATTATTGTCAAATTCTTACCTGGCAGGTGTGGCAGGGCTCTCCTAATTCCCAGCCACAGCCCCCTCCACAGCGGCCCACAAAGGGTGGATAGCCACTGAGCATGATGTAGAGGATGACTCCAAGGCTCCACAGGTCACAGCGCTTGTCGTAAATTGTAGCCTCCTCACTGAAGGCCTCCACCACCTCAGGCGCCATGTACTCTGCTGAGCCACACTGTGAAAGAAAAACAAGAGACAAGTTTGTTAGCCACAGGGACGGCAAAAAGCTGCAACTATAGCAGGGCCTGCAGCCCACATTCCTTCGTTCAGCTGATACCTCGTGGTTGCAAGTGTCAAAGCTTAGGGCCTTCTCTTGGGCTGTGTGGTGGGAGGGGGCCGCTTATGTGACAGTCACATGCTTATGTGCAGTCGTGGATTCATTTAAATTGTGCTATACAGCTTTTCTCAATGTGTTAAAAGGACACCTGAGCAGGAACATCATGTACAGTCAGTTACATATCAAGAATAGAGGAAGGGAGGGCTACGCTACAGTGAAGCAGGTTAGTGTGCACAGACAGCAGCAGTGACTCACTGCTTTGACCATCCAGCTGTAAACAAGCCAGGCAGAATAGCCTGAGGGCAAGGGTTGGCTCAACTCTGGCAGTACCTTGTTATGTAGCTAAGAAAGAAATTAGGCCAAACACTGAGCAGGGCAAAGAGGATTGGTTGTCCTCCGGAGCCAGAGACTGAGCCCTCGCCGGTTACGTAACTTGGAGATGAACACCAAATGCCGTTTTAATACTTTAGGAACAGAAAAAGGGAGCAGGTCTCTAGTTCCTTGTTGCCTTATATTAACCATCTACCAACGATAACATTTATAGTCATTCAAAGATGTCTTATGTCAAGAGTTTGGATTCTTTGAGATTTCTAGAGCATGTCCTAAATATAGACAACTACTAGTATAAATTCTGAGAACCTGTTAATCCTTTATTTTCATCCTGGCCTATATCCTTCCTTCCCTCTGTGGGTGAGCAGGCATCTATTGTGTCCCACTACCATACCCCAGCTGTCTCCTAACTCCTCCTCCACCTCTCTGGACCCTTATGTAATGAAATTTGCTGCACAGGAATCTCGTCTCAGACAAAGCTGCTTCTGTCTGAGAGAAAAAAAACCAACCCCCACGTTTCCACCATCATCATCATCATTTCTGGGGCGACTGCCCCCATAGACAAGACCCCAAGATTCAGGCCAAATGCAGCTGCCACAGAAATAAAAGACACCGGCACAAAAGAATAGTTTTGCCTACCAAGGTGCCCCACAACTGAAAGGCAATGTGATAGCTGTGCTAAACAAAGAAAAACAGCAATCGTGGCTAATCTTGTTTCAAAGCCATCCAAATCAAATAAACAAGTCAGATAAAAAAGGTAAAGACAGCCAGTCTAGGACTGCCAGTAATAAGAGCTGAAGCGGGGCAATAACGGCAATCTAACATTTGTCCTTCCTGTGCTGCAAGCACCTTCTGAACTTGCATCCGTCACATCCTCCTCAAACTTTCATGCAGATAGCTGCTCATCAGCTGCTGCTGCTGCTGCCGCCACCACCACCACAGGATTCGTTGGCATCGCAACCTGGGGCTTTCCTAAAACCATGTGACTAGTCAGGCCATACTGACACCACTGATGACACACGCCTCAGCTGTTTGTAAACTACAGGATTATCTGATCAGGCTTACAGGAAAAAGACCCATTCTGTCGTCATGCAGGTGCACCTAAATCTGTGATAACAACAGAGGCAGTCCCTTGATTTCTTTTAACTCTCTAAGCAGCTTGTGTGTAGTGTCTTCATGTTGCAGGTCAGTCCATTTCCCTACTGCTGCACATGAGCGTTGGCATTTGTACAGTCAGATTTATTTCTTGACGAGCAGAGTCTTGTGCAGAGTTCTCGGTAAACTAAAATTAGCTTTTTCCTAGAAAGGTCCCTCTTTTCTTTCCCGTGTCGTCATTGTACTAGATAGCACACATCCAGAGTAAACGTCTACGTTTTTAAAACAGCAGCTGGATACAGTTGATTTAACACATTCACTTTGATCAGGAACATAAGCAATAAATGGAAAGCACGTTATGTTGTGCAACAGCAGGATTGTGGCAATAGTGAGATGAAAATCAGATAACATTGTTCCTGTGATCAGGGCATAGAAAACAAGCCAGAGCGCATGAGCAGACTAGCATTTGTCCCTCCCAGTTACCCTCCCCCCACTGGTCTAGCCAATCACATCTCAGTTGCTAGGTATAGGGGGAAAGACTAATGTTTCTAGAACATGCCTTATGCACAGCCTTTGTATAAAGACCATAAAGAAAGCGCAGACAAGCACAAGCGTGGTTGGGGCCACTGGGCGGAGACTAAGCAGAAAGAGAGGGTGGATGTTTTTCTCTCATACCACAGGGAGAGTTGGGTGTGTTTTGGTTTCATTGCAACTTCATACCACAGGACATGGCCTTGTAAGAGTCACAATGTGTTTCCTGCAGCCTTCAAGGCTATCACATTGTGCTCGGTCCTCAGGCATCGACCTTTCTTCCACTGAAATATTTTCATTAGATCTTTCATAAGTCTTGTGGTTATAGTCAACAAAACTGAAGGATAAAATAGTAAAGAAGAAATACACATCAAATAGGTGCACCCTTCTGCACTAAACACACACGAGATCATTCAGGCCCAACATCGAAGTCTGTGTAGACTGAACACATGAAGCCTCATGGGCTCCAAAACTATCTCCCCATCAAATAGTCCAGGGACGGGCTCTATCCATTAGTTCTGCTAAAGGACGATCAAGTTACCAGTGTAGAAAAACCCCCACACACCCGTACATTCCTGCAGGCTAAACCGCTATCCTTCACCTGCTCTGGTCAATCTATCCAGCCCCCCCCCCCCCCAGACGGTGTGTGTGCGTGTTGACACATAGAAAAGTTGCCAGTTCAACTTCACCATTCCCCTCAGAGTTTGCAAGGGTCCCAACTTTTCTGGGCAGTGTTTGCCTTGTGTTGCGATGACAGCAGGAAGAGCTCAACAATCATACCACCTAAACTCATGGGCCTCAATATTTGCAACTGATAAGCAATAGGATGTTGACATTTAACTGAGGGATATCTACCCCAGTGTTGCTGATACTTAGCATGATAAGGGAAGTAAGCTGAAGGTAAAAGCTGCCAGATTGGGACAATCAGGAGGCAATCCATCACAATTCAGATAAAGCGCCCAACACTGAACTACCATAACCTCACAACACAACACTTTCCCTCTCCCAATCAGTGAGCTGCCTTGCAGTTGACACCATTGAGGATTGTCCAATAGGCAAGCAGCCAGTAGGACATGATAAAAGCATTGTTTTACAACCCGGATCTACCGTCTTAGCTGTACTTTTACATTGTTGGCATGCATTTCCCTTCCATAGCACCGTCCTAAAAAAGTGCTCCAAACGGTTTGGCAAACAAAGACCAGCACAATATGCAGGTGGACTTACTGGAGTGAGGAGCTCGGGGGTGGAGATGGGTGAGCTGTCGCTGTTCAGCTTGATCCCACTGCCCAGGTCAAAGTCACAGATCTTGACCGGGGAAATCTGACAGAGAGAGATACAAGTTCAGAATCATTACGTTTAATCTACATTTTGATAAATTCATAGCATTTTGTGTAGAATATCTACTTGTGGGGCCATTGATCATTACCAGGGCTCATATCATCATTTTAGAGCACCGTACTTATGTAGTCATCTTATTATTTGCCTTTTGAACTAATTAGGCTCCAACATGTTTACAGTAAACTCACCTTGTCTGCACTCTTACAGAGAATGTTCTCAGGTTTCAGGTCTCTATGTGCCATTCCTAAAAAAAGATAGGAAAGCCAGTTTTAAAACAAGCAAGCTTTTTCCCCCCAATGTCAACAAATGAGGCCTTGTGTCCCATGGTCAGTCAGAACAAAAAAACAATGTGAAAATGTTCTGTAACTACAGCATTAAAGCCAATTTGCTGAATGTTGAGCCTTTTTTTGGTAATCATGAGGAGCAATAACCAGTCTCGCCATTTTGTACAAGTGGTCTTACCCTTGTTATGCAGGAAATCTAGAGCGCTGGCAATGTCCTGCACAACCACACTGGATTCCTGCTCACTGAAGTGTCGTCTCTTGTGAATATGTGCCAAGATCGACCCTGATAGGGGCAAAATAAAGTCAGTATATCAGCTCTATTTGCAAGTAAAAAATATAGAATGAATGCTTTTCCACACACAAACAACTGTCGTCAGACTAGAGACTGACACGTGCATTAAGGTGATGTTTAGAAACAAACAAAGATCAGATGCAGGCATCCTGCAGCAGCTATAATTCACAAACCTCCTCGAAGCTTTTCAAACACCAGGTAGAATTTGTCTTCCTCTTCAAAGAACTCCACCAGCTCCAGGATATTGCTAGAGAAAAGAAGAGAGCACCATGAGCCACTGTCAACAGTCATCTAGAGAGCATTTAAGTTGATTAATGCACTATGGAGTAAGAGGGCTACAGGGCTTCAACTGAATAAGATTCAGCACAAATTGGGTCCGTCAGTGAGTCTGTGGTACTGTCTCCATACAGTCATCAGTTGGCATTACTTTAGCTGGTCATGACTTAAGGACATTACCTGTGGCCCTGGCACTGATAGAGCATCTCAACCTCACGGAAGACACGGCTGCGGCTGTGACCCGGTCTCTTCTCTATGATCTGTAACAGAACACAAGTTCAGTCATTTTATCCAAATATACTCCACAGAAAAAAAACGAGTCTGACTTCCATATTTTTCACAGCAGTAGGATGGAGATCACAACTCTGAAAAATGTAGAGCTGCACCAATAAGGCTTGATATGTTCAATGTACACATGCATACAGGAATTTAATTTCCTGTTCAAGTTGTGACCCCGTCATTGCTGCATTTAAGAAGGTTTACACTGAACTGTAATTCCTGTTATCCAAGTTTCTTCACCAAGTTGCTGGTGCATGATTTATTATTTTAATAAATAACAATGTAGTGCTTTATATTTGTGTTACATTTTGTTTTAAATAATTAATGTTTTAGTCAAGCCTGATTGCATTACACACAAAGAATGATCCAAGTCACTTCAACCCGGTGAGGCATAATGTTTATTTAAAAACTGGTATCGGATTGTTACTCTGTCTCGACTGATACCCAAAGCCCAAGTATTGCCCACGGGACTGAAAAAGTTACATCAATACATCCCTAGAAATATGCTCTGCTGGCTAAAAACAGAGCCCATCGGTGAGAGTTAATGTTTGGGTGAAGGCCATCCACTCGCGCTGCACCACAAAACCCCACCCGTGGTTGTGTTTACTGTATAGCACAGGGTATACGTTTCATATACTGAGCTCTGGCGCTAGTTTCCTTCCAGAACAGCACTTTACTGCTTTCCTACCATCCCAACCTGTGACACAGTTCTAATGACAGTTTAACCTACTTCCAGTACTGCCTGCCAAAGCAGAGACAACAGAATGAGAATGTTAACAAGCCACGGCATCTCTATATTTAGCCCTTCATCTGTGACCTATATTTAAATCTTAAGTGCTCTTAAGGAGCAATGCGTGTTCTTTGAAACATCCGATAGGCTAATCCAAAACTGTTTACGATAAACAAAAAATTATCACTAAATATAACTTTGTGCTGCCTTGAACAAAACCACCATGGGGCCACCAGCTGCACGATGCCCTGCCAAGAGAGACAGAAAGATAGACTGCTGACACCAAAGCAAAAAGCCTGAATTTTCCAGCCCTAGTTAGTTATTGTCTGCTTGGGAGTCTGTGCATGTTTCTCTTCCTGGTAGCTGGATTACAGCTGCTATTGAAGCCCAGTGGGGCCAGAGTTGCAGTGTGTGTCTAGGATTAATAGACAGGCGAGAGGCCTGTGAGCAGCCCAAAGCCTCTGCACTGTTCCAGTCTGAGTCAGCAGCACAAACGGCCCCCCCAATCAGCTCGCTGATAATGGCACGCAGATAAAGAAGAAACTGCACAACATAGCTGACAAATGCAATTATCAACATGATAAGTGGGTAGTCGGTTATTAGAGAAGTACTAGATTTATGGCTGTTTTTCCAAATAAAAGATCAGAACAACAAGCTGCTGCAAACCAAGGCCCCACTAAGTCATGCTGCATGTTCAATCATCAACCACGGGTTGGGAACTAATGCCTTTAAGGACAAGGATTTGTGGGCGAAAGAGAGCTTCAGATAGGCACGCACTGCACAGGCCTCGGCTCACCGTGCACAGGCCTCGGCTCACCCTTGGTGCTCCGAGGCTTTTGTTGCAATTGCAACACAGGGAGCCCACACATACAACTCACCCCAGTCTGGAGGGGGAGGGGAGAGACGGGACATCTGGCAGCAGCCCCCTCAGACTCCTAAATGACCTCCAATAACTGCCTCCTCCCCCAGAACTGCAAAGTCCCAAGGGATCTACCAAACCATCCCCGGGTAAACAACGCTAAGAGATCATAGTCGCATGACAGAACCTGTGCTCAGATTCCTCTGAAATATTAATTGGTATGACATGGACACTTGTCCTATGGGGAACCAGCCTTGACCTGTAAACACCTCTTCTCAAACTTTGACAGAATTTAACTGCAAATAGGAATTAATTTGAAGTTTAAAAAAAAAAAAAAAAAAAAAGCTTGGCATTTATCCACAGTGTGGGGTTAGTGGGCCAAGAATTTACAAAAGAAACAAGCCACAGTTCTACTTTCAGCAAAGAAAACTATTTCACAATGTGTTGTTCCTAAAAATGAGGAAATGAGCAGTATATATATGAAGCGGAAAAGAGGAAGTTCGCAGGAGTCAAGTCATGTATTCACAAGTCCACAGCCCATTTGGACGCAAAAAAAACTGTACTGAGCAAAAAGAACAAAGCAGTGTAAACACCCTGGGTCACAGCCCTCACTCAGCGCCCCTCCTTCCGCTCTATGTGGGTTTTGTTTTTGCACAGTAACCAGTACATTATGTTCTCACAATGAGCGTCCTCTGTAGGCAATAAGAGTAAAGAGAAAAAGGGGTGGGTGTATCCCTCCCAGCTCTGTGATAGGCTGGCCATCTGTAAAAACATTGCAGGGAAGTGTCTAACAGCAGCTACTCAGAAAAAAAAAAAAAGAGAAAAAGAGAGCAGCAGTAGCACAACACAGATGAGAGCCTGCAGACATCCACTTTAGAAAGCTGAACTAAGAAAAAAGGAAAATAAATATCGGAACCCTCAACAAGACTTCTAAAGAATGACCAGAGAAAACATGGACACAATGACACGCATCCCGCAGTAGGGTTTTACTACACTTAGCACTTCTTTCTACTCGCATCTCAAATTTAACCAAGCGCAGTCTTAGAAATGTAACGTCCCTATATTGATCACTAGCCATGGTACCCCTTACAGACAACAGGAGTGTGCTATGTGGCAACGACGACATTCACAGACTCGTGAGACAGAAGCACCGACTTGCAGGAATGAAGACGGCATGCATCATGCTAATGTTTTTCAAATACAACACGGTCATGTATTCAAGTGTGTTATAGAATGACTGCTTTCTTACCTTGACAGCATACTCTTTGTTGGTGATGAGGTTGAAGCATGTTTGCACTCTGGCATAAGCCCCCTCTCCTAGTAACTCTTCATGCAGCCTGTAGACATCTGTAGCAGAGTTTCACGTGTTAGAAAATACTGAGCAGAATCTCTCAATGTGCACCATACAATGATTTATGAAGAGTTTTTAATGGATACTGGAAATAAAAGCTTTTACCCTCAAATCGTCCAGAGAAACTGTCCGTTGCCCTGCAACGCTTTTTCTTCTTGTTTCTCTTCTTGGCATCGGGGATGTCGATAGGCTGGCTGGAGTGCATGTCTGTCGAAATAGGAGTGCCTAAATTATCATGTGCTAGTGAAAAACAACCCAAAAAGAACACACCAAAAGGGAAAACAAAATGTAACGGTGTTGAAAGTAAAGGGGACAATGAATGAGCTGGGTAATTATTGCAACTAAAGCATTGTTGATAACATTGACACTCTTCACAGATAAGACAAGTTACAGATAACGAAACGCTTAAGTTAAAATACTCACCATGTCTTGGATCAAAATTAAATGAATCCGTAAGATGGGATCCATTTTGGGTGAAGTCGTCAGATTCAAAGGGATTTTGGCCCTAGAGAATGACGACAAAAATATGTGCTTGTTAAAGTATGCAAACTTATCAATTGTTAGTCATAACTGATAAGAACCTTTGTTATCGCTCATCCTTAAACCATAAACTGGAAGTTGACTCAAAACAGGAAAAGAGCTGAAACTTTTTAAACAATTATTGCCAAGTGATTTCACACTTTACTGAACATGCGACCAGGCCACACAGCATATTCATCGGCCATAAGACGTGGGAGGACGACAGATGTGTTTATATATAGCGAGGTGAGGTCCTCTCATACATGCTGACAAATGTGCTCTGATTATAGAGACTTCCCAAAAGGCAAGATGATGGCAGCTCTGCGTTTTCATCCTGAAACTCACCTTGAAAGAGTGGTGGAATCCAGTGACTTCGGTGATCTTATTTTGCACCATATTTGCTTCGATTTTTGGCGTTTTTTGGCGGATATGCAGCGGCAGTGTTTTTTTTGGTTATACCAATTCACACTTCTCCAAAAACAGAAAGTCGTTTCAGAGAGAGCGAGTCGCAAGTGGTCACACTGCGCTGTCTTGTCCGGTTGCTGCGGCGTTTTATACGGGAGCCCTGAGGACGATACACAAAAACACAGCGCAGCGTTACAACCACATCACCAGAACAGAGCACTCGGATAACAGTGTGAATAGTTTAAATACATGCTTAACATAACAAACTTGACCACGGCAGACTACCGTTAGCTGATATTCGTCACAATAAAAACAATCGGAGTACAATAACAGCAACAGCTAGCTAGCTACCATTACAGTGCAACCCATGTTTAGCGTAACCGTTAAACTGGTTACAGACATTTAAATAAGCCAAGTTGAGAAGATGTAACATACAACTCATTACAATACTAAAGTGTGGGTAAGATAAGCAAATATATCGGAAAGCCACGCTGTTTTTAGTTTAACAATGACGGTAGCATCTGCCTTAACAGCCGCAGGAAGGCCGCTGCAGCCGTTAAGATAACATTAACAAGCTCGCGACACTTCCAAGTAGTGACAGATTTAACTTAAACGTCAGTTAACAAATGTTAGCGACCATTAATACTGTAACGTTACTGTAGTGTTGCGAGAAGAACGGTTATATTTGACATTTTGAAAACCAAGTGACACAATTAATAACTGCTGTACAAAAAAATGCTTTTTTTGTTTACTCACCCCGTTGTTAATTTTATAGCTCCAGTGTTAGCGTCGTTGTTTGACCCGCTGCTTCACAAGCCGCAGAGGACGGTCAAGGGGGATAGGCCTGATAGTGAGTGCGTGGAAGGTGGTGAAGAAGTAACAACGGAGGTGTTTTTATAACCTCCCTGCTGACTCCTCCTAGTCTCCTCCCTCCGCAGGACCGCATCAACAGACTGGCAGCGTCACGTACTTTCTAGAAACGGATATGGCGGCTGCGTACGATTTCGTTTTTCTGCAATAATTTTACCTCTTCTCGAGGTAAGAAGCATAAATAGCTGCTCGACGTGGAAGTCAGAAGTCATACAATAAGAAGTAACTTCATAAAGTAGGTCATTTAAATAGTTTAATATCAACTTGGGTGAATATCTGACCGTAAATCAGGAAAAGGTCTGGGAAACAAAGATGGTAATACACACGAAATGGTACCCAGCCAGTGAGCTCTGTTATGTTCTGGGGGCTCAGGATAGGATGTATAGGGGAATGAAACGGCGTATACGTGCACATCAACACGGTCAGCACCCACGACTGTACCGACTAAAGACATCTCAATGAAGGTGGAGAGAGACAGACCAGTTCCACCAGTTTAAGTTGAGTCATAATAACTTTGTGCTTCTGTACTGGCTGCACTGGACGTCAAGGCCACGTTAAATAGGAGCTACAGTTAACGTTAGCTAGAATGATGAAATAACAGCTTTTTGTTGCATTAAATATATAAACAATGAAAAATACGTCTCTACAAGTAAAAGTCAACATGAAGTACAACATGAACCAGTATCAAAAGTTCTCACAATGCATGGAGAGAATGACTCCTGTCGGTTATATTATAATACTGGATTGTACTGATTACTGTGAATGCAGCATTTTTGTTGCGGCTGCTAGAAGTAAAGTTACATTTATAGGGTTACATACTGTGGGGTAGTTTGATGACCATCATATTTTATAAGATGATCATCTGTTTTATATGTTAAACCTACAAATATATACAAAATAATCAGTAACTACAACTGTCAAATAAATGTAGTGGAGTAAAAAGAACAATATTTCCCTCTGAAATGTAGTGGAACAATGAAGTACCTAAAAACTGTACTCAATTGCACTAATTACTTTCCACCACTGGAAATTAATCTCCAATATTTGGAGATATATATATATATATATATATATCAGACTAACTTTGATAGATTTTAAGTCGATTTGCGCAACAAACAAACACACACACACCTTTTGTGAAGTGTTACAAGGCAGACAAAGCACGTTTTGGAGCCACGGGGAGGCTGTTCAGATGAGGGTGAAGACGCTGTCACATGGTTGTGATAATGAAAGAAATCCAAGAACTCTGATGATGGAGAAACGTGTGCTCTCTTCACCCATCGGCTAATTGTGAGATGCCAATGCAATATTGCCACAGACATGACAAATCCATACCGTATTTTCAGAGATTAAAAGGCAATGGTAACTTGACAGAAGCACTGTAGTGAGATGGCAAAACCCTTTGTTATCTCTTATTAATTAGATAATTATTTTCCAAGAATCCCCTCAATTAAGTCCAGATACATATATCAGAAAATGACTACATGTTGGATCATATGCCAAGAAGTGTAAATGCTTTATTGTACCATGTGCTTTGTTGTCAAACTGTACAGCATGTTCTCTTTGATTTCTTTTGTTATCACTGCACATCATCCCATGTCCTGTTATACCTGTTCTGTATAGCTGTGATGTATTGTTTATCAAAGGTGTTCCAAGTTAAAACCATGTACGGGTTGTTTTCAGGACTCAACTGTCTTGTGACCGGAGGCTTTCTGCCTCTCCTCCTCCTTTCACCTTCTACCCCTAAAACATAAGCCCATTGGTAGCAAACATTACGCAAGTTGTTGGCTGACTATCCCCAGCTATGAGCACATGGTGTAGTTGCTTTGGTAGGAAAACAAGACCCCACGTCGAAGTGCAAGGGGCGGGTCTGTGTCACTATCGGTCAAAAGGAAGAGGGAAAGGCCATCATAAATAGCTTCAGGTGGCAACAACCTCAGATACATTTGTTCAACCAATATATTGTGTTGTTGTTATCTGCCTCAGTGAATGTGTACATCTGCGTCATTTCCACTGTGTATTATGAATAGCATTGTCATACAGTTAGTGTTTCACATTCCAGTACAGCATTGCAACTGAATGCAACACATTTCAAATGTTTCACCATGCAATCCTCTTTGGGCCAGTCAGCATAAGTTCATGCGGTGCATACAAACATTGTTCAAATTATTTTAAACTCTACAGCTGCAGCCATAACAAATATAGAGTATTGCATTTTAATACTTCTCTCAGTGTAATCGTCATGGAGCTTTAATGGAGAGCTAGAGAATATATGTGATACTGTCAGAAACCTTGAAGCTACTTATTAAAGTAGTAGAAAACTTTAAGTTTAAGGTGATAATAATAGCCCCTAAATTCTGCTATCCTCATAGTCGAATCCTACAGCTATGCATGTCATAAAAAGCTACACCAAACATGCTTTAATGGCTGGAAATAATTTTTGCTTGATGTGTTGATGAAATGAACTTCAGCCTCAACCAGCAGGATTTATTGCAAAAACATTCCTGTATATCTATTGTAAACAGTACAGTGCTACGCACGCAACATGCATCTGTGCGTGTGAAGAAGAATGATGTCTTAACTGCAAATGTATTCATGAAAGGCACGTGTCTGGCACGTCCAATTAAAACTGTCAAAGACCGAAAAAGGCGAACCTGTTCTAGGAACCATTCCTAGAACAAAATTCTTAGAAACAACAAGTAGCTTCCAGTCTGGAAAACACTCAAACTTAACCCCTAGTAAAAATGTATTTGCTTCAAGTATTACAATTGAAAGACAACAAGCACTGACATGAATCCATTATTCAGCAGAACTCCTTTAACACAGAAAGAGTTACCAAGGAGCCTTTCTTTTATTCCGACTTTGTTCCAGTTGTGCTCTGGAAAACCTTTTGTTTTTAACTGAAATCTGTTTCTAGTCCGCACACAGCTGAGATGTTTGGTCATTCTCAGGCTGGGCTGTAACGTTCTGAATAACTAACACAACGTTTTAGTGTTAACATGTAGTAAATCATCACTGGTGCACTCTGTTTTAGAAACTAAAGTTACACATAAGGGATGGAAATGTTATGGTCATGTAAAAATATCTCTACAGAGGGAGAGAGGGGGCTTTCATCATGTTACACATTGATGTTATTGCCCTATAATGGAGCACTGTGACACTCAGAGCTGCAGCTAACAGTTGTTTTTCAGTTTGTTAATCTGCTAATTATTTCTACTCAATAAAGTAATTTGGCCTGTTAGACATCAGACAGTAGCTGACACCTTTAATTAGTTAGTTTTGTCCATGACAGATTTTTTATTTAGCATACGACAAAGAAAATCAGCGGATTCATGGAGCGCTGGCATATGCAAATGTTTGGCATTTCTGCTATACGAAAACTATATTAATGATTCATTATTTAAAGAGGGCATGGGCTTAGGTTGGACCAATACTTTCCACTGGTCCCCCACTTGAATAAGTCCTCATCTTAATGTGACTTTTGTGCGTCCTCTTCAGCAGTGTAAAATCATGATGACTCTTCCTCCTTATACTAGCTGCATCTCTACACGAGTCAACTGACTCACAAGCCACAAAACCGTTAAGGGTGTGTTGCCCATTCCAACGTGTACATGATCACACTGCACCATCAAAACAACAGGCAGACATTACTGTGTGAACCCTGACAGAGTTGGTGAAGCTCCCGTCTGATTGGTTGCAGCCTGTAACCCCTCCCCTTCGTACGTGGCCTCTTTCCAGTACTTTCCTTCTTGTCTTGCAACCCCTTCTGGAGCAGTCTGGTACATTCCAGAAGAGGAAAAACACAGCAGAGGGAGCGGGGAGGGAGGGGGGAGTTTCGGAGGAAGTGACTCCTCTGAGAGGATGTAGAGAGGAGGGACAATCCTGTAAGAGGATCAGGTTTCAGCAGGCAATGAGGTCATTTCAGCGGTTGATGTTATTGGGGCAGATAGTTACATCATGTTGGTTCATTGAGATTTGTATTAACGTGTCAAATATCATTGTGAATTTACTGACAGTGATGGGATGTAACTAAGTACATTTAAACGTTCTTCCATTTATATACTAATTTATACTTCTACCCCAATACATCTCATTTGTATTTGACAAGCTTAATTACTAGTTAATATGCAGATTCAGATTATAAATACAAAATATTATCAATATATAAATTCTGGTGTATTAACATTGATTAAACAGCATACAAAGTAAAAGTATTTAAAAGGAGCTCCACCTTCACCAGCTGCAACATTTAAGTGATGAATACATCAAAACACTAATGATAATAATTCAATAATGTGATGTAAATTATGAGTACTTCTTTTGGTATTTCAAGTACATTTTGCTGCTACTACTTATCTGCTCAAATAAATATTTGAATGCAGGACTTCTACTTGTCACAGAGTATTTTTACACTGTTGTATTGGTACATTTACTGAAGTAATAAAGTTGTGTAGTTCTTCTATTGTTATGCGTCAGTTAGGCTGGGTCGTATCAGAAATCAGAATATTCATGAGTTTCCACTTTATAACAAATATATGCAGAATTACATATTAAATAATCAAATTGGTCTTCAAAGTGATGAAAACTCTCCACAAATGTAATCAAAAAACTTAAGTAACTAAAATTTGCTCCAAATCATGAAGTCAACTCAGTGATAATAAAGTAAGTGTTCTCACTGAAAGCTGTTGGAATAAAAAAATACAGCACTCTGAAAGAGGCCATGAGTACTTTTAATACTTTAAGTACATTTTGTTGATCATACTTCTGTAACTTTTACTCAAGTATTTTGAATGCAGGACTTTTACTTGTAATGGACTATTATTATTATTTGGGTCAGAATACTTTTTACACATATGGGTGTTTCTTGCTGAACATTATTTACATAATCCAAACCATTATGACCAATAACTGCTTATAACAACAATGTTGTTCTCAAGCATATTCATGACTGTTGACGTCACCATGCAGAGCCAGGCTCATTCAAAACAAAGTCTCTGTGCATTCATCACAGTACAGTCTGGCCTGTTTCTTGCATAAGCAGTTTAATCAAATCATTAACTCGAATCAGGTCTAGAAAGGCTCCACTTGCCCTCTTCATGACAATAACTGGGGCATTGGGCAGATTGCATAAAGCTTACAACATTAAACTGTAGGATTACAGTCATTTCCTCAACACAAATGGGTTTTGGTGTCTGACGCCACCCAGTGGACAGTTTAACATTTAGTCTTTTAAACATGTGCTGCCACCAGAGCTTTGGCATGTGAGGTCTGAGTCTCGTGTGACCTTCAGCTGCAGAGCGTATCTGCAGCAAACACCTGCAGGTTTGACATCTGAGACCCGTCCTGGTGGCCAGAGGCCCAACGTGTGCACTGACACAGACTTGATAATGTCTGAGTCACCAGCAGGCCATTACTCTACTCTGAGTTCATTTATAAATGTGTGTATAACTTTTATATTCATACTTTTTATGGTGCCAAGACCCACATTTATTTAAATTTATGAAATGGTCTCCAAAATATAAAACAAAATACTCACAGAAACAGAAAAAAAAATATTTTTCTTATTGTAACAGTTGTACATAATACTTTCTCTGCCTGATACAAATACCAAATGACTGCATTGATTGTTCAGATGTGTGTCAGTAAAACCTGGGACAAAGAATCAATAGATTAGGTGGGCAGTAGCCCAGTACTGTCGGCTTCAGAAAGGAAAACCATTCAGAGTTCATTTAAATACTGATTGTCAAATTCAATTTATAACAGAGTGGAGGATCATTTTGAAATAACAACATAGTGATTTCTTTAGAAGGACAGTAAGAAAGAATCATACTAATTTCAGATAATTTCAGATAATTTCAGACAGACAGAAAGACAAAAGCATCCTGGAATGATTGAGATTCAAATAAAATAGAAAAACATCAACACAAACATACACGTCTTAATACTGTGATACAATGTTTGAAAACTTTTTCTTAAAATGAACAGAATGCCTCACCTGACGAGGTTAAAACCTACATATGTGGCTAAAATAGATTACAGTACTTAAATATAAAAATAGACTCTTTTTTTTTTTTTTAATTTGTTTGTTCTCTTAGTTCTGCAGTCTTCTAGGTGGACGGATGTGTTCGTCTGGCGCGTGTCGACCGGCCAGGTGTGTTCCCTCAGTGACACATTCGAGAGGTCATCTCTTTCTGCAGACACAATGAGCACAGAACAAGGAGTTAGAGCAGTGAAGGGAACACACAGTGAGCAGGTTAATTAAGTATTCGTAAGCTCATTTAAAGCTTATTGTAAAAATAACGATTTCTAGAGATCCTGAAAACAATTGTGTTGTTTAAATAGGTAACATTTGGTAAACAAACATCAGTCAGGGTCCCGTTACAGAGCTCCTTGCATGGATCACAAGTCCAGTGTTGGTTTTGATCCGAGATAAAAGTCTTAAAATTAATGCGAGAGGATATTATTAAATGTAAACTTAAACGTAGGACAGAGCTTTACTACCACTATTACTACTTTACTGTCTATATAAACTTAGACTGCCTCACCGGCTGTAGACTAAGTATAAGCCTGCTGTTGGTCATCTATCTCATGCTGCACTTTGCACCCCTTCCACTATCTATTGTGCAGGTGTAGCGTCGCTTCATCCTGTGCTTAGCACCCCCCAAGATGATTGTAATTGGTTTAAAGAAATACAAACAAGCCAGGGTGTGTTTTTTCCCTCCTATAGCAGAACGACCATGTGTGGAGCTAGACCTTTCTGTAGTGCTGAGGAGATGAAGCTATGTGAGACTAATATTAGCTCATCAGGAGTATGTCAGTATTGGCATATATGTCGGTCGGTGAGTCATTTTCAAACAGTGTCTCAATTACATTGTTTGTCCATCAGAAGATACTGACAAGTGTATTTATCAACTGTTAGATGTACCGCTAAGTATTTATCAAAAGGTTTTATGTTGTGTCAAAAATCATTAGAAATTGGTTCAGTTGAGATTTTTAAACTCTCACATATCAATAGTCCCATTAAAAATCCTGTCAAACTCTATTTTTTTGTATTTAGCACTTTAACGCATGTCTGACACTCATTTCTTCAGAAAAAATATCCTTTTATTGGTTTGAGAAACCGACTCGTCCACATATTTACAACTCTGGTTTAACTAGTTTTTGGTGGAGCATTTCAAATTCCATTATTTCAAAACATATCAAAGCTTTATTTTTTGCATTCAGCTCCATGTTAGGCCCCCCCCCCCCTCTTTTGACTCACCAGAGGCTCCAGCTCTTTGTGGTCCGTGAGGTTGAACTCAGTAACAAAGTAATAGAAATGCTTGTAGCAGGTATTGACGTGAGCCTCGGCCCCCATCTGGCTCACGCGGTCAAAATGGTGGATGTAGACGTGGACAAACACCCGGAACAGACGAGACAAAATCTTCTTAGCCACCTGCATGAAGGTCTTAGGGAAGGGAGTACCTGCGAGTCAAACAGATGGAGACGGGAGTACACCGCGGTCAATCCAGGATGACCTTATGCTAATTGCTAACGGCTAACAGAACATTTGAACAGAGATTAACTTTTCAATGTGTTTCTTTGTCCTCTGGAGTCGCTCAGGTCGGATACCAGCATGCTAAGAAGGACCCAGCCAGTGTTACTTCATACATGAATGGAAAACCAACACAACTTGGTCTGGGGGGATAAGCCTCTGCTCTCACCAAGTGATTAATTAAGTATGCCGTTTTTGCTTTGACTAATTCAATAATATTTCAGGAATCTGTTCCGGAGGACACACGCATCAGAGGTCGTTTCTATTCATAGCCTCCTGTACGTCGTGTGACCCGTTTTTTAAACCCATCGCTTGGATGTTTCTGTAGTTAGTCAGATGCCGAGGCCACAGCACACATGCACAGAGCTCCAGACTGAGATAATGAGACGGAGAGAATGCCACAGCATCGGAAGATTAACTGGTAACTTTTGCAATGTGCAACAATCTCGGTAATCTCATGAATGTGGCCTCGCAGATTAAATCTAAAACGTCTTTTGGTTACCGCAAAACTCTCTCTTCAGATTTGAAATGCCGTCACTCATTTTCCTTTGTATTACTTACACGTTAATCATTTAAGTGGCTTTTGTTTTTGGTCTTTGGTGTGACTGACATGATTCGTCCATTGAAGGAAAGATAAATCATTCAAGTAGCAAAAATACAAAATATTTGCACGTTATAGCAGGGGTTCCCAACTTTATTGGCTGGTGACCCTTTAAAACTGAACAATCTCTGTTGCATATGTCTACCGGTTGTGACCTAAATCTAAATAATTCAGTATTTTGCATGACAAAAAGCAAACGTTAGAAGGACAATTGAAAATTCCATATTCTGAACACACCATCCGAAGCTAATCTCGACACTTACCTACGTTGGTGGGGAAGATGTTCTCATTGTTGATTTGTACCTCAATCCAATCCATGAGCAGGCTCATGTACTTGGGGGCCGACAGTGCCGTCGGCCTCTTGTACTTGTGCTCATCCTGCCAGCGGTATTCGTACTTGGGCCCACCGGACATGACGGGGCAGGTTTGGTCGGTGCAGGAGTCGCTGATGGTGCCGTAGATGAGGTTGATGCGGTTGAAGAAGTCGACGACGTGGACGGCCACCCAGTCGTTGAGGTCCTCGCCGTGGGGCAGCGACACGGCCTGCTTCAGGTCCAGCCCCGCGTTCAGAGACGCCTGTGCCTTCTTGTGGAGGTCGAAGCGCTGCGTCCCCGGCTCAAACTTGCGCTTGGGCCGGAATGTCCTGTCTTTGTTGAAGACTTGTTTCAGGGCCATGGACATGGTTGCATGTGGTGGCACCCGGCAATTTGTTTGAATGCTTTTTACAGTTGGAATAGAAGCAGTCAAAAGGTTGTATAAACAACCAGTGCAGAAATTATGTTATGGACACTCTTTTGGTCTTTGTTTCGACTCAGTCTGTGATCCTGCATATGATTAAAGGAGGGGAGAAAAAGAAAGGGATAGAGTTTGATTAATAAATATAAATTTAAAAATGTTAATTTTCCCTTAAGTGCCAAAAAAAACAAAACCCAGGTATTGTATCTGTACTGAAAGAGTTGGATGGGTGCATTCCTAGAAAATAGTGGTTAGTTGCAGCCATAGATTGTTTTGTAAAACATAAAGAATAACTGGTACCCTAAAATCAGGATTGACAGAAAGTATGCTATCGGCCCACACAGACTACTGAACGGATACCAGTGTTACATTGATAAGCTGAATGCCTCACTATATGGAAGAGACTGTGATCATTCTTTTATGTGTAAAGCAACATCAGGCCTAACTTAAACATTGCTTTCCTGACTTTATGAAACAAAATGTAACAAATGAATACATAAATATTGTTATCTATTATCAAAATAATAAATGGTGCTCAGCAACTTTAACAAGAATTACAATTCAAGTGTAATCTTTTTAATGCAGCAACCAATCGTTCAAAACTTAAACAGGAACATAAATCCCCACATATGATTTATGTCTATAGCACAGAAACATAGAATTGATCTAAACAGATTATCGGCGTTGTCACTGATATCGGATCCAATTAGCTGATATTGGTATCGGCATCGGTGCATCCCTACTATTTTTATCATTTATTATTCTTCTGATTGTTTTATCAAGTAATCTTTTGTTCTATCAGATGTCAGAAAATAGAGATAACTGTCCATCACTTCAATTTCCTAGAGTCCAAAACCTAAACAAAAGCAGTGAATCTGTCTGAACTAGGTCATATTTGGCACTTTAAAAATGGCTTAAATTAATAATTGATGATAAAAAAAAGTTCAGTTGAACTAATAATAAATGTATCAAGTCATCTTTTCAGCTCTATTACAATATAATTAAACATGTAATACATCAGAGCTGGATGGGAAATTACACAACAATAGCATCTGTGTCCCAGTTTTTTTCATCAGCTTAAATTGCTTGTAGAGATGTGGCAGCAGAAGTATAAACCCCTCAACTACCTTCTGTTCAAATATAAATCATAACAATCTTAAGAGGTGGCATGAAGATGAATGTATGGTACAAGAACATAAATAAACCTGAGAGCTAATGGTTATCACTAAATGCAGGACTTATTATTATATCATTTACTAACTACATGGTGAGAAAAGGACAAATTCATTAATGGCAACGTGAACTGATCTTTTGCTTGAGCATCATGAAGAACAAGTCTGAACGGTGACAGCAGCATCACAGATGAAACATCAACTCAAAGATGAAACATCGCCTCAAAGTGAACATGAGTCATTTCCTATTTCACCTACTAATTCCGCCTTGAAACCAAGAATCTGCGGAATGACAATAAAAACCAAGTCAAACCGTCTGTCACCAATACAACAGGGCATCGGTGGGTTTGTTTGTACCTTTATCCAAATATCGGTGCTCTTATCGTCCCAACATTGCGGACTTTACGTCGTGTTTAGCACACTTTAAGGGACGTAAAAGCCGAGAGATTAAACAGCAGGGCACATGACGACTGTACTAAGTTTATTTGTTACGTGACAAGCTAGCTCCGTCGGACTTGTTGCTTTGTAAAGAAGCTAACAACACAAACAAGACGGGAGCGACCCGCGTTATTTGCGTTATTTATACGTAACTAATTCACATCGTACATAAAAACCGTGTAAAAACATTCACTATCTCAGACGGACGATGAAACGGTTGAAAGACACTTTCACGAACTTACTTGTTCCGCCTTCCTGTTCCGTCAGTTTCTCTTTTTTTAACGAAAATGATCTGATTACCAAACAATAGCTTTACGTCAACAACATGCATAGACTACATTATGGACACGTGGAGCGATACATGTTGTATAATTACTGGTAATTTAATAAACATGTCACTTTGATAAAGAAACTATCGTCTGACTCCTCCCTACGGAACAAAAAGTACACCAGTGTCGAGTTAGAGATGTTTGTGTCAACTTCCGGTCGGAACCTTCAAAATAAGGTACCCCTTCGACCAGTGTAATGTAATGCAACATGTATTCAGTTATAATTAGTAAGCACCTAACTGAAATGATATGATCAAGCACAATATGTTCAAAGCAACGGCTTCACTGCTTTTCTTTCCCCAAAATTATTTCACATCATATATCTATATCCATTAAATGAGATGAAAGGTTAGTTAAAATGTCAGTTTTGAGGTACTGGTAGGCTGAATATCATTTGCACTTACATTTTAGGACACTTTCCTAATTTTTCTCCACAAAATTTCCGGGGGAAATATTGTACATTTTACAACACAACCATTCTGTGATTCCTGTAGTTATGAACTCCTGCATAGATTACAGATTTCACACAGCCTGAAATCTCATAGAATATTGCAGACGTTAAAAATATCGATAAAACAACAAAAAATAACACAAGACATTTGGGACATTTGATTTGAAGAGTATTGCCGAATATATTCTTAATGTATAGGAGCAATCTTTCAACTGATCTCGATAGCAGGAAAATACAGATGAAACTATTTAAAATGTTCTCAAATGTTAAGGATTTTCATTATGATTTAACACTAACTGCATCTGTATTTTTATTACTTGTGTACATAGTATTGCTATTACTTGCTTACTTACTGACATAACTATTGAAAGCATGACACATCTTGTTATTAATTTGAGATTTCATTATGCCCATAAATATAACATGCAATTTGAAGGCCTGAGGTTTTACTCTGTAAAAACTTTACGCCATTATTTTGACTAATCCATCAACTTCCGGGTTTAGCGCGCCCTTCAGTTGTTGCCTGGCAGCTCAGAAGTACTTCCTTTGATACAGAGTGTGACTGTAAGGAAATGGGAGCCTGACTTTTACTGAACACGGTCAATATACACCACTTTAAATTAAACCACTTTAATTAAAGACGTTTAAAATATTCAAGATTAATATGTAATTCAAACCCTATTGCCCCTTTTATTTATACTGATTATATATCTACTTAGTCCTACACGAAATCATCTTAAATGGATATATTTCTTCTTAAAATTTAGTAAACTTTTCCACTTGTGCCTTTTATTTGGGGAGACTATTTTAAGTAAGTACATAAAATCTGCCCTGTGCTTTTCCAATGCTGATTGTCTAGATGTAGCGTTCTGTACGTGTACACAAGGCGTGTTTCTAGGAGGTTATTCCCCATATTCTTTTACATGATTAATACAGTTAGAGATTTGGTTTTATCTATTCATCTTGAGGCCTTTTAAAATGTGTGGGTCATCCCTCTGTAAACAATAAGAGTAATTATTATATATGGGTTGTTGTTTTAACTCTGAAGTGTCTAAAATAAAAATAACTATAATAATTATGCATGTATTACCTGATTATGAACTCAACTTATAACCTGCATGTTGCAGGTCAACTTTGTGCTGAAGTAAACCAAAATCTTACATTTGATCACTGACTTCACAAGGAATGTTAAAAGAACACAGTTAAAGTGTACAGTTATCAGTTTATTTCTATATTGGTTTGGCATGAAAACAATGAAGTGAAGTGAAAAAAAACGTTTACATGTACCACATACTCCCATTATCGGGAGGTTGACTCTTAACATTTAAACCACCACAGACAGACAGACAGATTGAGATCCTCCTTACATTGCACACACACATAAGTCCAATTTACAAATGCACATTTATTGTCAGCGAGGCCTGTTTAGCTGTATGAGAACTGTAGTCAAAGCTTGTCAGTGTGTGCCGTTCATAAAAAGCTCTTTGTTTTGGTTGTTTAATGGGCAGTTGAAAGGATGCTTTGTGAAGCACTGGGACAGAATGTGCTTTGTTTCTGTCTACTTGATAGGCTCGCTGGTGGCTGCAGCTCCCTCAGGCTTGGCCTTGTTCGATATGGAGTAATGGTAAGACCTCATGGACTCCTCAACCTTCTTGAAGTCAGGACGCTCCTCGTGTCTGGTGAGAGAGAGGAGGGTCGTTTGAACGGTTATGATTAGAGGAAGGCAATCCCAAAATGTCTTAAGAAGTCACAGATCTCTCTGACACTGACAGAATCTCAAATGTAACATATTATATGGTGATTTATCTGTATCTCTGTATCTCTGACTGAGGGAAATGATGTTCTCCAGACACGATAGCTGCTGCTCATGCTGGTGACACCGTTAACTCGCTTGATAAGATCTGTCCCAAGCCTTCTTATACTGTTGATCATAATATTTTGGTTAAATAAGCATCTTACCATCCATGGTTCAAATCGTATCTCTCTGGTAGATTTCAGACTGTTTTCAAATCAACTCAAATCAACAATTTATTTTCCAGCTAAAAACTACATTGTCATTCTTATGCTGAAGATAACATGTTGTGTGTCATCAGCTCTACCGCAAATCTTCTTCAGGTTACAGTCTTTTAACAACCTCCAAACCTCTTTTATTAATCTTAAAAAGAGTAATGAAAAAAATAATCTGTGCATTATACAAGAGAACAGAGCTTTAATGTTCTGAGCCATAGCCTTAATGGAAATCTATTAGATACAATACAGCATTGTAAGTACTTAGGAATTTGTAGATAGCAAAATTCTTTTGTTGTATCTTATATTAAGTAATTTGTTCTCAGG
Source organism: Leptoclinus maculatus (assembly GCA_032191485.1). Lineage (NCBI taxonomy): Eukaryota > Metazoa > Chordata > Actinopteri > Perciformes > Stichaeidae > Leptoclinus > Leptoclinus maculatus. The sequence continues at coordinate 16,053,142 of JAVDOI010000004.1, read as the reverse complement.
TCTGTCTTTTGAAAGGAATCTAGATCAGAGTCAGACGATCAGTTTCTTACTTGTACGTCCAGCACTCTTTCATCACTGTATACATTCGCTCTGGACATACTGCTGGACACTCCATGCGGCTGCCACTGTCAATGAAGCGCATCACCTCCGGTCCTTTCATTTTCTAGACAAAATTGGGACACAAAAAGGGCTGTAATTCAAGCTAATATGTACAACTGATAGATGACTTTGATGGTGCTCTGCAGAAACACTTGGTACCTTGTAAGGTTTCCCTCCGTAGGTAAAGGCCTCCCACATGGTGACACCAAAACTCCACACGTCACTTTTACTGGAGAATTTGTGGAAATTTATACATTCTGGAGCGTACCACTTCAGAGGCCATTTACCTGCAGTACGAGCCTGTACAACACAACATGTATGACAACAAGCAACATGTCAGCCCACTTCAGTATTGATAATTAGAGCCGACATACTGTATTTAAAGGGGGAAGGGCCGCGGGGTGCTTTAAGGATGGGAAAAGGATGCTGCAAGATTTGTTAATTTCCATATTTTTAATGCAATTCTTCTCCACATTAAAACAATTGGTTTACCTCAGCTACATTTTATTACATATAACATTTTTAAATCTATCGAAACAGAAGAAATAAGCAATACATATTGTAATCACTATATGTGAGCTAATTTGACTTTTGATAAAAAACTATGCCAAATAGCATACAAAATTTGATGTACAACTTTGAACAAGTTCAATATTTATCTGTAAATCCACACTGCAAAAGCGCTTAAAACCTCTCTCATTTTTGGATTGACAACAGGCCTATATTATTAGTTAATATACGTCACAAGTTTATGTTTGGTAGAGGGGGACATTGTGGGGGATGGGTCTGCAAAGCGAATAGTTCTCAAACAATGAAAGTCTTTTTGAATTATACAGTATTGTGTTCAGTTGTATATTATTTCCTTGGAGTCTAGAATTCCTGGGACTTTCTGATCCCGACACTCCCTCCAGATGTAGATCAATAAACCCGTAAAAAGGAAATCCGCTGAGTGTTTACTTTAGTTTGCACAGAGCCGGTAACACCTTTGGGTTCGTATGTGAGCAGGGGAGTTCAGTAATTACCAGAAAAGCAATCAATTTAAGACATGCTTTACGTGTTTGCATTAGCTGCAACGCTGATAATCCCTACACCCCCGTCCTTTAGTGGTTGCGTCACTTTGTCTTGCAGCACCACAACTTGAAGAAAATCTGCTGTACATACCTTGTAATAGTTGTCATCTGCTCCGAGGGCCTTGGAGAGCCCAAAGTCACTGATTTTGGCGAACTGTTGCTTGACCAGCAGGACGTTACGAGCTGCTAAGTCTCTGTGCACAAAGTTCTTCTCCTCCAGATACTTCATGCCCATCGACACTTGGTGCATCAGGTTGACAATGTTCTCCATAGTTACAGTATCCCTATGGGGTCAAAAACACCGATCGTCACATTTATCAGACCACGATGAAGGATATGTTCTCTCTTCCTTTTAGAAATTTTACTTTTGCTAATTGAAATCAAGGGTCTGACGATAGATAGTGTTCCCAACCTTAGGGTCCTACATAAATCTGAGGAGTCACAAAATTATTAAAGAGATGAGAAAGAAGAACACTAACACAAAAACATTTTCATCAAAAAAACATGTTTCATTTTGTCATGAAGCATCCAAAAATACTTCGAATGAAAACTATCTCATAAGAAAAAAAAAACACTCTTTGAACTCCTCATGACATTTAGTAATGTCCAGAGAGGGGTCTCATGTAGACACCACTACATTTTAAGGGGTCACATGCAAAAAAAAATGGTTATTTGGGGCTACGTAAACAAAAGTGACTTGAATTACAGTATGGACACTTTCCTTACTAAGTATAGTATAAAGTAAGAGGAATATCTGTACCAAAATGTATACTAATAATGACTATTTCTAAATCATCAGAGGCGGTAACTCACTTATTGGAGGAGAGGAACTTGTTGAGAGGTCCGGCGGAGGCCATCTCCATGACCAGCATCAGATTCTCAGCATTGCACAGACCCAGCATACGGACGATGAAGGGGTTGCTCAGCTGGTGCATGATCTCTGCCTCCCTCATCATCTCCTCCCTCACCAGCTTCTCGTTCTCACTCTTCAGGACTTTGACGGCCACATCAATCTGGCCCCTGAGAGAAAACAAACAAAAAACATTTTGAATGAACAAAGACCATGTGGCAGCTGGAGGCCACTGGCTTCTTTAGTAAAACTTCTATACAGTTTATGTTTCATAATGTTTCAGTCCTCACGACTCAGTCTTCAGGACTCCTTTCTTGACGCAGCCAAAGTTCCCAGAGCCGAGCTCCACTTCATCGATCAGCAGGTTACTCCTCTGGATGTTAAACCTCCTCACTTCATTCGGGTTGTGGTACGGGTTGAATCCACTGCAGTCCATTGGCAGAAGCTCGCGGTTTGCAGGCGCAGTGGCCGCTGCAACAGCTGACAAGTGAAGGTGCAAACCACATAGAGTAAAATGCTTTGACAGGTTTGTATGTGCTATACATGCTATTAAACAGCTGGCAGCATTTTCAGCACGGTTTTCAGTAGGCAATAGGATCTTTTTTTCAATTATTTAACTGATTTTATTTAGTTTTCTTTGAAACACTGCTTTCAAAGGCTTGTGAGTACTTGAGTGAGTTTGGAAATGTTGCTGCAGTAACTGTAAAATGATTGCAGGCAGTGGTGTAAAGTACTTGAGTACAGTTTTTAGGTTTTTGTACTTTACTTGAGCATTTCCATTTTATGTTACTTGATACTTTTTTTTTTTAATACATGAATCTGACGCACAGTATACAAAATACGGTGCATTGTTACGAACGAGCTAACAATATATAAAGTACTTTAAAATCAGCTACAACATTAAAATGCTGCTCATGCATACAAGCGTAATAATAATTTTGTATTAATATACTATAATATAATGCACTTTTACTTTTGACACTTGAAGTACTTTTTGCCGATAATAAAAAGACTTTTGCACTTTTACTTGAGTACGATTTTGAATGTAGGCCTTCTACTTGTCATCGAGTATTTTTAAACTGTTGTATTGCTACTTTTAGTAAAGTAAAAGATCTGAATACTTCATCCCCCACCGATTATATAATTTCGTTTTGTGCTGTTTCGTATGTACTTTCTTGTTCAGTTTTGTGTGTTTTAAAGGCAAATCTAGGGACAGGCATTGCACACCTGCTTGGGCTATACAATCTGTGGTATGTGGTATTGGTTCATATACTTCATCTGTAAAAATCTACATTCAATTTAAGTTATTTTTGCTGCAAGTACATATAACAGAGCAGCTATGTGAGAGATAAACTGGTTGTACTTCCGGTGTCTGACCTTGAGGTGGCGGTGTGTATCCATTATGTGTCCGCCTCTGAAAGAGAAATGTTCAAATTAATCTCAGAGAAAAAGAAATCCGCTGACTTAAACAAAGCAGGATGTTGTCAGTACTCACTGTTGCAGGAAGGCTGGGTGTCTCTGAAAGATTATAAAATGAGACATTTACAAACTATTCCAGTCATAGGTGTAATGATCAACTAGGTTGAATGTTACAAATAACGCACAAACATGAACTGGAAACTCAGTGAGTTTTGCAGCAAGTACACAATGAAAATGAGAAAAATAAATAAAATGTTCAGTACTTTCAGCATTTTTTCCGTTAACACACGCCTCCCCAAGAACAGTCACCAGGCCATCAGCTTTCATCTTCAGGTACTCAACCAGCTAGAGAGATTGAGATAACATTACATTTTAGGAGAAAAAAAAGGCCTTCCTTCAGTTTCAACATAATCACTAGATAAAGCAAGAAGAGAAGAAGATGGAGGGCCGACCTGCCGGACTGTGTCAAACTTTGTTCCCTCTGGCATGGAGTATTTCCCTGATTTGTCTTGGAGGATCTGGTAATGGTACACTGTTTTCCCGTACACCATGGAGAGAGCAAAACTACCCAACTCATCTCTGTCTCTCACTCTGAGAAACCAAAAAACAGTGTTGCTTAAAAACTGCACAAAGACCTTTGACAACAAAAAAAAAAGACGAGAGATGCAAAAACATCACCTTGAGCAACTTACAGAAACTTGCCGTCCGGTTGTGCTCCAGAGTAAAGCCGCCTTTCACCTTCCTGCCGGGTGACTTTAGCGTGATACCAGGGCATCTTCTCGTGGGCCGTGGTGGCGATCAGTTTCTCCAGCTGAGGAGCTTGACTGATGATGGCCTGCTCCATGGCTTCTCCCTGAGCAGAAACAAAACCAGCCAAAGAAAGCCAAATTCACAAATTTAGACTAATAGACAGTTACTTTGCATGGTTCAAGATCCCGATATGCACAAATCCATTCAGCAAAGTCTGTAAAAGTGTTTGCCTCTGAACACCTGATATCCTGCAGAGATATATTTTACTATTAAAGAGGTGCACATCACATTTTGCATGTAAGATGTACTAAAGCAAAATGTACTAAAAGTAAGTATGTAGAGAAATAGCCCCTGTGAACTATGATAAATTACATCGTTAGTACTGATGCTTTGATGCATAAAGAGCATTTACATACCATTACAGTTCAATGGTAGGACTTGTAACTAGTTTTTACTACTTTATATACACAAATTAAAGTATTTTTTGCAAGTTAGACAGTGTGCTGCTAGAGGAAAGAAAATTAATTAATTAATAAATAAGTTTTACATTTTTTGACTTTTTCTCACTCTTTACTCTTTCTTCATTTAAATAGTAACTTCGTGAGGCATTTAGAGGGGAAATGTGTCTTTGGTGGAACTTCTATTTACTATTATTCATCTGAAATACGACAAGGGGCCCCAAATGCCTTTTTTTGTAAGAGGTCACAAGCCAAATGGCTGGGAAAAAGAAAAATGGTTTTAACTTGATTTAATGTGTTTTACTTTTACATATGCTAAGTTTAGCATATGTATGTGTTTTATGGACAATCTTATTTTGCACAGTAACTATATCTGTCAAATGAATGAAGTGGAGTAAAAAGTAGGCTACAACATTTCCCTCTGAATTGTAGTGGAGTACACATAATAAAGTAACTTATATTCAAACTTTTAATTCAGCATAGCAATTGAGAAAATCTAATTAGTTACGTTACACCACTAGAACTGACCCTTTAATTACTAAATGCATGTCTTGCATTCATTGATTATGGCTGCACTTATTTGAATTCCTAGAGACTGCAAACTGTACAACAGTACCCATCAGCCTCAGCAGAGCCTCACCTCCAGGTGCCAGGTCTGCTTCACGTACTCCCTCAGCATGTTTTCTCTCAGGCTGTCGAACACACCGGGACGTATCATTGTATCCGGGGAGCGCAGACAGGGTTTCTTCAGGGCACACACCAGCCCGTCGGCATCTTTGCTGTAAAACTCGCAGAGCTCTGCGGGCCCACAGTGAGGCTTCCCTCCTGTAAAGCAGTAAGTCCCGTTGAGCTGCTTTTCCACGGGGTAATGGTGAAACTCCAGGTTCCACACGACAGACAGGACATAGCCTCCCAGACTGCGGAGACACTGTCGCAGCAAGAAGATCCCATCGGCCATCCCGGCCAGCTTCAGGTGCTGCTCGGCGTCTGAGCGACTGATGCTGCCGTAGTAGAAAGGCAGATCGGCCGCCGGGTCGGTGGACATGGTGAAACCTGGGCGAGATGAGCTGGAGGTAGATGATGATAAATGAATTAGAGAGATAGAAAGGGAAAGCAGTTAAGCAACACCCGCATTACAAAAAAGCTGAAAGGTTTTAGGAATATGCTGGTTCAGTAGCACAATGTGCCCAGTACACTCACAGCGTGTGACCTCTGACCTTTCAGCCTTCTAGCCCCAACCTCCCCTCCACTGTCTGCTAAAGCAACCACAATTTCTCATCTACCAAATTACAAAACAGGATCTACATGGAAATACAGTTCAAAGAGTTTTTCCAGAAAGCAAAAAACATCATCATGCTGTGAACCTCTTCTTCTCTTTCTCTTTTTCAGGACTGTCAGCTCTGCACAGACGAGCTGTGAGGTGTCATATATCTGGATGATATTTAGCAAGAAGCACCCACACGTCGATACTGCATCAAAGTTGCAGACGAACAAACTGGTGACAAAAGCCACAACAGGAAGTTGCAGTCCGCCCTCACAGCCTCCTTTCTCCAGCATCTTGTTCTTCCGTTGAACAGGTGCTTTTTGCTTCTAGATGATTCCTTCTGCTTTAAAGACACAAGTTTCTAAGTTTTCCTTCATGGGAGGAAAACTTCATGGGGTAAATGTAACCCACCTACATTTTAGAAGGCACTGACAAGTAATGTTGTCCTGTTGATAGGGGCTTTAATTAATAAAACAACTACAACATGGTGTGTCTGTTAGGGATCTTATATAAGGCTTCAGCAGATGGGAAGACATCAAGAAAAGATTAAAATCAAGTGGTTTTGATTGCAGTGTTGAACGGTTATGTGATAGCAGGCGGAAAATTCAACAATCTCTGTCAGTTCAAAACTCGACGTCAGCTCTACGCAGAGAGGAGATCATCTAAATATGCAGACACACTTGTGATATTAAGGATTAAGATTTTATGACAAATCACATCAAACTACAAATAAAAACTAAAACCATTTCTACCAGTGTGTTGGAAACTTATCAGTCGATTATGCCAATTTGACTTTGTTAGATTTTCCAATCTCCCTCAGTTTCCAGTCTTGGTGTGAATGGAAAATGCGTTGATGGGGGATTTCTTCTTAGTTAAAGATATTTCCTGTTGTGCTGAAATGATTAGCGAAAGAGTTATGGAAAAATGTATCAACTATTTAACTTAACTTAACTTAAGGTAAACTATTTTGATTTATTGACTCGTAAGCTCCCACTCACGTTTTTTTAATTGAACCTGAACAGTTTTACATTTTTTCTGTAAGAGCCAAATCACTTTGTCACAAAATCTAAAGTCGTAAAAAGAAAAACCTCAGCTTCCTGGCTACAAAGCAGTGCTGCTGCCCACATCCACAGTGGACAACCGAGCAGAAACACATAGTTGCCACAAGACATATAGGACCCACCACAACAAAGACCTCCAGACACGACGATGTGGACAAACGAATACTCCGCACGTCTTCAGACAAACTGAGATATCACAAGAATGCATGAGTGCCTCATTACCTTTTTTGTTTCTTTAGGATTTTTCAATCAATGTAGTTCACTTAATGTACTTAGCTCGGGTTCTTGTCATTGTTAAGGTCACATTGTGCTGTAGCTACTTCCAAGATATTTACTGTTGTTATCTGCTGTGATCAAATAATTATCCTGTACAACATTTTGCATTTTGAGATTGGCACATGTCAGCCAAGACAGATGGAAATAATTCTCTTTAACTCTGTTTTCCATCTTCTTTTTTTTAAACTTTATATAAATTCCCAGTTAACACTGAGCAAGATAGATAGCAGTGATACAATTTCTAAATTCATCACAGACTTCAGTAATATTACCTGAACAAACTTCAAGTGAAAGAGAAAGTTAATCTAATTACAAAAACCAACAAATCACCCCGACACACAATGTGACAGGAACATTAGCCACACTGCTGTAAAACGACACGACCAAACTAACCAAAACATTGATCGTTTTCCAACAAGACATGAAAACTTCCACTTATGACAGCAGCCGAGTCTTTCCTCAGCCTGTGTTCTTTTCAAAATGTCATTTATATGGCTTTTCTATTTAACTTGTATATCATGAACCACAAAAGCAAAGGTTGGAGAGAGACGAGGTGACACATGACAGTGTTGCGTCATATCTTTTCTTTTTGTTTCGGCTCAAAAGATGCTTAAAATTACAGAAACTAGCTAAATGCAACGTAAAACAAACTTTATTGTGCATAAAAACATACTTTTGTAAATGAGGTGTTGCAGAGTGAGCAGATGGTGACCCAGTGAGCAGTGGAAAAAGTAATGTGAGTCACTCTGTTTTCAACAAGCAGAGGATAAGTGACACGCCAAAATCTACAGGCCCCAGTGTTTGTTTTCCTGGCATGTTTTAGGTAATCTGAGACCCCTCACAAAGTAAATGTGATTAAATATAATTAAATACAAAACAAAAACCAACCAACCAAACGTCATCAAGTCAAACTTATCCGTTTTTGTAGAGAAGTGACTTTTCCAGGTCAATCTTGACGAAAAGCTCAGGCACACAGTTTTCTTACCTTGTAAAATAGTTATTATGATAAAGCTCAGCTAAAATTGGGGTGTCCAGCACCTTAAACTTGTACTCAAGTAAACATAACTACAAGTAAAGTATTAGCAACTAAATGTACTTAAAGTATAACAAGCCCATAACTCTACATCCATGCTAGCAGCTCTGAGAGACTGCCCTTTGGTGCAGCTGTGTTTGGAGCTAAACGCTAACATCATCATGCCAACATGCTCACAATCAAAATGCTAACATGTTGATGTTTTGAAAAACATTTGATTATAAGCACTAAACACAAAGTTCAGCTGAGGTCGATGAGAACGTCGTCAGTTTTGCAGGTGTCCTAAACAATAAAATATTGTTGCTAGCGGAAATTTCAGGCAAACTTGTGACAGTTCATCCTAAAGGAAACGTGAATGTGTGAGCCAAAATGGATGCCAATCTCTCTTGTAGATGTAGAGATATTTCACTGATAATAATTGAAACCTCTGACCTGCTGGTAAGCGCTAGAAGAAAAACCAGGGGATCCCCAAAAGTCAACAGGATTCATTCTCTGGGCATCATAAATGTCTGCACAGAATCTCATGGCAACCATAGTGGACTGACTGACCAGCAGACATTGGCCTCAATAGAGCCGCTAGCATGACCTCTAATGTCAGAAACAGCCTTACAAAACAACATGTCTGGCATTTATGTAAAGGAGCATTAACCACATCCAATTATAAATATTACAGAGAATATGACGCCACTGTCTTTCAGTGTAACATGACACCCAAACCTCTCAAAAATGTCAAGACTTCAGTAGCACGTTAACGTTGCCGTTACAGGATCACGCTGGGGTCATGTAAATAGTGACCTCTTTATGTCGGCTTGAAAAGACTAAAAACACAAAAAGCAAAGCCTCCCAACAGCGTCAAGACTCAGCAGCTCATTCAGAGACATTTCAACTCTTTTACTCTTGTTAATCACACATGTATATACCACAATGACGTCAGTGATTTAATTTGCTTCTAACCACTAAAAGCTTTCTTTTGTAGATGACGTGGTTCATATTGAATCAAGAGCATTCCAGTGATACCCATTCAGCTATTAAAGTAATTTTAGTTTATGATTATTTTGGTTGTGTTATCAGGAAGTAAGCTTGTTCTTATGTTACTCACAGCATTCCTCCTGACATACATCAGCCTTTGAGACTGTGTAGGCATCCTCCACATACAGATAATGTGCCCTTTAAAACCTCATACATCAACAGATTTTCCCCCAAAACGTCCCTTTGTTTCGATAATGATTATCTAGCTAAAGACGTAGGCTGACTTGGATAAGAGGCTCATCTGCGTAACAGATCAGGGGCTGAAATGCTCCAAAGTGAAGCATAACTTCCTGCATTATTGGAAACAAAATAACATTCAAATAAACAGTTTGGATGTGTTCTTTTGCCATGATTTAGATTATACTCCAGAACAAAATGAGCCTGTTGAAATTTAAATCGTTCAGAAAAGTGCCATTTTTTAAAAACATTTTAAAATCAAAATGTATCTTACATACACAAGCACCTGAACAGTTGTTCCATTTCTGTTAATCAAAAACAATACACAAAACCCCTGCAGCAAGCTGCTAATGAGATCCTCATTATAATGAGGCGTTTAAATCTGAAACTAAATGTTATGTTCAGATTGTCTGTAAACTCTCTCACACTGACACTGTTAATTCACAAGCACATTTTGTGCAGAAATCCCTCTTTCTGCTGTCCAGACCAATACCGTCAGACTGCGGCTGGAACATTTTACAGATATGCTTCAGCCCAGGAACCAAAAATACATCCAGTAATTTCAAGAAAAGTTACAGGCGATAAAATACACACGCACAGACCTCTTTACCCATTTTTGGTTTTCTATTTCAAGGCACAATGAAAGCAGCTATTTATATTTTTGCACATAATCTTAACTTTTGTAAGCCAGCGCAACAATGCCTCAATCCTCAATTCGTTTTTACAGCTCAGACACAGCTGTGGAAATACAAAAACACCCATTTAAACAGTTTCTTTGCTTAAATTCAAAGGAGAAATAAGAATATAAATATCATAGATTATTGTGGGTTTACAGACTCAATTTGGATTAAATTACTGTGAGTTACTTTGAACACAGCCAACTGCTGCTATTAAACTACTGTATACTGAAAGGTGTAGTTTCAAGTATGTGGCATTTAATAGAGAAAAATAAAGATAATTAACAAGTTAGATTTCATCCCATACTTTAGTTTTTTGTTGAAATATTGCATTATTTCAATACAACTTTGCCTCAGGCCTAGTCTTAACTTTAGGAAACTATCACCTTCTGTATCATCTTTTTGTTTTTAACATATTAATCTGTGTAGTCAATACAAAACACGGCTGCTGTTAAATCAGATATAACAATAAAACCTACTTACAGTACGTTTCACTGCTTCACCACTAAGTAGAGCGATGTTGTTGCTTTAGAGACAAAGATATATCTGTTGATCTGACAGCAGTGTAGGTAGGCGCTGTGAAAATGTGGGGGTTAGAGACAATGGCACACACACACAGACGCACACACACACACACACATACACACACACACACACACACACACACACACACACACACACACACACACACACACACACACACACACACACACACACAGATGCACAAACCTCTGAATGCAGTCACCTATCAAGTTCTTCTTTTGAGCTCTTTAAATCCTGATTGATCAATAGCAAACTTAAGAATACTGTTGCAGAATATACAAGCCTGATTTACTAAACAACAATGGAATAGTTTGACATTGGAAATATATTTATTCTCTTTCTGGCTGACAGATGAAAGATTGATACTGGTTGTTCTCTTCTAACTTTCCGCCAGAAAGTGAATATGTGTATTTCCCTAAATCAAATGTAAAACTATTACTTTAAATATGTTGTGTTGGACTTTTCATCACAGAATAACCATTATGCCACGTACACAGACTACTCCAACACCTGTGCAATAACCACAGTATTAATAGCAGAGATAAGTAACCCCCCCAAACCCCAAGACCCTCACACTCTCAAGACCCCCACCCCACCGGCTGCAGCTGCTTCCTTGGAGTCGTGGATCCGGCAGCCAATCAGCAGGATCCCTCTAAATCAAGTCTGACAGCAACAGACGAAAGAAAACCGGACAGGAAGAAGTTTACCTTCAAAATAAAAGCAGCAGTGTTTAAAGATATTTCAGCGGTGGGCTTTCTTTCAACGTCTTAGTCAGACCGTAATGATTTTTAATCGGTCAACAAGGGGTCTCCGCAAAACAGCTTCTCTGCCAAGTTATAGAAAAGTTGACATAAGAGTGGGGAACAATGTGTACGTTTTGACAAAAAAGAAAAGTTGAGTTTGCATTTGGATTGTATGTGTCTCCTTTTTTACATTAACTTTGAATCATCAAAGCATAGCATTTATAAAAATGATTAACTGGAAAAATTTGACCATGCAACATTACATACATTTGAGTTGGTGCCATTTGGTGCCATCCATTCTGTTTCTTTGGCGCCATCCCTTGGATGATTTTTAATCCCATATAAAATGGATGTATGGCTTTATTTGCTGTTCTGTTGTGATTTAATTAATAAAATGTAATAATGAAATACTGATATGATGACTAATTTGTTATAAGTGCCTCTTCTCTGATTTAGTCAACCTTAGCATTAACATAAGATTGCAAAACTTAACATTAAAGGAAAAATAATATCACACTAACACAAACATGTTGGTAACATCACTAATACACACTGTGGTCAATATTGCAGATATTCTGTATCTTCATTGACTACCACCTATAGACCCAGCATGGGGGTGGGCCTGGCATATGCAAGGAGAAAATACAAATTATCCAAACCAATCGGATGGCGGATGGCGGATGGCGGATGGCGCAGTTTGTTAATTGAGGATAGTTAAATTTAGAAATGGCTCTGTCTTACACATATCCAAAATCTGTGTTTTTGTTTTGTCATGACACACACATGGAGGTTTTTAAATAGACTAAGTAGATAAATGTAATGCTAAACATGCAAAGTTGGGCAGCAAAACAGACATGAATTACCAGGGTTGGAATGTATTTCATGATGAAACATCCATAGAGGTCTTAATCAAGTCATATCAATAAACCTGACCCTAAACTCTCAATTAAGTTCATTATTTTACCCAAAACCGCTCGGAGATACGACTTTTATTTTTGCAAGTTGTAACCGGAAGTCAAATAATCACAGTTTGGGTTAGTCGACATCAAGCTGTGGCTCTCTAGTTCTGGAGGTGGAAAAAGTTGAGTCTCCTCAGTCACCCGCCGGCGCTGCCTCCTCTCTGCTCCGCTGCGGAGGACAGAGGACAGACTCACTTTGGACACTTGTGCAAGGGGACACGGGGAAGGTAAGTCAGCGAGCCCGGCCGCACTCTTTGCGTTTACATGCACAACTCTGGAGGAAAGCGGTCATGACATGATGCTGGCAGCAGGCTCCTCTCAACTCTAAATACGCTAATTTCGCCATAAATGTTTCTGCAGAGTTTGAATGTCGCTCTTGAGTCTTTAAACTTTTTCAATGTGGTCTCCAGGTAGCCGACATGACTGAAGGGTGGCCTTGTGTCGCCCACCGGCTGGGGGGAGGGAGGGGGGGGGGGGGGGCATGTACCTTCCCAGTGGAAAACACAGTAGTAATTCTGCAACACAATTTTGGACTATAATGTATGAAACATTTCATAGGGATTGATGAATTATACCTTAAAAATGCCCAAGCTCACTTTTAGATTATCTGATGTAACAAAGAAATGTAACGTAATCAGGCTAGATGCATGATTTACACATGGATGCACATCTGTGGTCCCTTCAGTGAACAGCAGAAATTAGTCATTTGATCAGCTGACTTTGCAGAAAACTGCAGGTAAATGTCCATTTGTCATCGTAGTAGCTTTGTTGATCTTTGTGCAGCATCATTCATTTTGGGGTAGAATGAACTATTTAAAATACTATGATTGTATGTATTTTAGTTTGCATATGCAGACATATGCACACACACACACATACATCCACACGATCCAAGTTTTTCCTCCGATGCTTCAACTAAAGGATACAATACCATGTGTGTTTCCTGCCAACTTTAACTTCTGTGACATCTGTGTGGAACTCATTGGGATAATCTTTATGTAAGGCAAGATGAGGCCAGGCGGTAATGTGGCACCAAAATCTTGAGTTGGCAACCAACCATGAATGCTGACAACTGATAGTAGTAGTAACAGTAATATTGGTTACATCATTATGGCTGCTACCTTTAATACAGTGTGTAACCTTGGTCATACTAATACCCCATATTGGATCGTTGCATCCCTAATACACACCTTTTTCCCAACACACACACACACACACACACACACACACACACACACACACACACACACACACACACACACACATTTACTGGCCTTCTTTTGAACTACATCAATGTCTTGATGGAACAGATAAAGAAGATAAGAGCTGAACCAATTAGTTGAAAACTAATTAACAGCTATTTTGACATTGATTTAAGACATTTCTTTCAGCAAATGAATTTGATGCATTTGTGGTTCATCTTCACAAATGCAAGGATTTGCTGCTTTTCTTTGTCTTGCATGACAGTAGACTGAGTATATTTGTGGTGTTTTGGGCTTTTGGGAGTCATAAAGAAGATACAAATTGTGCAGAAATCAACATGATAAAAGACAGAAAGAGAAAACCTTCCACTACCATATGTGCTGTGTTCCCAGTGCTGCTGGCTGACTCACTTTGTGTCGAGTCAGCTCTTGCTCTCACTAAATATTGTTTCAGACTCAAGAGGCACATTTTCAGAGTTAGGGGAGCACATCCGAGGTTCTCTGGCCTGTTTATGTTCCCACTTTTCATCTGCACACTGTTTATTTGGGGAAATTGAGAAAGGAATGCCTGCCCTTTTCTCGTTCTGCCTTTATACCAGACAGAGAGAATGAGAGTTTAGTCTAGAAATATCCCCCAGTTCTTTGTATTATTTCTATCACCTGTTCAGGGTTTCATGTGGAGATCTGTGTGAAGCTGGACTTCTAGAGGGAGTAATTGCTGCTGAAGCCGACTGTAACGCTGCATCTGACTTGTGACATTCGTCTCATTTGATCCCACAACCTCATGGTCTTATTAGAAAAGAGAAGCCGCACCGCCAGTTTAATGAAATAATAAAGTGAACTTAAAGCTGATTCATGAGCTACTCCCTGATCAAAGTGGAAACTGTGTGTGTGTGTGTGTGTGTGTGTGTGTGTGTGAGAGAGAGAGAGAGAGAGAGAGAGAGTGTGAGTGAGTGAGTGAATGGGGGGAGTGCTAGACTTGAAGCTAAGCTGAGGGACACTTAGCATCTGTTCGCTCCACACAGACTTTACTTTGAGCCGGTCATATGGCTTTGATTAGTGTGCTAGTTTTCGGATAGCTCCACTCTCCCTGGCAACAGTTAAAGACAAGGACAGCATAGTTAGCTCTAGTCTTCTCAAAAAAGAAAAAAACGACTCACTGTACATCTGTTACACTACATTAAACACACCATTTAATAGTGGATGACAAGACGAAAAAATGACGTGTCAAAACTGGATCCACTGGCTTGATTACAATGCAAATTTGGCCCACCATTAAATTCCCACCTAATTATCCCGAGCAGTCCAACTTTTCTCTCTCTTGTTAACAACAACCCCTTTCTTCTCCCCTCCCTCTTTTCTCTTTTGCAAATTGTGATTGCATTGGAAATTGTGTGGCCTGTCTGCAGCTCAGACCACTTTCTCTCTCGGCCGTGATTGCAGCTATATGCTTGATATTCGTAGCTAATCCAAGCAAAACTACCGAGGAGAGAGTCAGCGTATGTGCTTGTTTGGTCCTGCATTTTTTTATTTCACTCAAAAGTGATGCAGCCCAGGGAAGATGTACGACACAGTCACCCCAGCTCTTCTCCTTAATTTAACTGCATATCTGTGCGGTTTATAATGGAGCAATAATTTACTAAGAAAGCAGCGCATGCATGTTGTTGTGGGGATCTTTTGAAGGCTGTCTACAAATCCTTTTAAGCAGTTGTACTTAAAAAGCACCAAGGGACAGCACTGGGGGGTCCGGTCCCCCCCTCTTTCTCTTGTTTAAATAAACAAAAGGGGAGTTAGTGGTAATGAAAAGCACTTGATATCAAGCTACAGGTTTAATAACCCCACAATAAATCGAGAGCGGGAGCAGAAGAAGTAATGAAAATGGAGGGGAGTTTGACTTGCAGGAAATGACTGGGAAAAAGCCTGAGGGAGGGGAAGAGAGAAAGACTTTCAGTTGTTCCACGTATAAGGGAAGCTGCAACAGTACTACGACCCCTTAGTGTTTTTCAAGCAAGCTTTCCTTTTACTGTACCTTTCCATTGCCGTTTGAAATGATTTAAGAGGCACATTAGGGCTCTTTTCAACTCATTCCTGCACACTCGGTTCAGGGTATTAACACTCAAGAATGGCTCTCCCAGCTGGCTCAAAGAAGCTTACACTCTGCTGTCTCTCTTTCATTCCCCTCGGGCTTTGCTCTCGTTCTTTTTCCTCCTCTTTTCAGGAGGCAACTTGTTCCCCCTGCTCTCGTCACCAAAAGGTTTCCCATCTGCTTCCGATTACCTTTGGCTGCAGTTGGTTAGCCGCCAGCCATCTGGGCCAGTGTGGCGTCTCCGCTCGCTCTTCTCTCCCCAGACGGCACTGAGGGAGGGATGGGGGGGCTTGGACAAGAGAGAACTGGGTGGGCAGACTTTACTGGAGAATGGCGAGGGTTTGGTTTTTATTTTTTTAGCTGACACTGCAATCCATAGCCAGGAAACTCAAGTCAAAGAGAAGGGCACCCATGAAAATGTGACTGCTGATCCTGGCTCTGGTCTGTTTTTGTAATGGGTACTGTGGGTCTGAGGAAGTCATTTTCCATTGTTATTATAAAGCAGACTCTCTCTTATGTTGGTTTTTAAGTCAAATTAAAAAGGAATTTGGGGTTTATGTATAGCGCTGGACAATGAAATTAGTAGTGTGGAAAATGAACAAAGAACCCAAGATTTTAATCTGTGATGTCGGGCTGGCTGAATTGTTGCCTCCAAATGATCATTGAGTGCTGTCATATAAACTTAACTTTCTCTTTAGCAGTTAAAAAAGGAAACAACAATCTTCTCCCTGTTATTACTAGAAATAGAAACAGTAATTAAGGTCTGCTGATGGAAGAAAAACATTGAATTTCACTACCATTGTGAAGAAGTATGCAGACGACATACAACTCTATGTCAGGACAAATCCCGATCCCAAATATGCGTCCTGTATTATGTCTTGCCTGAAATGAAGAACTGGATGTCCAATAGTTTCTTGCAATTGAATGACAAATCAGAGATCATTATAATTACCCCTCCAAGACACAGCACTTGCATTATTAGTCTGTTTGGTAGTTTAGGTACATCCTCGTCTCTTATCTGTCTTTTGAGTCCCAGGTAAAGAAAGTCTTGTTTGGTTCAACAGTAACATTTAACCAAGATTAGATCACTGCTCTCATCCGCTGATCTTTTATCTCCTCCAGACGTGATTCTAATAACGCACGAAATCTTTCTGTGCGTTGCCGTTGTTGTGTTTATTTACATTTAATTTTGTGAGGAGTCAGTTATACCCACACGGTTAGAGTTAGATTGTATCCTATAACAAACCTTGGATTGCAAAATCTTTGAAAGCAATGTATAGAAAGAAACATGCTGCTTTTAAACATGAGAATGATGAAGAAAAAGTGAGGCAGTACTTGGAGCTGAAATTTAGAAAGCCAAACTAGAGCACCAGAGAGCACTGAGGAGTTGTTTGCTAACTGTTATATGTTCAATGTCCTGCTCAATTTGTATCTTGGTAACCTTAAAAAAAAAAAGAAAATTATCTAAGGGATCTGTATCAAGATTGTTGTTTATTTTATGGGTCTATGTTAGAACAATGAACCTCAAAAACCCAGTATCGCTCGGGCTATGATTATCACAGTACTCTACCCTTTGTCTCACATGTAAACAAGCTTCATATAGTCACTCGTACCATCTATCTGCTAGCCAGGACGCCAGCCAATTAGTAAGCTGTACAGTCAGGCAGCCAGCCAGCAAGTCACTCAGCCATACAACCAACCACCACAGTCAGCCAGCGTAGCAGTGATGGCAACCTGCTGCTCCTCTGAAATTGGCTCATTTTACCCCTAGAGCCTCTGACATAATACCCACTTCAAGCCCTGTTTGGGCATTAAGCGCAGCTTTTTACAAGATCAATGGCTTCCTTTGTGTTTGAACTCTTTCCGGTGGGCAGGCAGCTTAAAGAGCGGGGCCTCAGGGGCCCCAGGTTGGGACCTGCTGTTGTCTCTGGTCATCAGAGTGAAAGACATGGTGTTTGCCCTTCGCCAAAGCCAAGATTGATTAGCTGAAGGAACAATGCAGGACTGGGCGGTCCTTCACTGGACGCTGAATATGAACTGGGTAGATTTGTCTTGCTAGACTGAGAACTACATGGGTCAATGGGATCTCATGCTCTCTCTCTCTCTCTTTCTGTCTGTGTTTCACTATGTCTCCCTTGTTCCTCCCTTTTGAGCCGAAAACTTTCTTTCCCCTCCCTTTTCACTCCCTTTCCTGGCCTTCCTCTCCCTCACTGACCACTTTCTCTTCTACAGGGCTACAGAGAGGAGTCTAAACCTGCCACTGCTGCTGAGTCTTTTCTACTCCTGTGAGGACTCGTCCAGGATCCATCACCACTCGCTGACCAACACACTTTAGAGGCTGCTATGTCTGTCTGAACCCACGGATCTTCCCGCAGCCATGGCCCAACAGAGCACCGAGCGGTCCCATTGCTAGGCGACGGGGCATCCGAGAGGGCAGAAGACATGTTGGGACAGAGGCCAGGGGACCACTGCACTGAATTCTGTTACTATAGCAACTACTGTAGTAACCATGGAAACGCTATGGAGGACTGGTCTTGTCTGCGTCGTCATCGTCGTCATGGTGGCCGCAGTGGTCGAAGGAGGTCACAGAAATGAGTTCTCCCAGTCACAAGGTGAGAGAAGGCGATTCTATGCTGAATAACGCCCCCTTAGCTGTGATGTAATCACAATATACCACGGCCTGTTTGTGAGCTATTGCTTTTATACAACGTTCGTGAAGTAGGGCAATGTGAAAGTTATAGACACAGTCCAATCTAAACTTTTTCTTATTTAGTAATAATAATGTTCACTATAAAATAGGCCCTCCTGTGCAGTCGAGGCAGGGGCTTTATAGCCTTTATACCAGTTATTTTTACTTTGTCAATGAACGAAATTAGCATTTGCACATTTGCAATATCTCTGCTGAGACATACTACATACATTTGGAGATAAAATTGTTAACGTTTGTAAGAAATAGTCCTTGCAAAGGTGTAAAAGAAACAGACTTTTGGGTTGGTGAATGTAACGGCCTCTCCGGCCTCTCCGGCCTGCCATGCCCGCCCCATTCACTTTAATAGAAGTGGCCCCAAAGTCTGGCACCAATGCAAAATTAGACTGCTGTCACAATGACATGTATATATAAACACACACACACACACATACATATATATATATATATATATACAGGGAAAATGCTGATTTCAATCAGGGACTGTGATCAAAGAACAAGTAAACAAGTGGATGAATCTGACCAGACAGTCAATACCAGGTTTCGCTTTTTGAAACTCAACAGAAATATTGAGGTTTGATACCCAGCCCTACCTACAACAATAGTAAAATTATAGCTAACCAGCCATAAATGTATTTGTTAAAAAGAGTTCATGCAACATCTTAGATTCAATCATGTTCAAGTGTTTCTGAGGCTGAGAAAAGCTGAACTTATGGAAAGACGTCTGCATCATATCTGCTATACAGTTACAGTTACAGTAATCCTATTGCAATTCTATAATTACCGTATCGTAATCCTATAGTTATCATAGAAATGTGTGTTCATGCTTTCCCACCAAAAAACAGCTAAGTCAGCCAGCCTAGTCTTGGAGCAGGTCTAAACCCAGGTTGCATCACACAGGTTGACCTTTTCAAACCAATCAAAAATTCAATGTGAAAAGAGTTTTAGAGACCCGAGTTAGAAATAAACACACTATTAACAGCACAGACCTTATCGTTTGAGGTCTTAATAAATTGTGGGAAAACATAATTGGTTTATTGTCTGTGATCCTGGCTTTATACTGTGGGTTGCTTTAATTATTTTCAGTCTCTTGAGAGCAAGAGTACTTTCATGTATTTTATGGTCAAGGCGCCCAGAGTGAAATCTGTTTCTCATTTCAGTAAAAGAAAAAAAAAAAAAAACCTTCACAATGCTGCCCATGTTTAGAAATTCTGAATAAATACCCTTTTTAAATTTGTATTTAATTCGTACTATAATTGTGATTTAAGGATTAACATGTGTTCCATAGTTACTGTAATTGTTTTTAATTATAATTCACATGCACAGTGCTCCGATGAGAAAAGGTTGTGTGAAATGAGCCGGTTGTCTGACCGGCTGAGGCGTACTCCAGGCCTGCAGGTCTGGGCTGCTGAACTTGAACTCTGCTTCCACAAATCATGTCGCTGTGGCTCAGCCGCCACGTGCCCACCCCCCTCACCACACAGTCTCTCTCACACACACTGAAGCTGGAGAGGGCTGAAATCCCCCAGAAGGCAAAGACATAAAATTACTGTCCGTGTCTCGTCACCCTGAACAAGGCTGTGATTGTGTATTTCCTAAACTTAACCTTTAACCCCTCACAGCCAGCTGTGTCTCCAATAGTATGCCGCACTGCTTCCTTTTAAATAACCCACCCGCTCATTCCCTCAGAGACTTTTCTACAGGTACAGACAGTTTGGTCTCTAGTTTCGGTCACTACTTAATACTTTACATTAACAATAGGTTGAATAACTGCGTGTAATTTAAAAGGAGTTGTTTGAAGTGATGAACCCAAAAATAATTATCACTAAACTCCACACAGCAGGAAGCTGTTTCTTAACAGAAAAGCTCTGATAAACTTCTTAGCGCCAAACGGCAGACAAAGATGTCGACCTGCTGGTGAACAAAGCGGAGCATTTAGCAGCTAAAGAGCCAGATATTTTTCTCAGGAGTTGGTGGAGACCAAAAAAGAGAGTGATAATTGGGCTTACATTCATCTGGTAGACAGAACGCCTAATGAAAGCACATGTTGCTTTGTGGCTGCTGGATGTGGAAATAGGCAACAAGTGCACCATAGCATCTGTATAAAGTGATTATATGATATGTTAAGATGTAATCTGGCTGCAGGATGAGGCCTGGTTCCAGATCATCCCAAAGGTGCTCACGTCAGGGCTCTGTGAAAGCCAATCAAATCCTTTCACACCAAAGAAAACAATTTCTGTATGAACCTGACTTTGTACACGAGTCAAGCTTTCCTTTTGTCACACTGAGTTTTAAGTACTTCTGAGTCGTCAACTCGTGTCCGCCACAGTTTTGAAGTGCAGCAGGGACTAATTTAAAGAAATATCACCGCCACATTGTCACCTGGAAGCTCTTAGCCCCAGACCGAAAGGATACAAAAGTATTTGGACAGGGCAGTCTACATATTTTTGGCAGTGTATGTGCATGTGTCACTTCCCTGTGCGTGTCACCCAGACTGCACACAGGAGAACAGACGGGCGAGGCACAGAGAGAGACTTCTAACAAGATCACGATCTAAAGACGAGCTCTCCTTCCACCATTTCCCTCTCTCGTAGTTTGTACTGAATCATCAAAAGACTCTTCCTCCTCTTGTAGTAGCCTTTTCATCTGAGGTGCCATGAAGGTGTGTCTGGGATGGAGGGAGGGACAGTTTTCCATCCAGAGTATTTCCTTCAACTATTTTCATTTGGTGATAACAGAAACCAACGTGATGCCCTGCTCATGGGTGGATGGGTGTATTTATCCGCACGGACGCTTCTGTATGAAAACTCTTTAGCCAGGGAGTGTCTCCTGTTAAATTTAGCAAGCATGTTTCCACTGTCGATGATCATATCTCGCACTATTGGCTACTGCAAGTTCGCTGTAGGCTAAATTTGCTACCCATTAGGAGATAAAATATCAAATATGTGTCGTAGTTTATACTCTCAGGGTTAACAAGAGAAGACAGGGTAGAAATAATCGCATTGCTTGTGTAGTAACAGTAAAATCCGCATTTATAAATGGGTAAATGGTATGTTGATAGAAAACAGTTGTAAAAACTCTAAAGGCGTTCGTCTTGTTAAAAGTCATGAAATACTTCCGCTCAAACTTTTTGTTCAAGCTATGTACTTAACCATTTTACTGGTTTTCATTAGATCATAGTTTATTCTGTGTGAGGTCTCATTAATGTCTTCCTTGGAGGTGAATTGTATCTACTTCATTAACACCCTCCCATCATTTTCTCTCCAGGAGCTTTCCTGTGCTTCAAAGTTAATGGTAATACCACCTGCCGGATTACTTGCTGTGGTTTGTAGGAGCAGGATGGATGTGTTGTGGGAAACAGCTCAGAGCTCTTAGGAAGGTTGTGCTTCTGAAGGGTGTTTCGTCCGCTGCATATCTGTGCACGTACATACCGAGGGAAGAAAATTCAACATGACATTTAAATGCCAAAAAAACGCTGAGTCATTAACCATTTTGGAAAAGGGAACAAGGCCACCGTCCATTTTTGTTCTCGTGACTAAAAACACTTGAACCTCAAGCATGTGTTGTACTAAACTTCCCATGTCGATAATACAGTAGAACCTCACCAGGTCCATGTGAAGGCAGCATTTGTAATGGTGCTCGCTGTTTGTTAAAGCCAGACCTTTTTTGCTGCCTACAAAGAGTTTTTTTTCCCAGTACAGAGCTCTCCAAGTCTGTACCAGGGAACTCTGATCTCTGGGTATTTACTCTGTGTGGGAAGGGGCTGCGACTCCAACAACTGAGGCCAAAGGTTTGATGAAAACTGGGCTCATTTGCCGGTGACCTTTCCCCGTTAGTTAGCTGACGTTGGCTGTTTAGAGCTGTGTGTGTGTTTGGACAATAAATCTCCACCAGGCCTCGGCACAGACTGGGACAGACAGGAAGTATACAGTTTCAGGGTAGCCATGGCAACATCCCCTTGGCCTCATGCGGGAGCGGGTTCTTGGAGCGGAGGGACCCCGTCAGTAATGGGCCAAAAAGTCTGCAAGTTTCTCTTTGCCAACTGGGTTACTCTCTCCGGTAAAAAGCCCCATAGTGTTCTTCTAAATAAGCAACTTTCAAATCCTCAACTGTTTTTAATTGGAATCAATTAGGTTAAGCAGAATTTTGTCTTTAGTAAGTTAAACTCTGACTTGGTTCTTCATTTCTCTCCCTCCAGCTGCCTTCCTGTCCAATCTAGGCGTGTATGAGATTGCCATCCCAGTACGCGTAGGACCTAATGGTGAGACGCTGGATGCAGAAACGTCGCAACATCACAGAAGAAAGAGCCGCAGCACTGAAGACAGACTGCCTGACTCTGTAATGCTTTTTGATATAGTTTTCCTTTACTTTCCATTCTTCTTTTGAGTCCCTGTTTGCCTTACATTGATGCACATCTTTATAATACCCTTTAATATACTTAACATTCTGATCCAAGAGCTTTTATTTACTGAACTCCCTCTCTCCTTTTCTATCTCTTAGCTCTTCTACCAGCTCTCCACGTCACGCAACAACTTCCTGCTGAACCTAACGCTGCAGGGAGGCCTGCTGTCGCGACAGTTCAGGGTGGAGTACTGGAAGAAAGGTCGATTAGCCTGGAGTCATCCTTACTCTCCTCAGTGCCACTATGTAGGACACCTCCAAGACCAGCCGCACTCCAGTAAAGTGGCCCTGAGCAACTGTAATGGCCTGGTAAGACTGAAACCTGCAGGTCTAATCCACATCTAATACACTTAGTGGGGTCAGCAGCAGCAGCACTAGCTCAGCAAATGAGGGATCAGTAATACTTTATTCGGATCAAAGCATGACATTTTAAGAAACGTTGAGTACTCGGCTTTATGCTTTGCCCAAATCAACCAGTGTGGCCCTCAGAAAGTGAAATGACCTGAAAGGAAATTACCTAATCCTTGAAAGGATTCATCCTAAAAAGGTGCTTTATTTCTTCTAGATTTGTATCCATACAGACAGTAATCCAAGTGTAGAGGACATGTTGATTAATATCCTTTGCAACTACTTTAGATTTACAAATTTTCACCAGCATTTAACATTTAAAGATACATTCATTAGAATGCACGGCAGCTAAAAGAAGTCCAGCAATTTCTATACTATCACCATTGCGCTCTTAAGCTTCTGTGCCACGTTCACGACACGCCATATGGGATGCAGTGGGAAAGATTTAACATTGAATGAAGACTGTTTGAGAGTTGGTCGTGTGACTTGGATTTTGATTTGAACACTGTTTAAAAGTTGAAAGCTGTTATTAACCATAACTCCCAATACGACATGAACGTGGCATCAGTATGTAGCAAACGAACAAGGTTGTATGAGTCTTTATACCTGCCACACAAGGCCACAATGTGGTCATCATAGAGAGAGGGGTGATACTAAATGAATTGGACAAATGAGGATATTTAGCACACTTTCAGTGTTTCTCCTCAAAGGCATTCATGCTGTTGCACTCAGTCTTCTCAATTGCACAAAGGGGATGGAAGTTGTTACGTGACTAAAGAAAAAAAAAAGAGAGCTTCAGAGAGAAGTGCAATCCCTGCTTTCTTTCTCAGCTCTGCAAACATTTCTAATCGCTATGTTAAGGGGGCCATGGTTGTCTGTTTCAGAAAGTTACCTGCAGCAGCTCTCCTATTCCGACTTGGGAAGGGTGTAGGGGTGCTGTTAGACAGTTCAGCATCTTCAGCACTTTGTTTGAAGTGTAACATCTCTACCGCTAACCCACAATGCATCATGTTCTGGCATGCTCCCATGGGGCTGTTTAAAGGCTGACAGCGAGATGTAGGAGATTATTAACTGAAGCTGTGGTCAACAAGGCGGGTTATGGAAAGTAGTGCTTTGGGAAAAAAAACAACGTTTTCCAAGGTGGTCAAAGCATCATTTCCTCTACATTTATTTCCCACTCTCATGAAGTAATCAGCTTGTTAATGCCCCAAACTAAGAGATCAAAGTTACCCCCCCCCCTCCCTCTGAATCACTGGACTGGATCACTTAATTGTGATGCATCATTTTGTTAGCTGAAATAATGTTCCTGCCTTCACAGCACAGTGTATCAGTGCATCCTCTCACCACAAACAGCAGGCTCCACAACAACAGTTGTATACACCGCTGAGGATTAGATGTGTTCACAAAGCGTTAATAAGCAGCACACGTAATTACTGTTGGGCAGACCAGCATGAGGACATTCACCAGTGAGCGGGCGGTGTGTCCAAGGGAGCATCACTAACTATATTATGAGATTAAAGGCACTTTGAGAGCCGCCGCAGTGAGTCGAGGGGAGACACTCGCTCTGACCGGGCCAACACATTTGAACCGATTCAATGGAAGTGTTAGTGTATCGCTCTCTGTCTCACTCTCATTTTTCTCGCTCTCATTCACCCTTTCATGCTCTCACGTGTGTGTGTGTGTGTTTTTGTTCTGTGGGGTCCTGATCCTCCTCTCAGATGGGTCCAACAGAGGACTCTGTGAGGAGGACAGTGTTCGTAGTGGGACAGTCTGAACACAAAGTGATACCATCATAATGCTAGGCTTGTATCTCTAATATAAAACTATCTCTAATTATAAAACGAGTGTCATTTTGTCGCTGAACTGTTGTTGAATAGTCTGAGATGGACGCATTTTCCTGATAATGACATGTGGCATATTATTGTGCCTTTATGTCCATGTTTTTATCAAAGAGAGAAAATGTTGTATAAATTGGTAATTTCATAAAAACATTACATTATTGCTTTATGACATCTTTTTATAATCTTACTATCTGATAGTGTAATACTTGACAGGGCTCTACCTTCAATTATGTTTTGTTGTTATTGCAGTCATTAGTTATTGCAGTGTATTGTTGTCACACAGACAGAATAGTGTCTTGTTTTCAACTGTCTGCAATACTAAATTGACTATTCCCTTCTCAAATTATCTCAATGAATTCTAAATACTCTACATATATTGTGTCTTTACCTATTGGTAATTTCCAATCATCTCCATTGTTTTTTGCTTGTGCCATTTCTTTATTATCTTTATTTGATTGGTAAAGTCAGTGACTCTTCCTGCTGTGGAACAAAACCTTTTGCCAAGAGTCTCACTCATTTTGCATGTGAGCTGTAAAATATTGTATCTTTTTCCAAATATGAAGCTTCCTAATCAATGCTGACAAGTGCTTCCTCTCAAACAAACTAGGTAGACGGTGATCATAAATGAAGGGCAAAAACTGCAACAACACTAAACACAGAGCTCAAAATCTGCTGCATTGAAAGCTCAGAGGTTGTTGTGAAGTCTCGTCCCCTCACGCTGTCAGTTTTCTGACCCATTAGCACCAGGATCCCTCAGATCGCCTCCGATCCACTCTGCTCACCTTAACTCTGCCTGCTTTGTTGCTCGTTCTTCTTGCCAATATCGAGAGTACAAGTAATTCATTTTAGTCGTATCATTGATGGAGCATTTGGGATGATCTGTATTAGTGGCTGTGTACTTATTTATTAACATAACAAAGTTTGTGATATTTGTACTACAAAGGCAATGATTCCTGTCATTCTATTCCCTTCTATTTTATTCTGTTCTATTCTACGTTTCTGTCTCTCTGCAGCAGGGGGTGATTTTTGCAGGGGGAGAGGAGTACCTGATTGAACCCCTTGTCTCACCAGATAACCAGACCAGGACGGAGAGGGGGGAGAGAGCTGAGGGGCGCCCCCATGTGGTTTACAAGCGTTCATCGCTCCGCCATCAGTACAAGGGCCAATCCTGTGGAGTCATTGGTGAGAGGAGAGATATTCTGGTCTTTTTAGTAGCAGCCGTTTGGTCCAGACTGGAGGAATAAACGACCCCAGGTTTATTTGCATATAGCAGCCAGCAGCAGAGGCTTGTGGTTGTGTCCAAGTCCCCACTTGTGATTGGGTGTGACTGAGTCTGTGTTGCAGGGCGTTGCTGAAAGAGCAAAAGTATGTTCGGAAAACCATCTTTTGACAAGTAAAAGAAAGAAAAAAATCCAACTTTGAAACAATGAGCTGTTGTTCTGATCTTCATCCATGGAATACACTATTCAGGCGTAATTGTGGTTGGTAAAGTAAAGAATAGATAATAATTAATGTCTTGGCCAGTTATGCCAAATCCATAGTGAGCGATTTAGTTTTTAATGTATAATTGAGACTGCTGGGCTTTCTTTGGTTTCTTCTTACTATATGTCATCCAAACGTGAGTGCCTGTGTGATCTTCCTCAGACGAGAAGCCGATGAAAGGTGCGTCATGGTGGCAGAGAACTCTGAAGACGCCTCCACATCACGTTGGTCGCGGCCAGCTACCTCTGAAGCGCTCAGTTAGCCGGGAGCGCTACGTGGAGACGCTGGTGGTGGCCGACAAGATGATGGTGGGTTACCATGGTCGCAGAGACATCGAGCAGTACATCCTGGCTGTCATGAATATTGTAAGTTTCACAACAAGAGATGTACATGCACAATGTCATAAAAATACACTTTTCCAGTGTCATTGGAGCTATTCTTGAGGAATAAAGAAACAAATTCTGAAAAAGCTTCATGCCAAAATGATGCTTTTGTATAGTTTTTCTAAGCTTTCATCAGCAATCCAACGGTCAATCGTGGTTTGTTTTCTAGAAACTGCTTCTGTAACAACAAGGGATGGTTAGAAATAAACTATGCATTTATGATTCAAAAACCCAAATTAAGTAGAAATAAGATTACGGTTTATGTAATGGCATGAATAATGCTTAGAGACAGAAAGAAAAGCAAATGTGTGGAACTTTTTGGATTTCTCCCAGCGGAAGCCCCTTGTTTGAGTCAGACAGGCTTAGGTTGTATGTCATCATCTGCCCTGTTTCTTGTCACTGGGGATCTTTTCACACACAGTTTATCACTTTAAACCTATACACACACACATGTGTTAGGAATGTATTTAATGAAGGGTTGGTTACCTGCTATTGCAACAGAGCAGGTTGCATCGAGACTGTTACAGAAACCAGTAGCATCTCTTTAGTGGTGTGGAGCAAAGTGGGCCAGATTACACCAGACTCCAGTAAAGACAAGTTTCTGAGTGCAGCTTTAGTGCTAGTAGTGGTTTCACGCTGGACTTTTTCTGGTGCTTTAGCTCTTTAATACCTGTGGTGCACTTGCTTTACAGATCTTTTAAGATCCTCAGACTAATCTGTCTCGTAGATAAGTTGTTAAGTTTGGCTGTGGCTTAAAATCGATCTTGGTCAGGGAGCTTCTTAGCACACTTTTGTTGTTCATGCGATTGAGCCTTACCCATCACTACACACATTAATTCAGAGTTTCCGCTGGTCACAGTTGGAGGCTTGACCCAAAAGTTGTCATTATTTACAGACAATGCATTAAGGCAAAAGGAAATCAGAGCACACTGAATTAGCCCCCTTTTTTTTTTTAGTAGTGGTAGTTTTTCATACATTTTCAAGACTGAGATTTTATTCGCAGGGGCTTTTCTAGGCCATTACACATCTTAATTTCTGATGGTTCACTCCGGTGTTTATTTCTGATGTTGTCTGAGCTCTAGTGTAATGTGCTCAACTGGTGTATCAGCTGTTTTTAAGACTGGTCTTTTCTTGTTTCCCTGGAGGTCAGGTTGCCAAACTGTTCCAGGATTCTAGCCTGGGGAATGCAGTCAACATTGTGGTGACACGGCTCATTCTGCTCATGGAAGACCAGGTAAATAGACTTTGTCAACTATTGTAATAAGTTGTACAACCCTCTCTGTATGTTTCTATGCTTGTCCTCATTACCTATCTGTCCAGACTGCACAAAAATCTTCCTTGACCAGCATCTATGAGCTCCTTGGTGTATAAAATGTATTGGCTTAAGTGTCTTTTCCTCCACCATCCCAGTGGACCCTTGGGTGTGTAAGTGGGTTTTGTAAATTGTGGCTGTAATGAAAGAGACAAGGAAGCGAGGAAGAGGGAGATGAGTGAGGAAAGGCGGAAAAGTCAGGATCTGTGGAGGGTTTTGTACCTGTCTGACAGAGCAGCTTTGTGACAGTCGTGCTCTGGTGAACAATGACCTCTCTGATCATTGCCATGACGCACATCCAGGGTGTAGAAAAACTTAAAGTTAGATGTCTTGGTGTCATTTTGCCAGTATTTTCTAGCCACCCTGTGGTATTGCAATATCAGTCAGTCACTTGGATTGCCATAGAAGTTTGTACGAACAGTCCCGGTCACCAGACTATGAACCCTGTTGACTTGAACTATTCCTCTAGCGCCACCATGAGGTTGACTTGGTATGGATATTCATGATCTCCACAGGATGAATTGGAACAACTTGGTTGGTGAATTTTCATGTTGGATGAACATCCGATCAAAACCTTAATGTGTCCAATACTTTGATTTACGGCTAAATACCTGCAAAAGTAATTGCATGTTAGTATTGTAATTGTAAGCTTGTTGTCATGCTCAAGTTAGTATTTCGCTCAAAGCATTGCGGTGCACAGCCTCACAGAGTAGTTGGCATTTCTGTAGACTCATGCTATAAGTGAGTGAGTGGAGGTTAGATAGAGTGCAGAATTAGAACCCACACCTGACCACAAGACAGGGGTTCAGCTCATAAAAAGTGCATGACCTTACCAGCATAGCACCGGAGATGACTGGGCCATCTGGCTACCTAGTAACTGACCTTATTAGCCCGCCATTAACAGCATGTGGTGAGACGGTGCGGCCGGCTCCGTCGCAATGTTTGTGCTTCCAGCAATCTGACAGAGCAATCATACTAATTAAAGGGGTATTACAGTGTGGCTTTGGGGTTTCCTCCATTAGCTGTCTTATTAGGGAACATTTATGATTCATACTGTTCATACTGCCTCAAAATTAGCCCCATAACTTTACAGCTCGGATGTGTTCGTCGTCTGACAGGGTAAAGAAGTAAATGTTAGGATCATTAGTGGTGGGCAGTATTACTGTTGTTTTTCATTCTCCATGGTCCATTGACGTTGAGGTTGGGACAGGATCGAGAGTAGTCTCGGCGAGCGGTTCTGCTGCTGGTTTCCAGGTCTGAAAACGGCAAGCTGCCTCTGGAAAATAAAATCAGGCCAGCAGTGGACCCAGAAATGAGGGACTGTGGGATGAGACAATTACTAGTTATGTCACCACATACATTCCTGGGTTACGAGTTCTCGCCAGCTGTGGTCAGCAGAGAACTCCCTCCTCTCCTTCTCCTCTCTGCACTCTTATAATACTAGAAAGCGCCTT
The DNA here is from genome assembly GCA_032191485.1 of Leptoclinus maculatus. Lineage (NCBI taxonomy): Eukaryota > Metazoa > Chordata > Actinopteri > Perciformes > Stichaeidae > Leptoclinus > Leptoclinus maculatus. Next base: position 16,023,518 of record JAVDOI010000004.1, on the reverse strand, counting down.
CACTCTAATCCTGCCTGCACAGTTGCTTTTTCGATTGAACAGAGGGAGGTTTCTTAAGCTTTTTAAGTCTGGAATCCAAATTTTAGAAATGCCTTCTCACCATGCATGACATACAGTGTCTTTATGAAGTTTCTATCCAGTGAAAACCATGTATCTCTAAATTTGCTCATTTTCAATTAAGTGTTAAATGGTGAATAGACTTGCATTTGTATAGCGTCTTTTTAGTCTTCTGACCGCCTCTAATCGCTTTACGCTACATGTCAGCATTCAGCCATTAATACGCTGATGGCAGAGGCTACCATGCAGGGTGCCACCTGCCCATAAGGAGTCTAATTCACATTCACACCCATTCATACGCGATGGGACAGCCTCAGGACCAATTTGGGGTTAAGTGTCTTGACCAAATTGTTGTTTCACAGGACAGTAAGACAGAAACACCACAATATAGGAAGATTGGGGCTAGGTCATTACAGCATTGTTGGGCCTAAATTGTTGATTGTTGTAATGTCCCCTTGTTGACACTGGAATAACTTGATATCATTGAATTAATTATGTTTACAAAAATATGAAGTTGCTGGAGTTGTAACCTCCATTTTTTGTTGTGTGTTAAGATTTAAATACATTTATTTTCCTAATTTGCTTTTGACTCTGTATTTCCTCTCTTGTCTCTCTTCCAGCCAACACTAGAGATCAACCACCATGCAGGGAAGTCTTTAGACAGCTTCTGTAAGTGGCAGAAGAACATCCAGCACCGGAGCAGCTACGGTAACGCCATACCAGACAACGGGATCGCTCACCATGACACTGCTGTGCTTATCACCAGGTCAGAAATACAAACAGGCAAACCTTTCTCACAGGAGGAAGAAATAAAGACTGTAACTCTGTTCTGAAGCTTTCTTCATATATAAATAAAGGTCATTTAGAATGAAGACATCGTTTGTGTGACCAAAACAAAACGTTTTTTGTCACAAAGTGTGGGTGCAAGGCAAGTAGCTGTGCTGTGTTTACATATATGTGCACCCTAACCCTCCTACTGCAACTTCTTGTAAATAGAAATATGTCTAGTCTGTTTCCCTGTTCATGAAAGTGTTAAACAGTGTTTCCTCTTTGCTGAATTCTTACATTCCCAGCCTCTATCCTCATAGAGTTGGGCTGTATCTTGTCCGGTCTGATGTGACGATAGCTGAGGCAGCTCTGCCCAGCTCAGCATCTGGAGAGAAAAAGAAAAAGAAAGATATGAGGAGGGAGTGAGAAACAATTACGGATTCATGTTTTTTTTTTTTTTTTTTGAAGAATCAGAAACAGCCCAGAGAAAATGGAGAGGACAAGAAAGAGGGTGGAAATTAAAAGCGCTGCTTTCTCTCAATTTTGTCGTAATTTCTCTAACTACGCTCTCTGTTACCGATACTGCTGGTGGAAAACAGAGACAACAGTGGTAGATAAAAAAACTGATGCTATTGACTGAGGAATGTGCAACAGCATACAACACAACCATGGTTTGGTCAGAGTCGTCTGAGTGCGATGGGGCTGGGCAGAGCTGCAACAAATACCTTCCTTTTCTTCCCAACAGAATGTGAAATATGCTTATGTAAGAGTACAGATAGATGAATGTCGTGTGGTTTTGGTGGTGGCTTTGTGAGAACACTTGGGTTTTTACGACAGGATTTATCAAGTAGAGGATGGAAACTGTCCAGAGAGATGACACCCCAGTGAGCGTCCATGATTTCCTGCTATTGTTCTTTTAAATCTATATCGGTCTGCTATCACTGCTGTCCACTGTCTGACCACAGCGTCCGTGTGAGTGTTTCTGTCACCATCTGTGAGTGTACTGCTTGTCCATGTCAAGCGTGTTTGTATGAGTTTGCATATGTAACTGCAATTACACCTATTGGTGGTGCTGCTTCTGTTTGTGTGTGTGAGCATATGATTATTAGTTTAACAGCCTGGTTGATTTTCCTTCCCGTCTGCAGATACGACATCTGCATCCAAAAGAACAAGCCCTGTGAAACCCTAGGTGTACACACACACACACACACACACACACACACACACACACACACACACACACACACACACACATTTGCACTTTAAGAGGTTAAGCCTAAAGTGAGGCCCGACCAAAATGTTTCAAGATCTGAAATCAAATAGGTCTTCAGCTGATAGTGATACAAATCAAGCATGACATATAGGAAGGTCTGTATATTTCCTATAGTACTGATGCTTTTACAGTTAGAGAAGATATGTTCTTATATATATGTGTGTGTGTGAGACAGGTCTGGCCCCTGTAGGAGGGATGTGTGAGCCAGAGAGGAGCTGCAGCATCAATGAGGACATCGGCCTGGGAACAGCCTTCACTATCGCCCACGAGATAGGACACACGTGAGTAACATGCCATTTTCTGAAAAAGTTTTCAGGCTTGTCTTTTTTCTGTGATTTAGTGTAACGTATATCTTTTAATGGACAGTCTTATTTCTGATTCTCAAGAATTGCCTGTTGAGTGAAATCAAAGTCCAATTAGTTCGTAACTTTATTTTACCAGGCACAGAGTAACACATTTATCATCACTGCAGGATTGATGGACAAGTATCAGACAGCAGAAAAGTTACATACAGTACCTCATCCTCGGGCATTTTTAATTTGTCAGCCATGCTGTCGGTGGGACTTTGGGGTCAGTCGGTCGTTCAGTTGGACAGTTGGTTGACTTTAGTCCAGAGTGAACTAGCTTGACAAATATTGAATAGATTTATCCATCCCGAACCAACTTTGCCAAAAAAAAAGAGAGATATAAAAAAATGGGTCCAACGCAGGTTGAACACATTTTCCCTAATGATTAACACAGTTAGCTTTTGACCACAAGGCTTACTAGCCAACATGACTGGGCATACAGTAGTGTGCTAATATATACAATCTGTTTCCTCGGCCTCGACACAATTAGCATTTGTTTTTAATTGTTAGATAAATTGTTTTGACATCACAGTGCAGCATTAGATTAAATGCAGGCCTCTTTGTGGTAGAGGGTAACCGCATGAAAAGACAACACTGGTCAAGACATCATGACTCAGCTGAGGGATGAAAAACTTTCAGAACATTTATATTTCAGTCTCAAACACAGCTACTGTGAGTTATCACTGTCTCATGAATGAAAAAGCACCAAATGGAACCACTAACACTGTGTAACTTTATACACTTAGGTAAACTATCATGATAGACATTTTACCATGTCATGTTGAACATGGTACATTTTGAATAACTAATAATCTTCTTAACGATTCATATTTTCTTATTCATATATTTTTGCCAGTTGGGATCAGTCCTGATCTGGCGATCCAGAGCTCTGCTCGTTTTCTATCCTGACTAGGGGAATTAGCATTTTGAATAAGTTACGTTGCCTTAATCGAGAGATAATCGCTGTCCTGTGATGATAATTATGAAACGTGATCATAGATTTTTGATAGATGAAGTTTTGAACATTTGTTACAGTTGTGGACTATACTCTTTCACATTGTGGCAATCTGCCACTTAAATGTTAATAATCATGAATATGATTTAGGTACCCTTCCTGTGGTTTGATGATAATTTGATTTATTTTGTCAGGACTCTGACTGGGACCCGACTTATGATAATCAAACTGCCACAACATGTCTGTTCTTGAGATCACACTCAATTATCCGCAGTGATCTTTTTTTCCACTGTGCTTGTCCCTGCTGCCGAAACTATTACCGGTCCACGAGGCCTCAAAGTGTTGTCACTGTATCATCATGGGCTTTAGGTTTGGGATGAACCATGACGGTATGGGGAACGCCTGCGGGCCCCGCAGCCAGGAGACCGCCAAGCTGATGGCTGACCACATCACCATGAAGACCAACCCATTCATCTGGTCCGCGTGTAGCAGGGATTACATCACAAGCTTCCTGGAGTGAGTCAGCCTATTAGATATCTGCAACACCACAAATCATTTGGTAATTAGAGGTTTGAGAAAGAAAAATTCACTTGGATGTCAGAGTAACATTTTTGATGGTCAGAGAAACAGTCAAGTAACAGATGGATCTTGACAGTAGGCAAATCCACTTCTAATTATCTGTAGCCTGTTCAGTGTTTAGATATGAACCATCGGCAGTTATTTTAATCTCACTCCTTCCTCTCTTCTGTTTGGTGTGCTTTAGCTCAGGTATGGGCTCCTGTCTGAACAACGTCCCCCCCAAGCAGGAGTTTGTGTACCCAACCACAGCACCGGGTCAGGCCTACGATGCAGACGAGCAATGCCGCTTCCAGTACGGCGTCAGATCTCGACAATGTAAATATGCGGTGAGTGCTCTGTCTATATTTTCCGACTTCCTACTCATTCATCTTTCAGCTTACTTTTCCTCACGTTAGCGGCAGCAGAGCTGAATGCTAACTTCATCAAACTAACATGCTCAAAATGACAACATTTTGAAGTTCAGCAGGTATATATTCACAAAGAAGAATGTCATTAGTTTATCGAGATATTTCAGTCTGGACCAAAGTGGTGGGCGACCAACCAAACGACAGAGTGGTATTGCCATCCATAGATTCACAATGACCTGATACACACGGGGATACCAAGATACACCAAGAAACAGCATTGCAAAATCTCTCATGGTTGACAAAATGATATTGTCTCACGTTATATTATCATGTCGTTATATCATCTAACCCAAATGTCTGGTTGTTTTCTCTTTCTCCCAAGTCCTTTTAAACAAGTTGTGTTCTGGAGAAGACTGACCCCAGTTTTAAGTCTGAGACTGTCTCAACCCCCAGCAGTTGCAGTTCTTACTTTTGTATTTCATTTTAAACAATCACACAGGTAGCTCTAAATGGATCATATACAATAGAAATAATGTTTGTTTTTTTGACAATAGAGATTTTCATCCATCCAGGTCATAGAACATCTTCAAGTCCTCGGTCAGTGTATATGAGCAAAGATTTTAAGAAACTTCATCACTTGTCCAAGAGGCTTTGTCAATTGTGCCATGAAGCAGAATTGATGAAGCCTCTTTGATGTCGTAGAAAACACAGAAATAATAAACACAGTTCCCATTTGAATTTTGGACCTCCAGCTTTTTAATTTCTTATTCATGATGGAACCAGGCTGACTTGATCATTTTCTGTTAGCCGACTCAAACACAATTATAGTTATTTACCTCACGGCTCACTCCTGATTTTATTTCCCCAGCTCTCTGGAGGTCGACCTCCTTGACGACGTGAGACATCTTGAATACCTTGACTGAATAGCATCCACTTTATTGCGTGGTCAACTTTTATTGGGCCAGGTTCAGAGCGAATGGACATCTGGAACAGCATACAGCTTTATAGACTCATTACATAGATAGCATGTGGTCGGAGCATATGAACGTAATAAAACATAATCCTGTGTATTATAGGCATCGCTGTAGCAAAAAGGAAGGTGAACAAGAGTGTGTCTGCTCTTGTGTATTTAGAATGAGCTTGTCAACACTCTGACAGGTTGTTTCTCTTCTGTGTTTTTATTCTCCTGCCACACACACACACACACACACACACACACACACAGGAAGTCTGCAGTGAACTTTGGTGCATGAGCAAGAGCAATCGTTGCATCACCAGCAGCATTCCCGCTGCAGAGGGAACCATCTGTCAGACCAACACCATAGAGAAAGGGGTAAATATTAAAATTAACCTTTTTCTTACATTATTTATGGCAGAATAAGCTTACTAACTTAATACAGTCACTGTTCTGCACATGTTCTATCTGAACATGTGTATAAATATATGTGTGTTTGTGCTGCAGTGGTGCTACAAGAGGGTGTGTGTGGTGTACGGGACACGTCCCGAGGGCGTGGACGGGGGCTGGGGGCTGTGGTCACCCTGGGAGGAGTGCAGCAGGACCTGTGGAGGGGGAGTCTCCTCGTCTATCAGACACTGTGACAGCCCCAGGTATGGTTTAACTGAGACCAGTCTTAAAGGCATCACTCTTGCGCTAGCTAATTTCACTCTAGTTAGCTACCTAGAATACATTGTAGTTGTAGCGTTGTGCCAAATATAATACTTTACAGGATAGGTAATGATTTTTTTTCAAATCAATCTTAATACAATACTCACACGCCGTTATGTTCATAGAAGGAGTTATTGGTCGCTCTCATTGTTCCTTCTGTCCATGCTGGCTGATGCATTCATAAAGCGACTAAACTGTAAGAGATGGGGGGGGGGGGGGGGGGGGGACAATATCCACTCTCCACATTCTGCCGAAAAATGATAATAAAGTTCAGCTGTACATGCAACTTACACAAAGTGTCTTTCCACCACAGTTTAGAAAGGACACATCCTGTATGGGACCACAAGGAGGGAAAGAGGGAGTTGTTGAAGCCTCATATTAGCGTCAGCTGAACTTAAGAATATTCTTTTACGCATAAAGAGTGTGATGTCTGCACAATGGGAACAAGATCTTCTATTTTTGCTATGTAAACATATAGAAAAACAATTGGCAAACTATAAATGATTGAGGTATTGATGCAATAGGCCACTGGGATGAAAGACACACAGAATACACATATCTAGAAATATGTTCTACGTTACATAAAGAAGAGTGATCCCAAGCAGTGAGGTACAGTTGAGAAAATGTGTTTTACCTATCTGATGAAACTGTGAGAACATGCCACCTCAGAAAGCACAAGGGCTGAGATTTATTTCCAGGCAGCAGTGCCACTGTTTCTATTGTGTATGAAATAATTCTGTCTGAATCATCACCAAACAACTAGCAGACTCCCTTTTGAATCACAGTCACCAGATCCCTCATCTTGAATTTATTAAACTGAGAATGATTTGACCCAAATCTGAGGCCAACGGTGTTCTTTTGTATCTTCTCTGAGCATTGTTTGCACATTTCGTTTGGCTCCAATCTGTTTACATTTTTTGAAAGTTTAGCAGAGGCAGCCATTTGACGGTGGCTGGCTCTGGCTTCTTCTCAGTTTTTTATTTAAATTTTTTTATGGAGAGGTGCTGTTGTTACGGTCTCTGATAAAACAATAAAAGAGACAGACAGTGATTGGAAGCACACATGAAGGCAGACAAAGCCGAGATCAGGAGCCAGTGTAGTGTGGTGATATGATGGAGGTTAGATCTTTTCAAATTGTTGTCAGATGTGACTGACTGGCCTAAATCCTTGTGTTTGGTTCTAGGCCAACTATTGGTGGAAAGTATTGTCTGGGGGAGAGAAAGCGCTTCAGGTCCTGCAATATTGATGTGAGTATTGCTGTTCGTCAACATGCAGTAAAATTTAATTTAATTAGTTTTGTGTTTGGTCTTTGCGTAGGACTCTGCTTGCATGTTTTTATATTTTCACATGTGTGTACTGTGTGTGTTGCAGGAGTGCCCTGCAGGCTCTAGGGATTTCCGGGTGATTCAATGCTCTGATTTCGACAGCGTTCCTTTCCGGGGAAAGTTTTACACCTGGAAGCCATACAGAGGGGGTGAGTGAGTAACCGAGATCTGTTTGAGGTGTGTGTGTGTGTGTGTGTGTGTGTGTGTGTGTGTGTGTGTGTGTGTGTGTAACTATCTACAGATTTCTTCTTTGCCTTAACGTCCCCCTCAGCTGTATGGAGTGTTTAAGCATCTTTCAGCTCATTGTTTTCGTTTTACATCCAGCAACATTACAGTTTCAGTTGAACACCTTTTCTAGCAGCAGACAGATGTTTTCAGCAAAAAGTTAAACCCAATGCTACCTGACATAGTGGATTTTTCCCTCAGAAGTTGGTGTAGAATTACACTACTAATAATAACCCAGTCATGATGATAATGCACTTTCAAAGGTGATATTTTGCATGTTGTGTTTCACATTATTATTACTTCTTATACAGTAATAAACCTTAAGTAAAATGTTTAATGGAGTAGAGTATTTTGACATCGTTGTAAAAACTACTTTTTGATAGCAATAATACATCAAGTGGTGACAGTAATTGATGGGAGAGAGAGGAGGGATGACATGAAACATAAGTCCCCAGGCACACTCAAACCTGCAACACTGCTATTACATAGTAGCATCTTAAAACCCCTAGGCCGCCAGGACACCTGCTACTACCTCAAATTACTAAGTAAAAGATAATTTCATCAGTACACCAGCAAGTTCACAAACAGATAAAGCACACCGCAAGTTAAAGAAATGTGAAATGTAAGTCTTCTGTGACACTGATAATTTAACATATCACTGCTGTTTCACTTGTTTGCCAGAATTTTCTTGAAAGAAAAGACGGAGCTAGAAGTTGATTTCGAAGTAAAGTTGAGAGTAATAAAGGTGAACAGATGAAGATGAACAGAAAGATTTGAGCCAAGAGTTGATGACCGGAGACAAACAGAAGTCAGGAGAGGAAGAGTAGTGTTTGTGTGTTTGTGTGTGTGTGGAGAGAGAGAGAGGGGGGGGGGGGGGTGAATCGAAGCTGCAGACTCCGTCCTGTCTGGCCTGCAGATGCTGGGTGCAGAGAGCCATGCATTCCCACAATGCCTTGCGAGAATTCCTCGCTCCTGATGAGCACTACACTGGACGTGAAAGATAAATAGTTTCAACGACATAACTGCCTTTAATCTAGCCCTCCAATAACATAATGGCTTACAGAGATGGCCAGTCAGCCAATTCCAACTTCAGGCAACAAGTGCTCCTTTCATCAAGTCAGCTGATTTTACAATGGAAATCCCTTGCAGCTGTTAAAATAGGAGCGGTGCCAGAGACTCTGCCCTGCGTTAAGGCCAGATCACACCACCCAGCCCCTTCTATGTCCTCTGCAGCCTTCTCACTCTTCTCAAATTCTTTCAGCTTTCTTCCTTTCACTTTTACCGTCATAACTCAGTTTCTTTTTTATCTTCTTCTTACTGTTTTTCTTTGTCATCACTGCTGTTGTCTCTCCGTCTCTCACTTTACCTAGTTGACCATTATGCAATCTCTCTCTCTCTCTCTCTCTCTCTCTCTCTCTCTCTCTCTCCCTCCCTCTCTCTCTCCTGTCACTGAGAACAGAGGCAGCCTCTCTCTCTCAGCTCAGGCACCCAAGTACAGTTCATTAATAAGGTCTGTCGTCAGCTTTTTTTTGACAAACAAGCTGCTCCACATTGCTTTTCTCAGTCTCAACAGCCTTCACATTCAACCCTCACACTCCATACAACACACCCTGCAACCTATGATACACCCACACCCTGCTGCAAGCTATGGTTTGGCCTGCCAAAGCTATGCACCATGGGAATTGTAGTTTTCCGTGGTCTGACCACTTTATCGTCTGCAGGCTGTGGCAGTACATACTCTCTGCTCTCTCCCTTTCTCTCCTTCCCAGTACATACTGTACCTGCTATAGCGCTGCCAGCACAAACAAACAAACAGCCCAGACTGATGTCAACAGCCACTCAAATAGTGGAGCTGTTGGCGAGCAACACAGATGAATTAAGGATATACTGTATACCACTTGGCTGGAGAACACCTCTAGCGTGTGTGTTTCCTCCTGACTCCTTCGGGGACACGTTTCAGACTAAAGACGGGAGGCAAACACGAGTCAGAAGATGGAAAGTTGTGTGTGTGAAAATAGAGTCATTTGCACATCATACTTAAGTGTCTCTTCACAGGTGTGTGTGTATATTTATGAATTCACTTAGACACAGTGCATTTACAGATATCTTACATCACTACTTACATAACACCAGTGGAAAACACAATTTAAATACCCAACATCACTTGCAGAGCTGCTAGTGAACCTGCGACTTGGTGCAGAAATTCAGTTTTTGGGCAATTGACCTGCAGGAGGTTTGTTTGACTTCTCTCTGTGACTATTACATTCAATTCCGCACGGTTTGGAATATTTGTATTCGCTTAGACTGCAAATTGCTGGCCACAAGCTAGCAGGCTAATGAAATTACAGTTCTTGGAGAGACTTCTCAAAAGCGGCAATCCTTTTTCCATGACATTCACTGGGCAAAGATCTTATTTGAGGGGCATGGGGGAAACAATATCCCCTCGATCTCAGTTTAGTAGCTGTCTGGATCATTAAAATAGTCATTTAAAAATCATTTAAATAGAGCTGTTGAAATTTTCCTTTTTTTTTTCTTGAAGGAATTATCTTCTACATTGATTTACAGTAAAGGTTGAAGTTCAATCTTGACCGTGGCAAAAGGTCCATGTAGTCGCCCCGTTTTGATCATATCACCTAATCTTTATGATGTTTGCTCCCTGTGTGTGTGTGTGTGTGTGTGTGTGTGTGTGTGTGTGTGTTTGCGTGCAGGTGGGGTAAAGCCCTGTTCTCTCAACTGCCTGGCAGAAGGATACAACTTCTACACGGAGCGTGCTCCGGCTGTGGTGGACGGCACGCTTTGCCGAGACGACTCTCTGGATGTGTGCGTTAACGGAGAGTGTAAGGTGAGATAAGACCTTTCTGTCTGTGTTTGTGTGCTTTTAAGCACCCATGCAAGCGTTTGATTGAAATTAGAGCCATTAGACATCTGCATGCGAGCAGACAGTTTAAGCTGAAGCAGCGCAATAGGGGACCAACACAAGACTGACATAATATTGTTTATACTCGCTCTTTAGACTCTGGACAGCAGCCACTGTCTAGTTTACACACTGACTGCTGACGATCATCACAATCAGCTGCTTAACTGAGAAATTGTCTTAACTTTGGCAGCGATCTTAGATTCCCATTAGCGATGCTCTCTCTTAATCTCCGCTGTTGATGAAAACAAAACATCTAACTGCTGCTCATTCTGACGTGGGGACCGCATGGAGCTCCAACAGGTTCCTGGAACCCGATGTGACACCAACATGACCCATTTGTTAAAGGACATAGACCAAAAACAAAACCTAATGGTAATAGCGCGCAGCTTACGTGGATGCTGTTGATTCCCAACCTGTTGTTAGTTCCACTTGTTGTTTATTTTGGATGTAGCTCTTCTCAAGAAAGTAAGTCAAAGCTATGAGCGGGGAGAAAAAGATATGAGGACAGGCAGAAAAAACAACTTCAGGATCTCCAGCTTGTTGTTTTGTGGTTGCCTGCTGAGTGCCAAAAGATTTTATTTTTCACCTCCTCATCTACTGCCTCTTACACCCCCACCCCCCCCCCCCCCCCCCCAATGATCTCGCTTCATTTCAAGTTTCTCAGAGGTTAGGCAGACTGAGGGAGGCTGAACTCGTCCAAAAGGAAGATTTTGTTTATCAACATCTCCTCATTGTTCTCTCCTCCTGTTCCACTCTGTTTTTCCCTCTGCTCTGTTCTGCTCCGGAGGAACTCGGTGACCCTCCAGCTCAGCTGTTAGTCTGTCTGCACTGCAGGCAGGCTTTCATTCACTGCAGCCTTAATATCTCTCTCTCCTTTTCTCTTTCCCCTTCTGACTCTACATTTTTTCTCCATTTCCCTCCTTTTTTTTCTCTTTCACTTCCTTTTTCTTTTGAATTTTACTGTCTGCAATCCAGTCAGTTCCTCTCCTTCTGTTCTATCATCTCTCCTCTCGTATGCTTTATGCACACATAAAACTTCAAACACGCTGTGGAGAAATCTCTTACGCTTGTTTGCTGCCGCATGCTGCTTTCAGTTCTAAGATTGGTGTCTAACAGTGGCGGGCCGTCAGGGCCTGCAAAGCCTTCTCTGCTGGCCTAAACAGAATCACAAAAAAATATATATATTTTATGTATTATAATTTATAAAAATATTTTTCCCATTATCTTATTTTCTCATTACACAGCTACTGTCTTCCTCAGTTGCTCTGCTTCCAGTGCAGCTTGTTTTAAGTAGAGCTTTTATCCAATCAGATTTCACCTCTATGTCTCTAGGTAAGAAGAGAGGCCCCAGGCCTGCAGACTCACAAGTGAATCCATGTGCAGTTTAAGTGAATGGGGACGATATCGTTGATTGTCATAGTGTTCAACCAATCAGATCTTTAGTTTGACATGTTGGGCGTATTCTTTGACGTGTTAGAGCCCGCTATCCCCATACTAGCTGGCCCACAACTACGTCACTATTAGTGCAGCGATTGGTCAGTGGGCGAGCACGTGACTATCGTGAAACAAAACTTAACAGCAGAGGCTTAGTCGGCGTTGTGAATCACATCACGTGACGCAGCTCAGCCAATCAAATATGGGCATTCTGACAAGCTTCCTGACTCGAGTACCACACACCGTGACACAGGGGGCTGAGACGAGGAAAGAGATTGCAGAGCAGTACGTTTAATGTTTGGGTTGTGAAAGTAAAATCATGGGAACCTGGGAACAGATGTTCTAGTTGAACACAACATGCCGCAGCAGACGAAAGGTCTGTCAGAGCCCCTTTTTACCGAATCTCTTTTTTCTTCAGATTTATCAGGGAAATGACGTTTTGCAAATATGTGCCGCAGTTTTCAGGTGCAGTCAGCTCCTAAACTGCACCTGGTACTAAACCTCGAGATGCGCTCTGCGAGTGAAGTAGAGTTCATGAGTGCAGTTCAGAGGTGGGATTTTATATGAGGTAAATGTGCTCAGAAGATAAATGATAACGTAGTGGCAGGTAGATGTTGATTATGAGGTAAATGCCGAGCCAAATGCTAAGCCAAACACACACTTACATTATAAAAGTCTATTTGCAGTTTGTATTGATTTTCAAGTTCAAATTTAAGTTTGACAAACAACATCATTCCATTATTCATTCGTTAACTCATTAACTGATGATTAATTGTGGTGTGAAAGTCTTTTGTTATAGTTGCCATGTGTCATCTTTCACTTGATATTTTAGTGCTGAAAACTTTTTCATATATATTCTGTATTGAGCTATTGGTCCCAATGAGCTGTGGGAAACACTTTCTGAATGTAGAAACAAGACGCCTCCTACTCATCTGGACCTAAATCATTTTAACCTTTGATAACTCACCCACATTATTTAGCCATCAGAGAACCATGGTGTGAATCACAGTTTCAACTCTGGATTTAGTTTTGAACTGTAATCAGTGTAAAAGTAATAATAAACTTAGGCTTCATTATCCCTCCCTACAATAAGCAACTGTCATATGAATATATGAGTGTGAGAGCAGTTGCCATTCATTCCCTACACTTTTGTTTAGGTTTGGTTCACTGTTAAAGAGTTTGAGTAAAACCACCTGCTTCGCTCATCATGAAACTTATTTATGTCGACAGCTATGAGTTTAGCAACCTAAGAGCATTATGTCTGCACAGGATCAGAAAACACATCTGGACTTACCATCTGATATTTCTGTGTTTTGGAAAAGTGGTCTGGAAGACATTAGAGGTAATCCCTCAGTCCGGCCTCTGACACTTCTCGACTTACTGACGGTGCCCCTTGACCCAGAGTGACCCTGCAGCTCACTTGTTTCTCCCTTCTTGCAGCACGTAGGCTGTGATCGAGTCCTCGGCTCGGAAGTTCGCGAGGACCGCTGCCGGATCTGTGGGGGTGACGGGAGCAGCTGCGTGTCTGCGGAGGGACTCTTCAACGACTCGCTGCCTGAAGGAGGTACAGAACTAAAACACTCAAGCACTCGTCATCTCATTAATTTCCTTTTGGGAGTTGCTGCCACAGGTTTCTGCACATGGAGATAAAGATTTAGTCTTTCCTGATTTCATTAGCCGGGGGGAAAAGAGTGTTTTAAAGTTTATTTGGAAAATTCTCTGCTCTTCTGAGAACCAGATTAGGTTAACGTGAGGCATTTACCATGAGAAGTTATGCAAGATAATTGCACTGCTGTCCAAAAAATGTGCACATGCAACATTTGGATTCTGATGCTCTGGACTGTGAATGCATCTTGGAAAGCTGCCTTGCAATACCCCAGACATTCAAAATGTATCGTATAATTGTCTGTTCTCATGCAAACTCCGTCCACAGCAGCATACTGTTACAGTTATTTATTTCATAAAGCCAACAAAACTCCACAAAGCTGCAGGAGAGGTGCTTAGAGATCACTGATGTGTATATTCAACAGTTGAGAGCGGATGCAGCCAATATTTAAAGTTGGCAAAACAGATAGTAACGGTCACTAGTCTTTTCCATCATTGTGTCTACTTTAAGCTGTTTCTTCATGACAAGAGGAGACACATTTTTTATTATGTTTTATTACAATGCCAATTAATTATTCTATAGTCTTTTTGGAAAGCCTTGCAGGTTCCTTGCAGGTTCCTTGCAGGTTAAATGTGGGCTTTGTACAGGGTTAGGAAGATGACAGGAAGATGTAATTGTGTATAATCTGCATATAAATTAAACAACATATTTTGTCTACTAACTACATGACCAAGGGAATCATATAGGTAGAGAAAAGAATAGGGCCCAGAATCAACCCTTGAGGTACACCACGAGTAAGTTATGATACCAAGTTTAACAATAAGATGTTTTGATCAACAGTGTCAAATGCCAATGTAAGGGCTGGCAGGATTATGATAGATCTTTAGATAAAGATAACACTAGTGTGTTAAACAATATATTATTGAACAAATACAGTGAGTGAAGTCAACTCAATATCACATGTGAATGTACAACATCAACCATTCCTGAGCCAACCCATGATCTCTTAAGAAAAAAAAAGAACTTGATAAAAAAACAATTCTTAGCACAAAATAAGGCACAAATAATATATATATATATACATACCATATGCTGTACATGCATACATATATTTATCCACCAGCCACCCAGTCACACGTGGCAGACAGATTTAGGTGAGGTCCGACCAGTGTGGCTTGAGGTCCAGCTGCTATTCTATTCTGGGCAACATTTCTCCCTGCAACACCAACTTCAGAGTTTCTCACCCAACTGTCAACACCAGTCACCCCCTTCCAGGATTCCTCAGAAGGGACGCACCCTGAGGAGGCAGCCGTGCTCTTTACCACAGTGACCAGGCCAGCCTGTCAACCCCAGCTGAGGTCTCAACTACCCTCAAAATATCTAACATTATCGTTGGCCTAAAAAGTCTGTTAGTAAAGCTGAAGTCGAAGTGTGGGTTGTTTAGTTGTGTGTTTTGTGATCCGGGGATGGTATCCACGCTCTGTGCTATTTTTAAAGAGGTGCTCCAGTGATTTAGTGTTGCACTTCCTTAAAGTTGGGGGATTGCAAGAGTAGTTGCAGTAGTTGGTCACCATCTTCTCCACCACCACAACATACAGTATACATATGTCTGGTTTTGTTAAGAGAGCATCCAAGAGCGTTAGAGGTCGGGCACTGATGTTGGCCGATAAGGCCTCGCTCTAAGGCTTTGTTTATACTGTAATAGTTCTTATATCAGTGAATTATTTGTGAAAGTCACGTCTGAAAAGCTCTGATCACATGCGTCACAAATTCAAAGGTGCACGATCAAGCGCCGCGCACGACGGATCAAGTCATTTATTTGGTGCACGGCGACCATAAACTACGCTTCAGTCGGTGTTCTAGTTCATCCCAAAGATGAACTCAGGGCTGGGACTAGAGGCTTATTCCGGACACAGAAAGATTTATCACTGGCAGAATCCCTTCATCATTTCTATAACAAGCTTTTGATTTCTCTGAGCTCCTAAAACCTTTAGTCAGTGTTTCTCCTCTCTGCTCAAGGGATTTAAATGGATTATGGCAAACCATAAAACCGACACTGTAAAACTGAAATAAAAAAGACATGAAAGACAAATGGAGTTCCTTACATCCCAGAAAAGTGAGAGTTTGGGTTTCTTAAAGATGATGCATTATTTAATTGTTGCTCTGTGCTCTGTGCTTAGATGCATTAATGTCCGATAGTCTATTTCCATTTATCCAGGCAGTGAGGGGTTGCTGAAGGTTTACAGCTCCTTTGCTCTTTGTTCACCAAACAGGTTCCTGATTGTTACCAGACGAACACACTTTTCTCGCACATTTGCTCTCTCTGTGTTTGTCTCTGAGGCCAAATACCTCAAGCTCTGTCTAATAATGTTCAACGCCTCCATCTAGAAACCCAGAGCAGGGTCAGTCCAACCTCGTAAAAGCTCCACAGAGAGGTCACGAGCCAAAACCTCTCCTTTCCTCTTGTGGTCAAAGCTTTAAAAGGAATTATTTAATTCCTTCATTTTTATATTCCTTCTTTCTCTAGTGAGGCTGAAGTTGTTTACAGGGCTGCATTGGCTGGACAGCAGAGCAGAGCTGAGGAAAGAAGTGTGGAGATGAAATGAGCGTAAAAAAAAAAGAGGACAAGAGACCAAAACAGATGGCGGGAATAGAGAGGAGAAGCCGGCTCAGCTCTCGCTTACTAGCAAAGAGCCGAGCAGCTGAGGTCGGCTGCCCAGGAATGCAGCTGGAATCTGAAGCCTCTGCTTAGTCCATGGGCATCCCACTGAGCTAAACACTACTTAAGCATCGCTCTCGACCCCCCAGTGAATAAGCCTCCTTCACCTTGCTTGACTTTGTGTGTCTCAGGTTATGAAGAGGTGGTCCGAATTCCTAAAGGATCCGTGTTCATCCACATACAAGAGCTCAACATCTCCCTCAACTACCTTGGTAAGATGATATTCAAGCTAATGTTTTGTGTAAATGCCTCTCAAAGTAAATAGTTCAAGGAACCACACAGCTGCTACTATATATTTACTGGTAGAGTTGTATTTTCTTTTTATGCTTGTTTGAATGTCCTAACCCTTCCTGAAATACTTCAAAATCTTCTTACCAAGAGTTTGATGAGAAGATCAATATCAGTTTACTATCTCTGCATTCAACAGGCCTTTTCTACACCAGACAGGTGTTACTAATATCACAATGATAGCTCACTGCCATGCAGGTGCTTTTGTTTCAGGATCCTGCCATTGTTCATGCTGGCTCAGGTCTTTCTCATTTCCCAATTTTGTGCCTCCTTGATTCCTTTCCTCGCCTCCTCGCCTCGCGTCCTAGTCCCGCCCATGGGAGATGCCAGCGGAGGAGGCATGGAAGAGACAAGAGTAGAGCGGAGTCGAGGCAACAGGCATTTAACAAAGGAGACATCCTTGCCTCGGGCCGGCATTTTAGTGCAACGCCAATTAAATGTAAATATGAGGTGTGGCACAGCTGATCAGCTGTTTATTGTTTAGTTCTACCGCTGTATTTTATCTCTGTCAGATGAGCATAACCATGTTCATACTTATATATTTACTATTAATTCAATTCCTGCCTATCTATATGACAAGATGAAATACAGTTAATTAGTGCAAATTTAAATTGACATATTTATTGACATAATAATATGACATCTGCAGCTGTAACATCATGTCAGGATTATAGCAGTTGAATTGGATGAAGCCTACATTCAGTATAAAAACACAAGTATCAGGTGAATGTCATTCAGAAAGGTGGTTCGAACTGCCTTATGAGGAGCTACACAAACTGTGAACGGCAGAAAGTCTGCAGCTGTGTGTCGCGCCTCTTTTATTTGTTTACGTGTGCCGAAAACACTTCGGATAGCTCCTCCACCAAGCATCCTCGATCCTCGATCTTCGAGATGCATTTTAGGAACAGGGATGTCCTTCAAGATGGAGCGCTGAGATTGATTTCCGAGTCACAAGCAAGAGGAGCGAGGAATTGAGGTGGCACAAAATCGTGAAATGAGAAAGACCCTCACTGTCATGACTCACTGGGACACTTGAATAATACAGACGCATTGTTAGTGTTATTAGTAGCACCTGATGTTTTCCTACTACGACATGTGAAAACAGCGTTCATCTGTTTAACATCTGTGGATTGAGTAGGCCTTTCTACATTTTGACATGCAGGAAGAACACAGGTATCACTGATACTTTAATTATTGCACTGTTTCATCTGTGTGTTCAGATGAGCCATACAGTGAGCCAGCACTTCAGGCATTTGAACTGGAACACTCATATTATTATTGTTATTAAAGACACCTGTGCTTTAGCTGCTAAAATGCCTGTCAAAAACAGAGAAATCTTCATAGCTGTTAATCAAAAAATCCCAAATATTGTGAATTTCTGACAGCTACGGTAACTCCGACTTGATAAAAACAAAACTTGTTTGAAACAAGTTGCTAGAAAAATGGCTTCAAATTAGCACTAATACACTATTTGTTTGAATCTAGTTTCCTCCTCTGTTGACAAAAGGCTACAAATATCAACAACAAAACAAGCTCATTTAATCTATTTAAATGTTGTGACTACAAGGCAAGCAGCGGGTGGAACCATGCTGGAATAATACATGAAGGTTTTCCTGTTCTTACTTTATCTGGATGCAGCTTTAGCTTAAACACTAGCAGCATGGGAAAGCAGTTAGCTTAGCATGTCATAATTAAAATCAAAACTATAAACGATACCAAGTTGAGACTTGTATGTATTGTTGACTCGTTTGCTAGCTAACAAAATGCAACATGTAACTAAGACAGACTTAAAGCTGGTTGACGGTGTATTATGTTATTATTTTGACTTTCGACGCAGGATAACTGCTCCTTTCAGTGTCTCAGTAATACAACAAATAAGAAAATGTTCTTATGGTGATGATTTAGATGCACTGAGGGACATTAGTCCGTTTATTTTTTTACTTTTACTTAACTGTTTTCCTTCAAAGTCTTTCTCCCTCTCCTCTGTTGTCCAGTGCTGAAGAGTAAAGGAGACCAGTATTTTATCAATGGGAAGCTGACCATTGACACGCCTCGCAGGTTCGATGTTGCCGGTACCATCTTCCACTACAGGCGGCCCACTGATGGACCAGAAACTCTTGAAGCTCTGGGGCCAACCAACATGACCCTGATTGTCATGGTAAGAATGGAAAGAAACCCCAAAACAGGTCTTCAAAGAAATGTCATGTTCAAAACCATCATGTAGTGTTAAATGGTTGGTTGTATGTATGTTTAGGTGCTGGTGCGGGAGGAGAACCCAGGGATCCACTATCGCTTCAACCCCCCACTGAACAGGGAACCTCTCACTGGCTTTGCCTGGCACTACACCTCATGGTCACGCTGCTCAGCTCTCTGCGCTGGAGGTAGAAACACACACTAACACACAAGCAAGCTGTCACTCACAGTAGAAGGATGTTGCATTATCCTCACTATAAAGATAACTACTACATGCTCTAACCCCAATCCTAACCTTAACATTAAGCAAACGCCAGTCTTAGCCCCAAAATGTAATGGTTTACCCTGTGGGGACGAGGTTTTTTTGTTTTGATTGTGTGAACAGATTAATGGTCCTGCAGCGTGATTGAACCCACTCACTTGGGGGCAGATGTCACATAAAGGTTAAGGATTAAATGGCTAAAACATCTATTTGGAAACCTTTTGTCATGGAACTGGAGTGTTTGTGGAGTCCATGTTGACACAAAGCCAATTTTCTTCTCCGGCCTTTGTGAGTTAATGATCCATGCTGCTTGACCTGATAAGGGCACATGCTGACGTTCTGAAAGAGCACTGATAGGAGGGGGGGGGGGGGGGGGGGGTATATGTTTGGGTGTTTAGTTCAAATATCAACAATCTTTCTCCAGTATCACGGACTCCAACTTTAAGTCAGTAAAATGTTGGGGCAGCCCGTCTCTGGCACTACACTGAAGCCAGGGTGCCATTGAAAATCATAGATACAACAGATATGTTGTAGAATTTTGTTATTCATGAATTTGTTAAGTTATGTCTGTAATATGCCTTTTCAACATCTGACCGGGGACCGATGGAAATGTGCCTTTTAGGCCAACACTGGCTCATTTACAGATATATTCAATGAGAATTAGATAAAAATAATTAAATATAAGACATCTTCCCTTTGATGGTATATCTGTGATGCCTATTACTGAAAATGAGTAGCTCATTTGGGGGGATACATATTTATTCTAGCTGCCAGTTAACTGCAAAAATGCTCTAAACACTTGAACACGTTGCATTGCAAAACCTTGTGGACATTGCGGTATTTAAAACACTGCTTACCCACATAATTAATCTCAGCAGTGAACAGGGTTCAAAACACCTCGCATGAAGAATGAAGGCTGATGTACTTCTTGGCCCCCTGTAACGCTCTCTTTTGTCTCGTGTTGGTCAGGTGTGCAGGCACAGCAGGTGGTGTGTAGGAAGCAGGCGGATCATTCAGTCGTCTACAATCACTTCTGTGACAAGAAGAACAAACCCAAAGAGAAGAGAAGAACCTGCAATACTGAGCCGTGCTCCCCATCGTGAGTAGTCTTTTGTTGAAAAGATTTTCTTCGTGTGGGATTCAAATGTATTTCTTGATGATTTTGAACCTTTGCTTTAAACTTTTTCTTAACTTCTAATTAAAATTTTAGCATTTGAATATTTGCATTTAATGCTAGTTATATTAGCTTTCAATTCACAGTCACTGTGATGACATAGCATTATAATGACGGTATAATGATATTCGGACAGACACAGTATAGTGATTGTTCAGGTTTTATTCTACAATCACACTTCGTAATAACTATAAAAAGATACATACTTCACCGTTCATACTTTATAATTAATCTTTATAATTAAGTCATATTTACTTTTTTTGTGCATACATACACTTGTGTGTGTATTTTAACTGTAATGCTGTCTATCTATGCGCAC
Organism: Leptoclinus maculatus; assembly: GCA_032191485.1. NCBI lineage: Eukaryota > Metazoa > Chordata > Actinopteri > Perciformes > Stichaeidae > Leptoclinus > Leptoclinus maculatus. The sequence continues at coordinate 16,003,064 of JAVDOI010000004.1, read as the reverse complement.
TGTGTTAATGTGTGTTGGTGGGCTTTTTTCCTATTCAACCTGTGATTCCTGTTTTGCAAGGCAAGGCAAGGCAAGTTTATTTGTATAGCACATTTCAACGACAAGGTAATTCAAAGTGCTTCACATAAAACCATTAAAAGCATCAAAACATAAGGCATAAGAAAAGGAGATTTAAAAACAATTAAGAACATTCATTGAACATTAAAAACAGTCATTAAAACATTAAAAAGCAGTGTAAGAAATAAAATACAGTAGTAAAATGCAGAAATGCAGCTGATTGATTAATATCCTTGAATCTGGTTCAATTAAAGGCAGCAGCAAACAGAAAAGTCTTGCACAGTATAATGTGTCCACACTATATTATGTAATGCAAATGAGGAAACTAAAAACAAAAAGGCCCCTCTCTGCCGCTAGCTGGTGGACAGGAGAGTGGTCGGAGTGCAGTCGCAGCTGTAACAGCGGCCTGCAGACGCGGGAGGTGTTGTGTAAAAGGAGGATCTCTGTGACGGAGGAGAAGGTCCTGGACGACTCAGCCTGTACAACCCCACGCCCTTCTCTCACTGTGCCCTGCAGCAACCAGAGCTGCCCCCCTGAGTGGCTGGCCCTGGACTGGTCAGAGGTAAGCAGACGTCGGAGGTCTGCCATCTTGCATGTGGTTTGAGTTTTTTAGTAAACTTGAGTTTTCTGCTGAATTCCTCTAAGATGAAACAATAGTTTATTTTTTTTTCTAATTGAACCTAAGAAACTCAAACATTTGCCAGAAGAAAGTAAGAGACCCTAACCGGGAAATACACAACATAGGTGCAGAGCAGACACATGAATCACAATGAACATGTTGTTGCGATCATAAATACATATTGTTACACTTGTCGGATGGGAATTCCTTCACCTGTTTTTAATTGAGGAATCTGTTGGAGTTTTAGGGTGGATTTTATGTCCTTGCAAACATGTAAACTATACTTTTAAGACTTCCAACTACAGCGGGCCTGAAAACACCATTTTCTCTTACCTTACTAGACTTTGTTCTCACAGTTGAGGATGAATTGAAACCAAATGTAATGGTGTCAAAAGTGCTACAGTGTTCAACTTTTCTCTGACGTCATGTGTAATGTAGCAATGGCACACACAGAAGAGGAATTATGTCCAGCTGGTTTACAGGAACTAAGCAGGCTCTTCACTTGGTTTCTTATACAGCTGCTGCCCTCTGCTGAGTGAATTAGGAAGATTTATTTTAGTATGCTTATGAACGCAATGACCCCCCCCGCTGCACCCTCCCATCGCCTCCATCTCCCTTTCCTCCCGCCTGAAGTTTTTTTCTCCCTCTTTCTTCATTTTATCGCTCTGTCTGCAGTGTACGCCCAGCTGTGGTCCTGGCTACAGGCACCGTGTGGTCTTGTGTAAGAGGGGGGAGAGCGGTGACAACCTGCCAGAGTCCAAATGCTCCAAACATGGCCGGCCCACCTCCAGGGTGCGCTGTAACCTGCAGCGATGCCCTCCCCCTCAGTGGGTGACGGGTCCCTGGGGAGAGGTGACACAGGCTTTTGGTTTATTCTTTGTCCTATTCATGGCTATAGTGGGACATTGTTACACAACTCAATGCCCGTTTTGTACTTAAATACAACCCCCAATGTCTTAGTGTTCTGCCAGGTGTGGTCTGGGTCAGGAGATGCGTTCGGTGCAGTGTCTGACCCCCAACGGCCAGCCGTCCAATGAGTGTCTGGAACATCAGCGGCCAGCGGCCATGCAGCAGTGCAAGAGCAAATGTGACCTCAGTCTGCCCATCGGTACAGACAACCCTGAAGGTCAGAGGTCAAATCCGAGGTTGCTCCTCCTCATGTGTCATAGAAAGAACATCAAAGAAATGTTCCTGTCATCAAATGAAATTTAACTTAAAAACTTCTAACCTCACACTTAAAATGTAGCAAATGTAAAAGTCTGAGCTGCCAGTGGAGCTGATGAGCTTATGACTCATCCGTTAGTCAGCCTTTTGTCATTGATTACAGTTGTAGTAAACACAAATGTTAATGCTTGTATACAAATGAATATGTTTAAACATTTGTAAACCAACTCCAGTGAAGCACTACATACTGTACATATCCATTCAAAGTGTATGTTTATAGAACATTAGCATACAGAATAATATATCCTAAAATTACACACATATATACACAAGCTGATTAATTAATTATTTAATCCACAGGCCAAATGTCGGGAGGATTTATGTCATTCCATACAAGTCGTATAAGTCTGAACAATAAAGGTGCATAAAAGTGACAATATTCTTGGTATTTTGATTGAAATCCTGCACTGTTTCTAAAACGATCATTTAAATGCATTAATCAAGCCGTTTCATGTTTGTCTTCCCTGCAGAGTGTAAAGATGTGAACACTGTGGCCTACTGCCCCCTGGTGCTCAGGTTCAAGTTTTGCAGCCGGCCATATTTCAGACAAATGTGCTGCAAGACCTGCCAGGGACACTGACCTGGACACTGTGAAGCTCACAGCATCCAGTTCCTGGGTCCTGTCCACACTCACAGTAAGCCTGAAACCCTGAGCCTCGTAACAGCAGCCCTCACACTACCTCTATCAGAGGAGTGTGAGATCTAACTTGGGACCCTGTCAGACTGACACCTGGTCCTCTTACTGTTAAGGTGGGACCTTTTTTTTTCCAGCCAGAATCCAGCACAAACCAGAGGACTCTCTGGGCTGAGCTGGGCCAAAACAGCCTGAGCTGAGTTTTACATTCCACTGGAGGGAGGGCTGCTGAAACCTGGAGAGACAGAGAGAGGGAGAGAGTAACTTCCCTCCATCATCTTTCTTTCCAATGATCCCTCTGTTGTAATATTTTGGTGCTACTATATTTCTCTTTGGCCGCAGGGCTGGTCGCAGTACTCTCTTAAACCTGTATGTTAACAGGTGATATTTGTTTAGTTATAAAAATCCACTTTGTAAAGAAAATAGTTTTCCAGATATCTTTGCCCATGAAGAGGAATATCGTATGCTATAAAATGAAAGAATTGTTTCTACGTTATCTAATAGTTGTTACTTGTCCACATTGTTTCATGCCATTGCGTCGTTCCGTATCAATGTATTCATCAAGTCCTCGCTGTTATTCCGCTGAAGTATGAGCAGAGTTTGATTTGCACAGTGTCAGCAGTCAGAGGACTAATGTATTTTATGTTTGACTTGATGTCTCTGTGGAAGCTATAAATGTCTCACTGCAGTGAACGTGCCGTAGTCTTGCCATTTTGGTTAGTTTGCTTAAATGTTATCACCTTCGTGCTGCACAGTACACACAGAGACACTGCCTTAGTAATGTGAGTGAAGCCAGTGCTGACTGACATTTTCAGATTGACGGATGCTATTTTGTGGCTGCGGACTGTGGCAGCTGGTGCTTAAAATGTTCAAAAACTGACCCTTTAACAGCTTGGCTCAGTGTCATTATCTGAAAATCCATCAGCGCTGTCCTTGCTTTCTTTTTGTTGGATTATTTTTGTCACATGTTACTACTCATTCAACAGTGCTAGTAACTTTTAATGTGAGTGGACAGTCAGACACAGTTGAGTCGGCTCTGCCGGCAGGAACAGGCCCAGTGATGAGGTGTAGAGACTTCTGACCGCACGGCTTTCAAAACATCAATTTACAGTAGGAATGCTGATCTGAGATCTGCTGTACTCATGACAGTCAACATGACAGTTCAAAGGTCAGTTTCCCTGCTATTATACAGAAAACGTGTCACCTGACCCAAATTTTGTTAGATGGTTTGGTTATTGAGCTAAAAAAAAAAAATGCAGTTTCAGCTGTTTCTCCATCCATACTTCTAGAAAGGCTGCCTAAGCTGCTCAGAGATCAGTCATCACTGTGACACCCACTGTGTTCTGATGTGGCCTGTCTCTTCACAAACGTTCACACTCCTGACAACTGAAAGCAGCTCTGTGTAACACTACATCATTTCATTGTGAAGAAGCTACAGTTAGTCTTCAAGGGGATTAGCTGCAATGTTGTTTTTTCTTGTGGTGCTTTGGTTTTGATTGGTGCTATTAGTTCACTGTTGTTGTCATTATCATTTTAACAATTGTGCTTTTAATTATTTTTAAATCAATTTGAGCCTTTTGTAATAACACTAATCTGCAGAGCTGGTCCCCTTGCCCATGAGGACCCTCTTTGTGTTCCTTTGTTCATTTCTATCAGAATATATCCTTTTAATTTGCTCTCTGACTTGGTTTGTGTGTGTCAGTTGTGCCTCAAAATTTCCAAAATGCCGCTCACCATGCAAATTGTAGGATTATGTAAAGTACTGCAACAGTTTCTGAAGGTGCACTGTACAAAATATTGGCATTTCCAAGCTAAATTAACAATTTGAGGATTATAAAAAATAACCTATTTTTAAGGAATTAAACAAACATTTTGGTTTTTGGAACAAATTTGGGGTACTATGACCGTGAGTTGGATCTCAAAAAGTCAGAAGGTATGTTAATCAATCCATGGGAGCATAGAAACATTATTTAATTTTAAATGTTCATACAGTTCATTTGTATTGCATCAGTGTGTACAGCTAACTCAACCCTGCAACATGTTGAAATTCCATTTGTATAATTTTCAGTTGCACATAAAGTCTCAGAAGATATTTCTTGTTTCAGTGTCTCAAAGGCATTTTTTTCTCTGTATCTACCTGTGCCTATAATTGAGGTTTACACTAAGAAGTGAGCCAGTTTTATCTGAGTAAATAAGAGGGACAGTACCGGTAGTTGTTTTGTTTTGTCACATGCTAATTATAACATGACATGTACTGTATGTTTTCAATACTATAGAAGATGACTCCATTTGCCCCCCATGTATGTCTGTTTGAAAGGAAATATTAAATTGATTAAACATGGTGCATTGTCGATTCTAAGAAATAAGATTTGGTCATTTGGGCTGTCTGTCCTTAGGTTACTCGTATTTGTCCTTAAATAACACACGTCAATATCCAGACGGAGGTTGAGATCATCAGTCATCTATTTTTGGATCCGATGGCCTTCATGGAAAACATGAAGCAAGAACTTCTTCCTTCTGTCTGAATGAGTCTCAGACATCCCTCGTCAATCGGACTTTGATGACAAAAAAGGGTCCGTTGATTGCGTGTATTTGCTCTCTTCTACCCTCCTTACACTGTCTTTATCTCAAGACCAACACTGTTTCACATGCTTGACCTTGCTAACGACTTGCTAATGTGTAAAAGTCTTATTAGTCCAAAATAGCAGCATTAACAGACTGACAGGTGTATACACATGAGCACATAAATTACTTTATATTGAGACCATGTTCTCTACTTCCTATCGAAAGTTTAAGAGCGAACCAATCATTAATGTCACCTTTAAATATTGTTTGCAGGTGCGGTGCTTGGGTACAGGCCCAGGGGCCCCAGGACCAAACCTATGAAGTTACATTTTTGTTGGAAATCCAATCAAACGACCACAAGATGCTAAATGACCACGAAGAAACACAAAATGAGAAACAAACCAATCGCAAAGGGACTAAAACAAAACTAGCAAAATGGCTCCTTCCTACCTTCTTTACTTCCGACCGCCTTGGCGGCCTTAATTTGGATCTCAACTACACACCTGTACACGGTTGTAATACCATATAAACACCTGGCAAAGTACTCAAAACTGCTTCTGTGGTACTTTCCGCTACAGTAGATGTCTACTGACCCGTTGTTTGTGTGAGTACATCCTGGTACGAAACACAGTGGCCTCGTAGTTACAGTGAGAGAAATCATTTATGCTACTTTCGGGTTTATAGCCTTTCTAATTACATATTTTCACAGTCTTATACTTCAACAGTTTTTTGACAAAATGAGACTTTCATTTGTTTCTTGCCATTGACTACATTGTATAGAGACTTTACCTCTATATACCAGCCACACACTGTCACGGCTGTTAACTGTTGATAATGTATAATGTCTACTATTGTCAAGAATCATGGCTTTAAATGTGAGTCTGAACACATTCTTACTTATTTTACAAATGTGCCCCAGAGACCAGATACACATTGAGCCACTGTGGGTTTCCTGTGCAGGCACTTGATTAAAAGAAATCTCAATTAGAATGACATAAAACAGTAAAAACAACAGTTTGACACCTACACACACACACACACACCCCTGTAAGCACGGTGTACCTCTGCGTGAACCTGCATCAGTTATTATGGGCGTTGGAAGCAGCAGCCTGTCTGACGACACAAACCAAAGTGAAGTAACCACAGCCTGGGTGGAGCCGGCAGCTCACAACTGAAACACCATCATTTGGCAACAGATTGAAGATAATTATCACTTTGTGGTTGTTGATGCCATCAACTGTTGTCTGGTGCTGTCAAGATGAATTGGATTGACTAATTGTGCCGTTTAACCTTCAGATCTGCTGACACAGACGCTGTAATCGGCCCATTAGGTCATTCTTATTTCAAACTCGCTCTGATGACTTTAAATACGACAGAAATACAGAAGTAGCAGCTCGACTTTGTGTGTGTGTGTGTGTGTGTGCGCGTGTGTGTGTGCGCGTGTGCGTGTGTGCAGTTCTTGTTTCACACACTGCATCTGTGGGAGTATGAGGAAGTAACTATTTGAATGTGTCAGTGGATGTCTTGTACTGTACGTCTCTGGCTGCTGTTGGCTCTGACCGTCTGACTGCTGTGATGGCTGCAGTCTGAAGAGGTCAACGTGTGGATTTTAACGACACACACATAAACGCGCACACACACACACACACTCTCTGGACAGTGGACACCTGAGGAAGAGAGGAGGCCCGCTGGAACAATGGTACGGTACCACACCTTCATTTGCTATCTCTCACACACCTTCAGTCAGCTGTAACGTGTGTTTATGCTCCTAAAACTAGACCTGATGTGTCTTTTCTTCACATACATGTAAGATGATCTAACAGTTTCACCCTTGATGCTTTGCTTTACAAAAAAACCTGCATTTTAAAGCTGTTTTCTTGTTGTGAAAGGGACAACAGCTCATGATTAACTACATTTAATTTCAGTAGTTTCCATTTGGCAAGCTATAAGAGGGTATTTCAAGTTTTAAAGTTTGTTTTGACGGACGGATAGCGTGTCTTAAAAGGCAATCTCTTCAGGGAAATCCAGCTCCTTCACAGCAACAGCAGAGTGAGTTTCCTCTTTTTCAGGAAGATCCTTTTCTTTGAGACTATACAGCTCAAATGAATTGATTGTTACTTTGATTTATGGTTGTATTTTAGATAAAAATGTGGATTTTACCTTGTAAAATGTAGACTAACAAAAATACACATAATACATACTATGAGGGTGTTAATGTTCAAATGAGCAGTAAAATACATTATCTTAAATATACCGTGTAGTTACTGTAGTGTAATCTCAGTTTACAAGATGTATTTCACATTGCGTTAAACAGCTTTGGCAGCCCCCCTGTGAGCAGCAGGCAGTTGCAGGAAGAGAACCGGTTGCATGTACAAAGTTTATGGGGTTTCACAAGAGGCAGAGATGAGGTGTGAGAGGGGGAAGTGGACTGCAGGAGAGCTTTCTGTCACAACACTTCCTACTCACACGCAGAGTGGTCCAAACTCATAATAAGCTATAACATGCAGCCAAAAGTCATTGCATTTATATTCAGTCGGTAGATTTAAGGGTGAAGTAATAATAAAGAAAGACCTGAGGAGGCTGCTTGTACACAATTGTCCATTTAAATATGACTGACATGCTCACAGTGAAGTAGCAGAGGCAGCATCTCGGGCAGAAATATGGATAAAGGATCAGCTCACACAGCTTTGTTTTGTATTTTGTGCAGAAAGTTCCGGTTTTATGCAGTGAGGTTTTTGAGACCTTGACTGGTATGACTTCTGCCAAAACCGCAATATGTTGTTAGCAGGAATTTTGTTTGTGGTTCTCAAGGCATCAACATGTTTGAACTCATTAGCAAAGTTTCTCTAGTAACTGTTTAGAGTTTTTTAAGAGTAGAAAGTGTTTCTAAAAGGAAAACTGGTCACAGTGACGTTGGTGGATCTTCCCATTATAATATAAATGAATTACCACAATACAACATTAAAAACTGTTTTGTCTGGAAGAAGTTGTTGATGCATGTTTGATGCTTTTGAGTGCCACAAACAAAATGGCTACAGGTATAGGTGGCTTTTTCTCACATATGTCACAGTCAAACAAACATGTTTCACCAAAATGCCCTGCAGTAAACTTTGTGCAAACATTTTATGTTTTTATTAAATAAAATAAAACAATAAAACAATTTGTTTGGACAATTAGGACACCACTTTGCCAGACATGCTTTACAAAATATATTTTATAGTAGAGATTTTAAGGAAGTCACTGAGGTAGAAGACGGATTTCAACAAGGGAGGCTGTTCCAGAGTTCGGAGGCCATGACTGTTTTAGGTCCAGAGTAGAAAACTAGTCGTGGATGAGTGCTGGGATGATCGGGCACAAAAGTTGAAACATTTACGAAAAACTGATTGTATTCCTACACAGTTTATTTCTGTGTTTATGCCTATGGTCCTCACACAAATAGGTGAGTGGTAGACACCATCTGGTCCAAGAATCAGGTCTGTTTGTTCTTCTTATATGCAGTCAATGGTTCAAACAGTCTGCAAAGTGAATTTTAGAAGCAGCGCAATTGCATACAAAGTCAATGGAAAGATTCGGTCCGTGCGTCGGTCCAGTGTTCAAATTCATGGGAATGACGTTCAGCTTTCTGTCTGAATGAATATCACGAATCCCCACTTTAAGTCTGTAATATACACTTTATATAATTCAGATCAAAGGGAGTGAAAATAAGGATATTTTTTAACAGACTGATAGCTTGGCTGCTTTTGATTTCACAGGTTTTAAATAGATTTACACTCATACGACTTCTGTCAGAATTCCCCCTCAAAATGTTGAAATAAAAATACCCGCTGAATGACGCATACACTGTTAATGATGTAGACTTTAATCGAGCTACAGTACATGTTATGTCTTTTACTGACATATTAAGATGTCTGTTGAATCTTTTGTGAGCATTAAAACTAAAACTTAGTCTGACATATTTGGTATCTTACATCTTCATGCTTAAATGTTGCACAACACACGTTTGTACTGATGGAGCAGGTTTAAGATGTCTACTATTTTATGATATTCCAGATTTTTAGAGATTAGTGGTTTCATATTACTGTTATTGAATACTTTTAATTAGATTTAGTGCAGAATATAACAAAGCAACAAATTACAAAAGAAGGGAATTAAGTGAAAGAAACCTTCTAAACCTATCAGCTCTATCAGTAGCAGTATTTTTTCCTTCTGGTGACTGTCGGTCTGAGGTGCAACATTAAAGCGTACCTGTAGGCTTCTCCCTGTGCACTAAGTTGAAGCCCCAGACCACAACCCAACCACCGTGCCAATGACGAGACTTGTTAGACACACATCAAACAAACCAGCGTCTTTTAGGGAAAACCAAGCCGCAGGGTACAAGATCACTTCAGGGCTCTGTGAGAAGGTGTCAACAGAAAACAGTCTGCGGCGACAAGAATGCCCTCCGAATAATAAAGACGTTGTTTCACAACATAACAATCATTAACTTAAAGCTGTTGTTGTTGTGATCAGGTACTGTTCATATTTACGTATAGTCAGACAGATCACAAAGTTTGGTGGTGCTTCTCTAAAATGTCAAACTTACAAAATCAGCTCACCTCATCTGTGACCTGTTGCATGGCAACCAGCCCCAGCTTCCTGTAATGGCAACCACAGTTTGTTACGTTGTTAAAACACACCTGTGCTGATGCCAAACTTATTTACCTTCTTTATTAGAGACTCTCTGTCTGTCTGTCTGTCTTTAGTTAACTTCACCAGTAGGATCTTGCGATTGGTCGTGTGTGTGTGTGTGTGTGTGTGTGTGTGTGTGTGTGTGTGTGTGTGTGTGTGTGTGTGTGTGTGCCTGAGTGCGTGAGTGTGTACCTCTGTGTCTGTCCACGGCTAATCTCGCATTCTGCTGCAGATAACTACATTATATTTTGGTTGCCCAATTATGGCTGCATGCTCAAGAACCTCTCGTGATTGTGGTGACTAACACTTTTTTAAAACAACTTTTATTGCGTGTTTTATACTGCCATTGACTCCTCACTTACTAGCCTACTCTTAACCGCCCCCCCGACCGGTAGCGGACGCTAGTGATAACACATCTAAGTGCATCTCTGACCCCTGTCTGCTACCTTTAGGTTATAACAGCTGTGATTGGCTAACTGCTAACGTAACTACTAGCACACACACACATCTGCGTACCTCTCGGCCACCGCTCTGTGGCTCACTTTTACTGTTTTGGACGGTGTGTTTGCCTAATCGCTAACTAAACTACCAACATACTGCTGTACTTCACCACAACTCAGCCGCTACTAAACTGGCAGACAGCCTGGTGAGTTTAATTTTATTTTTGGCAAGATTGTATGACATCTCGTTTACGACGACTTCGAGCCGATTGCCTGCGTTCATCTCCGCTTGTTCAAGTGTGTTTTACGGTGCCTTATTGGTTTCTAGACTGGGGGTTAGCCAATTGTGGGTTGTATTCATTCAATCACGCAACAGTGGTCGTTGCAGACACACTTGGCGGAGATCTGCACACTATTGAGTGCACCTTTCTAGTTTTAAGAGCTTATTTTGGAGTGTGCACTTTAACCTAAAGACACTTACATTTTAAGACACAGATTTAGGAAAAAAATAAGTTATATTCAACCAGCAGAGCCTGGGATATAATGATTAGTATCAAGTAGGTCAAACCCCAAAACACTGGATTCACAATAGCATTTTTCTTTTGACCTTCCTTAAATGAAAGAAAACAAAATTGCAGTCTCCAACTCCAAGCCAAGCTTTTTCAAACATATTCCTCATGTCGAGTAAATAAACACTGTCTAAAATCGGTGGTGTGCCCCTTTAAACGTGGTTATATTTCCATTCTATTATTCAACTTACAGTAACTAGAATTCAAAGAAAAGCGGTATCTCAACCCCATAGTGAATTTATTTCTTTCTCTCCACTTTTGTGTGATTCAGGCGTACCACTGGCAGAGTCAAAATGTGAAGCAAAGCGGAGTGGACGACATGGTCCTCCTATCCAAGATCACTGAGGACGCTATTGTGGACAACCTCAAGAAAAGATACCTGGACGACTACATCTTTGTATCCCACAAGCTGACGTTTACATTTTGTATTTTTTTGATTTAGTTATCTCGTTTTTTTTATTTCTGCCCAGTCTTGAAATTGGTGGTAGTCACAAATATTGATTTAGAATTTTAGCAATTTAACTGCTGGGACATTAGCAAGATTAGCTACAACGGAAACTAATTGGCACCAAAACAAGTTTAGAGTATTGTTTAGATCCTTGTGGGGAGGAAGTAATAATGTTTGTGGGACAGGAGTTTTTGCCATTATGTGTCAATAATGTGACTCTGTCATCAGATCTCGGCCTCATGCCTGACTTAACATCGTATAACTTAAAGGCACAAGAAAAAAAATCATTACCCATTTCCATTTATGTCAAATCTATTTTTTTGTCCATAGTCCACCAATGTCCTACACTATAATAATAAAACATCCCTCTTCACATAAATTCCCGAAACAAAACACAAAAATACAGTCAAACAATCAACCAAACAAGGGCATAAATATAATGAACACACTTCCTCTTCTGCATTCACTGTGTGACTCAACCGCTCACTTCCGTCTTCTTAGAACACAGCTGAACTTCAAACCCATATTTAGACTCAGGAAACAAGTTCACATCAAATATGCGAGCAAGAGCAGCTGATTTCACCTCAAGTAAGACTCCACTGCAGCAGCAAGTCATGATTTCACAGGATTTACAATTTTAAGGAATGACTATTGGTTAATCATCAATCATTAACTACTAGTTAGACAATTTTCCTGCATAGATAAAAGATCCAAATTATTTTAATGTAATTAATTTATGTAGGAAAAGCAACAGAATATATTATATATCAATCTTTAAGTATCAAATATTGATGTTCTTATTGGTCTAAAAAGCACAATAACTCTATTGGAAATGTACCATCCTTTGGTACCAGCAGTGATTCACTAGCCTATTTTTCCACCATGTTCCTGAACTTTGCCACTCAGACATACATCGGCCCTGTATTGATATCAATTAACCCGTTCAAACAGATGCCCTATTTCACTGACAGAGAGGTCGAACTGTACCAAGGAGCTGTAAGTACATTTCTTCAGCATTTTATCGCCATGTCCTGTAACAATATTGTGGTTCACCTTGTTGTCGTTTACTCCATTACTGTAACTTTCTCTCCTTTGTCTCTGTAGGCCCAATATGAAAATCCACCCCACATCTACGCCTTGTCTGATTTCATGTACAGAAACATGATGATCGATGGAGAGAATCAGTGTGTCATCATTAGGTGATCACAACAGCCCTGTTTTTCTTCTCACTGTTTTGATATTGTTGTCTTGCATTCGACTCTGTTAGTGTTGGTAGTTTGAGTAACTTTTAGTTGGTTTTTGGTGTGTTATGTCTTTTTCTTTCATGGTATTGTGGTAGCGGTGAGAGTGGTGCTGGAAAGACAGTGGCTGCCAAATACATCATGGGTTACATTTCCAAAGTATCTGGAGGAGGATCGAAAGTTCAGGTAGAGACAGAAAGCAATGACTTCAGACTTCCTGCAGTGTGCTGTGTACTGTTGGTGCTTTTGTTGTGTCTCACACTGTCACTGTGTTTTTGTATGTGTGTTGCAGCATGTAAAAGACATCATTCTACAGTCAAATCCTCTGCTGGAAGCGTTTGGTAACGCCAAGACTGTCCGCAACAACAACTCCAGTCGTTTTGTGAGTGAGATCTTTACTTCCCAGCATGCAGACGCGACATTTAAATATATTAGGAAATGTGCTTTGGTCCACACTGAACTATCTCAACAACCACTGGATGGATTGCCATTTTGCACAGATATTCATGGAGCCCAGAGGATTAATCATAATGTGGTGATCTACTGACTCTTCCATTAGCGCCACCACGAGGTCGCAGAGCTGATTGCATGACTGTAGACTATTGGTGTTGTTTTCTTTCAAAGAGAGAGAATAATTCAAAAACAGAAGAACAACAGAAGAAAACTGACAACATAGACCAACCGAGATGAAAACACCATCTCACCAACAATGTGGACGTCCGTAATACTGAATGCCCAGTAAATAAACACAGAAATATATTAATGACTCAACTACTCAACTCTGATTACTTGTGTTTCATGTAACTGATAAGAAATAAGAAATACAGTTTATGTTATCCAAAGAGATTGTAGATCCAAAGATCAAAAATATTAATGTAAACTACTTTGAGTATTGAAAGTATGCAGTGAAAAGGGTGTATAATGTTATATGTAAAAGTATTTAGGAGCCAACTGGTGTGTGATTATAGTGATTCAATGCACTTCAGAAGTATTCTTCATTTCATCCCCTCCCATTTCTCACCAGTGAGGTTATGAGGCTTTAATTTCACACTTATAAACCACATCACTGTGCAAGTAGCTTTAGAGTTTCCTGTCACTGTTGATGTAGTGTGCGGACTATTTTGTAGCTACAGATGTAGCAATGGAAGTCACATTTAAAAACTGTTGCATTGTTTGAGCTCAGCCAGAGTAGCAGTTTAGGACATTTTGATTTTATCTATGCTATCTTTATTTGCTTGTATTTATTGTTTAAAAAGGCTTCAGCAGTGTGTCAGGATCATAGGCAACGAGGGGAAATTCCTCTTACCCTTGTACTTTGCACCTGAGTTGACCAAATTTGACATATTTATCTACTGACACCTGTGATTTTTGCATCTACCAGGGGAAATACTTTGAGATTCAGTTCAGCAGAGGAGGAGAGCCAGACGGCGGTAAAATCTCAAACTTCCTGCTGGAGAAGTCGAGGGGGGTGAGCCAGAATGAGAACGAGAGGAACTTCCACATTTACTATCAGGTCAGAGGCTGAAGAGAGGCGTGCACAGTCACAGATCAGTCACAGCCGCCTTAAGAAAACCAACCATCCATACTGTCCAGTCAATGTCAATCAATAACATGTTGGAACTATTCCTCATGTTTTTGGTGCCCATTGGGATTCATGTTTAACTGCTCTTCTACCTGCACTGTTGTCTTCCAGATGATAGAGGGCGCCAACGATCAGCAGAAAGAGGCCCTGGGCATCATGACCCCAGACTACTACTGCTACCTCAACCAGTCTGGGACCTACAAGGTGGATGGGACCAACGACAGCAAAGATTTCCGAGAGACTATGGTACATATACAGTATACTGGAGAAAGTCTGTCTGGATCCCTCTCGGGGGGTTGCAAGATAAATTGTATGGGCCTTGTGATAATAAGAAAAGAAGAAAAACACACAAATATATGCTGATTTCTCCAACCTACCTTTCTAATACATTAATAGATAGTTTAACCTCTACTTATTCAAATTGAACCATCTGAGAAGTTTGTGGGGATATCAATCTTTGATACAACTGTTCAGACCTATAGATGTATAGCAGGCTGTGGCACAGGGTTGCAAAGTAAACAGTGCTTTACCAAAACTGTATTAGGAGCTGAAATAATCATATCTTGTAATGACTGGTTGTGACACAGGACCCCAAGATCAACTAACCCACCTTACAACCGTTATGGTGTATGTTTGTGTTGGTATTTAGCAATGCAAATCCCCATACAAAGCTACAATTGGTTGGTAATCAAATCTTGAATGAATCTATGGAAGGAACACAGCGCCATAGCTTTCACAATGCTGTTATTATTTTGGGAACTCTGGGAGTAAATGAGAATTTTGTTTGCAGTGCTAACAGCATTGCCAAATTACTTTTTTATTTGTATCAACAACATGTCTTTCCAAAATAGTCCCTCTGTTACTCTGTGACCTCACTATGAACTTTTATTTGGAAGTAATTTCTGTCTAAAAATGAAATGAAAACCGTGTTAAATGGATTAAACAATATTCAGTTAGAAAGGTAATACCTCATACATTCCTAATTACTTTATTTAACTGGAAACATTACACGTTACATACATTGTTTGTATTGTATTAGGAAACGTTAACAGAAAACACTGTGATGATATGTGAAAACTGAAGATATCCATAGTAACAACACTTGGAACTGTTGCAACATGCTAACTGTTAGCTAAACCAACTCTCATTCGGAAAATAGCAGTTAGCCGGGAGCTAAATCTGACTACAAGCTAACTTTAAAATGTATTTGAACAACAAATGTTCCTGTGGTAAGCGGTCATGTACACTCAGCTGCCAGTTTATTAAGTATACCTAGCTAAAACTAATAGATTATGACGTTGTCCATCCCTCCAATAAATCCTACCTTCAGTTTAAATGTTTTTTTTAACGTTAGCTAGCTAAGTTAGTGAACGTTAGGTGTTGATTCAACTTCATAGCCATTTAAGCTGCTGTAGTCTTAGGTGCTGCTGAACCATGTGCTGAACTGTATCGCTATGTTTTGCCCCCATCGAATTAATGTAGTACTTTATAAAACAGTTTGAGCATTACGCATAAAGGTAATGTTTGGATTTGGAAAGGGTGCCAATCCAAAAGAACATAATATTTGAGGAAAACTAAGTAAGATAAAATAGACATTAATTTGCTTATGATCATCAAATATTTGCACTGAATGTCGATGAACTTGCTACAAAGTGCTGCCGTCTGCTTTTGTGTTGTGGTCTCCAGGAAGCCATGCAGGTGATTGGGATCCCAGGCGACATCCAGACTCAGGTCCTGCAAATCGTCGCAGGCATCCTCCACCTGGGAAATATCAGCTTCATAGAGGCAGGCAACTATGGGCAGGTGGAGAGCACAGACTGTGAGTGCGACACATGCACAGACATCAGGCACACATGGATTCACTCATCCATGCAGGTGCACAAACATTCCCACCTGACGTATAAAATGCCCCATTTTCTCCCAAATGGATGTGAGTAAATTAGAGCTCACCATGACAAAGCACTCCCAAGGCAAACATGGCACTGATAATTGATAGTCTGTGCACATCAGTACTACCTTGTTTATCATCGCCTTTGCTTGCTGCCTGGGGATTCCCTGCAGTGTAGATAATTGGTGTTTACACCTCTCTAGTATTGTACAATTTAAGCTACTGCAGACTTTATTCAGTTACGTCTACATCTACTGCAGAAAAATACATTCTCAGGCAGTATGTGCACTTTCAATTTTGAAGCTCAACATATCTGAATATTTATTATTAGCCTCATTTAGGCATAATACATTTGTGTGGATTAAAAATACTTTGCTTTTGTTTGCTCTAGTGCTTGCCTTTCCCGCCTATCTGCTGGGCATTGATTCCAGCCGTCTGCAGGACAAGCTGACCAGCCGGAAGATGGAGTCAAAGTGGGCAGGAAAGAATGAGTCCATTGATGTGACCCTGAACCAGGAACAGGCCACCTACACGCGAGATGCCCTGGCCAAAGCCCTCTATGCACGAGTCTTTGACTACCTGGTGGAGGTAGTCAAACCTTTTATCTCAGTAGTAAAAAAAAAATTAAATGAGGAAGCATCCTGTTTTTACTGAGATACCTACACAAGTTGAGATAAATCTGTATTCTTTATTTCCCTTCTGCCTTTACCCTGTCTGTCTTCTCCAGGCCATAAATAAAGCCATTCAAAAACCACATGAAGAATTCAGTATCGGAGTACTTGACATTTATGGCTTTGAGATATTCCAGGTTAGTCTTCTGATAACGTGCAGGTCCATAATATTTATAGGCTGCTGCGATAATAACAGATGTTGGTTTTATAGATGGTGCAGCACAGCAGGATTTGTTTTACTGTGGTGATAATGTGATTTTGACTGGAATGCGTTCTCCCCCTGGCAGAGAAATGGCTTTGAGCAGTTCTGTATCAACTTCGTCAATGAGAAACTGCAACAGATCTTTATTGAACTGACTCTGAAGGCTGAGCAGGTAACTTCCTTTTGTCTTCCTTGTCTCTTAACCTCTACACTATGCTGGGTAAATGGGGTTCTGTTTGATAGAGACAGTTTTATTTGATTTAGGCTAAATATGGTTGTGAATATTTAAAATTCACTGTCTTTAAAATGTATTTCAGTCTGTTCTCCTATATGCTCTTTTCTTTCTATGTCTGCTAAATTGCTCTCAGGAAGAGTACGTTCAAGAGGGCATCAAGTGGACTCCCATTGAGTACTTCAACAACAAGATTGTGTGCGACCTCATTGAAAATAAATTGGTAAGCTCTTAGCTGCGTCACCCTAACCAAGAGACCAACAAATACCTAAATACAATTTTGAAGTGGTTCAAACAAGGAAACAAGTGTACTTCTGCTGCAAGGGACCAGCACTAACTAGGGGCTCTGCCTATAAAAAGTAGCATGTCTATGATTCCCAAAAACAAAGTGAGGAAAAAAGGCAGTACTCCCAAGGTCAAAAACAGCAAAGAAAAATCACCTCATGTTTTATTTGTTACTCTGTTTTTGTGAAACATAGACAAATGAAGTGTTTTTATCTGACTTTAATGGTTTTGTCTATATTTTAAATAGGACATAATCAATATGTTGTTCTTGTATTATCTACTTAACACCAAATAATGACTCTCTATTATGTATGTTTGATGAAGGGTCTTTCTTGTTATTTCCAGACACTTTCAAATGTGTCAAATCAGTTGCAAGTGGTGATTGTTTATAGTAAACTTCATTCCAAACCATCCTCTTCTTGCAGAACCCTCCCGGCATAATGAGCGTGCTGGATGATGTGTGCGCCACCATGCATGCCAAAGGAGAGGGTGCAGATGGCACTCTGCTGCAGAAACTGCAGGCCGCAGTGGGAACACATGAACATTTCAACAGCTGGAACTCGGGCTTCGTCGTACATCACTACGCTGGCAAGGTAGGAACATGAAATATGTCAAACTGACTCTCCAGCAGCAGAAATACTATAGATAGATTATGTATTGGATTTATTTGAAACAGTAGTGTTGCTGCCTCTAATTGTTGGCAGATGTGTGTTGATTGAGGTTTTAGTGACACCAAGAGGAAGTAGACATGTTTGTTGCTGCATAAACTGCAAATAACCTGACAACATTCTCTTCTAAATAATAATGTTTGCCTGGTGTATTACGTTTATATAGCTGTTATAATGTCGTCTCAGGTGTCATACGAAATCGCTGGTTTCTGTGAGAGAAACCGAGATGTGCTGTTCCCTGACCTCATTGAGCTCATGCAAAGCAGCGAACAGTAAGTCTCTTACATCAGGAGTTCTCAACCTTTTGTTATTTAAGGCTCACTTCTGATTGTTGAAAACCAAATAAATGAGAACAAAAACACAACATGACAAAAAAAGGATTAAAAGTAAACCGGGCTGTAAATATGTGTTGTGTCACTGTCAGCTTTAATGACCCAAATGTTAGAATGTTAGCTAGCTGACAGTGGCAAAACACGTTTGTCTCTACCTGATGATGTGTCGTGTGAGCACAATAAGATATAAACATAACTAACCATTTGGAAGTACCTACGCAGCACGCTAGATGGTGCTCTGAGGCCCACCAGTGGATAGCTGTCATGCACCTTTTCTGGGGTCACTTATGGTATGTTTAATAAATATCCTTTGAATTTGTCTCTACAGTAACTTCATCCGTGGCTTGTTCCCTGAAAACCTCAACACAGATAAGAAAAGCAGGCCAACCACAGCCAGCTCAAAGATCAAGGTGAGACTTTAAAGTGAGATTAACCATGAACTAAAAGCTTAAGGTCCTTTGATCAATATACAATGAATTTTGGGTGTAGCAATGCATTGATCGTGCACTGGTGTTTCCAACAGAGACAAGCTAATGATCTGGTGAAAACGCTGATGAAATGTACTCCGCACTATATCCGCTGCATCAAACCCAATGAGACAAAGAGACCGAAAGACTGGGAGGAGAGCAGGTCAGCATCCTCACTGTGACAAATGAATATGATTACACTCAAACCACACTTCTTGATGAATGGTGGTATTCCATCTGTTTTTAGAGCTAGACATCAGGTTGAATATCTAGGACTGCGGGAAAACATACGTGTAAGAAGAGCTGGATTTGCGTACCGCAGACTCTTCAATAAGTTTCTGAATAGGTGAGTTTAATCCTTGTTGAAAGGATGCATTTTTTTCCTTGCGTTTGTACTGGAAGAAGGACACAGTTCAACATACGACTTGTCGTATCTAGGTATGCTATTCTGACAGCTGAGACATGGCCATGTTGGAGGGGTCCAGAGCAGCAGGGGGTCCTTCACCTCCTCCAGTCTGTCAACATGGATAACGACCAGTACCAGATGGGACGCACCAAGGTCTTTGTCAAGAACCCTGAATCGGTAACAAACTTTTTATGTACTTCAGTCTGGGTTGTATTTTGCCTCTATATAGGGAACGTAATTAAATACATTTACTTAAGTGCTGTACTTTAGTACACATTTGATCTACTTGTACTTGCAAGTACTTGAGTGTTTCCATTTAATGCTACTTTATAGTTCCACTCCAAATATTGTAAATTTTACTAGACTACAATCATTTTCAAATTAAGATCTTACATAGAAGACATATGATGAGCTTATAAAATATGATGCATGCAAAAAAATTACTTAACAATATATAATGTAGTTAAAATCAGCGTCACTTCATTTCTGTTTTTTTAACAACGAACAAAGAAAGGTTCTAATTAAACTTCAGCAAATCTCTGCAATACTATAGAAAATGAAGATATTCAGAAATAAATGACATATAAAAGGACTTCACATTTGTCGTTTATTTCTGAATGTCTGTCATGCCCAATGCTCCACAGCTTTTCCTGCTGGAGGAAATGAGGGAGAGGAAGTTTGACACTTTTGCCAGGATCATTCAGAAATCCTGGAGAAGATGCATTGCCAGGAAGAAGTATGAACAGATGAGAGAGGAGGGTGAGTTACAAAGACAAAATGTCGTTGCTCTCAAAGTACACATATGGCGCTGTGATTCTGAATGTTTTTCCATCGTTGCAACACAGCCTCAGACATCCTGTACAACTCAAAGGAGCGGAGGAAGAACAGCATCAACAGAAACTTTGTCGGGGACTACCTCGGCCTGGAGCAGAGGCCTGAGCTGCGGCAGTTTCTTGCCAAAAGGGAGCGTGTCGACTTTGCTGATTCTGTCAACAAGTTTGATCGCAGGTTCAAGGTGAAGCTTCATGAAGCTTAAGTTTAGTTTCAATAAACATTTGACCAACAAGAAAATGACTGATGTTAGAGATGTGTAAAAGTCTTTCCCCTTTAAAACAGTTATAAGTAAGACTGCCCTTTGTGGACTTCTCCTTTCTGGCATTGCATGAAGTTCTCACTTCTGTTTTTTCCAGTCTATTAAGAGAGATATGATCCTGACCCCAAAGGGCATCTATCTGATTGGTCGAGAGAAGGTGAAGAAAGGACCTGAGAAAGGACTGATAAAGGAGGTGCTGAAACGAAAGCTGGAGTTTGGAAGCATCAGTGGTGTCTCTCTCAGGTAGGTCTCTAGTTTACAAGAGATACATTAACCACAACTGGCAATTGTAACATTTGTGGTTTTGGAAAATATGAGAACTAACATGTTGCATTCTCAGTCAGTAACCACTGCGTGATAAGTCACTGTTGCTGCAAGAGTAAATATAGCAGATTAAACATATTCTGCTGACCTGATAAGTCACAGAACTGTGTCTTCTTTTTATTTCTTTATCAGCTAAAAACTTTCACAAACATACATTTTTAGGTAATTTTTACTCTATTTCAATATTCTATGCTACTTTATACCTCTACTACACCACAAACAGAGCATAGTATTGTTTATCTATTACATTTACCTGCAAGGTTATAAGATACCTTTCAGATTACAAAACTATATACAAAGCTAGTAAAATACAACACCATTTTTCTACGAAACAAGTACTTTTCCTTGTTTACATATGTAAAGTAAATGTAGCTGATAATTGCTTAAGTAGGATTTTAAAACTGAAACCTAAACTCTTTTAGTATAGCCATTATAACTTCAACTTAAGTACAGATTAACACATCTTTAACATCTTTAACTTTAGCTATTACTGCCATTGAAAGACACTTCAAAAGGTCAACATGTGAAGACATGTCTTAATATCTCAGCAGTGTCATATATTTTTCTCAGAAAATGTAAGCCTTTCTACTTTTCTTTGTATCTTGCCTTGGCACCTCTTAATGGTCTGTATTTTTGTCTTCAGTACGAGACAGGATGATTTCTTCATCATACATGAGTCCCAGTACGACAGTCTGCTGGAGTCCAACTTTAAGACTGAGTTCCTCAGTCTGCTCTTGAAACGCTACGAGGACGTGACCAAGAGAAAACTGACAATCTCTTTCACTGACAGGTAGAGAAACCCACATGCCCAGACAACATATATTTGCAAAAAAAAAACTGGAATCACTAACCCACTTTGTTCCCACACAGGTTGGAGTTCAGAGTGAAGAAGGAGGGCTGGGGTGGAGGAGGCAACAGGGTGGTGGTGTTTCAGAGGGGGCCAGGGGACCTGGCCCAGCTCAAACCTGGAGGGAAGACCCTCACCATCACAGTAGGGGACGGTCTACCCAAGTCCTCCAGTGAGTTAAACGAAATAATCGTGACACTGCACAGCCTTTAATAAATAAAGAGAAGCAAGGCAAAACTTTACAGAAAAATGTAGTTGTGTAGAGATTCTTGTTCATTTGAATGTTAATTGTAACCGAGCATGTATTTCATCAGAGCCGAGCAGGAAGAGTGCTCCACAGTCTCGTGGTGGAGGGAGAAATAATGGTGCCAGCAGAGGTAAAGTCACAATTCTAACTTTATTTCATTGTTATGTTCAGTATATTATCTGTATATCTTATTTAAACTGATAATTTACATGACCCTTTAGACTAAAAAGTAAGTAAGTACATTTACGGTACTCAAGTACAATTTCTTTGACTATTTGCATTTTATGTTTTATACTTTAACCCCACTTTTATATTCAAATGTTGAACTTTTACTCCTCCACATTTATTTGACAGTGATGGTTACTAGTTGCTTTGAAGGTTAAGGTTTTACAAAGAAAACGAATGTAAAAGATCTTGTAAAATATGAAGGATTGTTATAATAGATTAAACTACCCAACAGTATATAACAGTAGTAGAAATTAACTTTACTTCAACCAGCTACAACTAAATTGCAGCATACACATTAATGCATCATCAGTAACAATCCAGTAATATACAACTGACTGGAGTCATTCTGCCTGGATTAAGAGTACTTTTTACTTAATTTATAGCTACTTACTTAAGTAAATTATTTTATTATTTTTACTTCTTCCACCACTGACAATTACAAACCCACTATAGAATTTAAAATTCTCAAGATGATATCTGATTCATATTTCTGCGAGGTTTAATAACTCTGGCGGTAGTTTGGGTTTAATCTTTACTTTTCTTACACTTTCCCGCTCCTTAGCGCACCAGAATGGAGCAGCCAAATTTTCCAGAGCCCTTCCCAACCAACCATCAAATATCACATATTCCTCCCCGCAAAAACACGGGCGGCCACCCAGCACAGCTCCGCCCAAACTGGGCTCCCAGAGGGCCCCCAGAGTCCCGGCCCACAACCAGCACAACCAGGGGAACTTGGACTTCCTCAATGTGCCTGACCAAGGCATGTCAGGGTAAGGAAATATCACCTCGTGAGATATGAAAAAAGGGGAAGGAAGGGACGATCACAACATGTGTGGGTGGAGCTGATTAGTCACAAAAAAAATCAGTGCACAGAAGCTTCACGAGTTGTCAAGGCATGTCAGGGTGAGGCTCGACACATACTGAGCCCAAACAAATGAATGCATTTCATTGTGAGAGAAATAAACCTGTTTATAAAGAGTTGACGTTTCTGTAATGGCCAGGGTAGGCTTCAAACTAAGTGGTTTGTTTACGTGTAGGCAAAAAAAACGCCCTACTACGAGAGCTTATCTTGCTCTCTATGCCTTAAATGTAAGGATAATTTACAGACAGTCTCTCCTGAAAGGCATTCGTGGTATTGCATTGCGGTCTTTAGGGAAGTGGTGTTTGTTAAAGTCCCCTATATCAGAAATATGACTTGAGATCATTTCACTATCCTTATCTAGAAATATGAAGTGTCTTGAGCGAGGTTTTGTTCCCAGGCTGGATTTTTAGTAATTTGTGTTATTACAAATGTTGATGTGATCTTAAGTGTGTGTGTGTTTTTTAAATCCAAAGTTCTGGTCTGACTCAGCTCTCTATTTGTTTCACTTACAACTTAATGAGAAAACCATTAACATAAAGCATTTAAAGATTTCCCTGATGAAGATATACAAACCTAAAAATGTTCTCTGTGGTTTGACCCTCCCTGTCTGACCATTTAGCCCCAAAGAAACTTCACGAGTCCGTCTCTTAACCAGCTCTTTTTATCCCTTTGTCAAATTGCTCTCTCTTTGTAACAGGAAGCAGAGGAAAAGGAGCATCAGTCAGCAGCGACCTCCTCCGGCTCCTAAACCTCAGCCTCAAGCCCAGGGGCCCCGCTGCAGGGCGCTATATCAGTACAACGGCCAGGACACGGACGAGATCAGCTTTAATGCCAACGACGTGTTCAACCTCATCAAAGAAGGTGTGTGCATGATAAGAAAGCAAGATGAAGAGTGAATAGAGATCAATATAAATCATCAGTACGCTCTAAAAGTATTGATCTGATAGATTTGAAACAGTGATTCATGATGTTTATCTCTATTTATTTATTTTCTCCGTAGATACATCAGGCTGGTGGACTGGCAGGATTCAAGGAAAGCAAGGTCTCTTCCCCGGTAACTATGTGGAAAAGATCTGAACAGGGCTCGGTCTGTCCCGGTGGACTTTGTGTCTGTTGAGAAATATGTGTATTTTGTTGAAAGTAGCACATACTGTTTGCTAAAGAAACTGCCTGGGAATTCTTCATGGATGCAAGTTATATGTTCATCCATAATGGAAACTGTTTGGACCTCGCTGATATTAGAGACACATATATATTGTTTGTAGGAGCAGAGCACAGAAGACATTGTTGTTATGGTCACGACTGTTAAAACACAGGTCCACCGCAAAGAGCTGCTCGGGTTTCATCTGTTGTCGTTCTGAATGATAGCAACAATATCTATCTTTGACTTCACTGTTACTCCCACAACACCTTTCTTTGAGCCGTTGCTTTACTAAAAAAATGTCAAAGTTAAAGTTACAGAAAAGTGACCTGAAAATACAGCATTGCTTTTTGTTGTCTACAGTGTCTATATTTTCCCTGTTCTCCAGAGCAATGTCCAATACTGCTCAGTATTTGTGATTAAGACAACAGCATGAAATCAAGTAGTAATAGACATTTGAAAATATATTGAACTTGACTGTTATGTTTGCACCATAACACACCTGCTTCAGACCAATCAAAGACATTGACAGAGACAATACTTTTGACCTCACTGAAAAAGTTATGATTATTATTACTAATATCATTATTGATATTTCTTCACCTCAGCAAAAGAAATATATTTTCATATTTTTACCTCAAGGACTTTTGGACTGGTTTGGTGCTTTCATCAGTAAGTTATAAGATATTTCTGACTAACAAAAAAGAGAGAGGTGACTTATTAACTTCACATTTTGCATTTTTCTTTTTTAATGTGTGGTTGATTTTGTAAATCAATGTAATTCCCTCACCGTCAATCAATATTTGTTTTTATATGGATAAATAAAAAGTTGTACAACTCTTTACAATTTTTCTCTTTTATTTTACATTGTAAAGTATTTTTATAAAGAAGACATAGAGAGAGGAGACACAGCAAAAATGATTTTTAAACCTAGTTTACAAAGGAAAATAAATAATAAAAAGGAAAAAGCAGTTTGAATCTAATGTAAAATAAAAAGCAAAAATCCAAATATGACATTGTTATAATACAAGTCGTGTGTATATCTGTACAGATGTACTGTGAAGATGCACAAAATATGTTTTCTGTTTTAGAGCTTGAATGTAGCACATTGACAGAGTTATAAGAAATAATATACTGTATATAGATAGAAGTTTAATTAATTGCAGTGTGAATAAAGATATTTATTCAAAATGTCTAAAAAACTGTAAAATCACAGTTCATTCTATACTCAGAACATGGTATTGCTACTTATAAAAGATCTGAGTACATCTTCCACACTGTCTAATTGTGTAACATGATTAATATCATGCAGAACTTTCATCTTTCAAAATAAAATCAAGCACATACGCCGTACCTGCTCTTTAGCACACTCAGAACGCTCGTGCTTTTATTTTGAAATTTGCCTGGCTTGAGTTGGCCTGAGCCAGCGGCGGCAGATGGACCGGTTGAATCTCTATTCTAGAGACAACCTGAAGCTATTGTGTCACCTGTTTTTATAATCAACCCGTTTGTTCCATGTCCTTTTGATCTGTGTATTTAAATAACAATGTAACAGCAAAAACTAAACTACTCTGTGAGGCACTGATTATTGAGTTTTCAGCACTGGTATTGGATTTTAAAGTACTTTTGACCTCACTTTAAAGTCTTTCAACAGTGTCTTTATTAGTAGTGTTTTTCCCTTTAAAAGTTAACGTTAGTTCGGGTAAAGGTGGGTACATTCCAGACATTTTACCTGTCTGACTTGTTGGCCCAGAGCTGTAAAACCGTTCAGCATATTGAGTTTTGACGTCACAGTCTCGTGCAACAGGATCGGCAGCGTTTCGATGCACCTGTTATACCTCCTGCAGCAGAGCAGCACTGACGGACTGGAGGCTGGGGCAACCGCAGCATGGGAGGTAAGATCCATCCGTTTCTGATAATAAGACCATAAAGTAACAGGTGTTTTTTTTTACTCAGAATTAATTAGACTTACGTGAATATTTTCTACCATAAAGGGTGTGAAACTGTCACACCTTAAATCATAGAATATTCCAGTTGATGTTCCTGTGACTGAGTGCACATGTTGGGATCAGTAGTGACTTTATTGTGTCCTTGTGCTACTTTATTAGGTACACCTGTACAGTCAATACATTAATTAATTACAACAGTTTTGCCATACCATGTTTATGGTCGGAAATGAGAAAATTCGATTTTTAATCACCCTATATTTTATTGAACTGGACTGCATTGTATTGAGAGATGTTTTTGTCCCCCCTATTTACATAAATGGGAGGAGCTGATTATTATATGCATTGGCCCTATGAATATTAAGCATTTTTAGTTAGGTTTAACAAAAAATGTTATCACATCACAATGATCACACAGTTAAACCCTGTAGTGTTTCATAAAGTATTTAAGTATTTAATGTGGGTAATCATGTGAATCACTAGAATACGCCTTTAAGTAAAGGATCAGTTTTATTCTTGTTATTTTACTTTGAATAATACACTAGATTAAAACACATTATCAGAGAGTGATGCAGCCTATTTATCCCTTTCTCACATCACATTTAAACGTCTATTTAAATGGCTATCATAAAGCCACATTTGAATACCAGTACTGTAGAAATACAACCCTGAAAAGTGATTTCCATAAACCACCTATACAAACACCCAGACAGGCCTCCTGGATAAACGGACAGTTTATCTGCAGTGGGCACAACGGACACAAAAGTTTGTAAAACTGCAAGTGTGCTTTCAGAAACCAGTGGTTATTGACCCCCCCCCTCTCTGACTGACAGGTGTCTACTCCAGTGAAAAGATGGCAGAAGTTTTCTCCTATGAGAGTTCAGAAGTCGACTGGTGTGAAGACAACTACAAACACTCTGAACATGTAGTGGAGTACTTCAACACCGTAAGTATCTCAGTACTGAAGTAGTATTTATCTTAACAGAATACTATCTATAAGCATATAGTTTTTTTTCCCCCTTTTTGGATAAAAAAATATATCCAAATATAATATCCATGATCTCACAGAAAAAGCGAGGGACTGGATGTTTGATTTATTGTTTTGTTGATTGATTGATTGATTGATTGATTGATTGATGTTTTCCCTGCAGATGAGCAGCTTTTTTATCTTCCTCATATCTCCCATCATGCTCTACCTTCTGCACCCTTACGCCAAGGAGAGAAACTTGGCGATTCACATGGTCTGGACCATGATGATATTTGTAGGTCAGTCTCTTTTTCTTCATTTATACATTTTGTGTTTTTTTTTCCATTTTAGATACATTATCTAATTTAAATCTCAAGAAAAGACAAGAAATGAATCACTGAGTAAATAAATGATGTATATATAATAATGATATCTTTTGAACAAAGAAGAATTACCCTTGCTCTATGTGAATAAATGAAAAGTAATTATGAGGGGGGAACAAAGAAAAAAGAGGTTTGTCAGAAGATAGATATGGTAGCAACAATAATGTTTTTCCTCTCTTGTTAATCACCAACATGATCTTGCAACTACTTGTGTGGTCCCTGCCCCCAGGTTATAAACCACTGTTTCACAGTACCAGAGGCTTCTTCTGGCAACTTTTTTACTTTATATTCCTTATATCTCTCCCCCTCAATCCTTCTGCTTTTCTCTCTACTATGTCTTTGTTTTGTCTTCTATAATATAATGAAAACATCAATAGTTTCACATAAAAAAATGACAGTTCTCTGTTTTTGCAGGGCTCTTCTCAGCGTACTTCCACATGACACTTAGTTTCGTTGGCCAGATGTTGGACGAGCTGTCCATCCTGTGGGTGTTAGCGGCGGGATATGCTGTCTGGTTCCCCCGCAGACTCTACCCTTCTTTTATAAAGGACAGGTAAAGCAATCAACCAGAGAACATATGAGTTAGTCCAAAGTGTTTGTTTCTGTCTTTATTCATCTCCATGTGTTACAAAGGACACACGCAGCTCAATAATCCTTTAATAAGACTAAAACAAACAAACAATGACTGCCTGTTTCTGAGGCACGCCACTCTGAAACCCAACCTGTATTGGTCGTGGAGCCTGTTCGACAGCTGCAGCTGGTTGCTGTCACAAAGACACAATGTGGTGCTGCTTGCTTCACCTGAATGTGACAGAAACGGGCTCTCACTGTTGTGAAAGAATGAAGTTCCACCCAACCTGTGTAAATAGTTCACACCACAAGATGGGAAAGATAAATTAATTTTTGATGAGCACCTGAAAGGAATCCCACAGCCCTCACAATAGAACCTCACGTTGATTTTCAAGTTTTTTAAAGTCATGAGTTGGTCCTCCTGAATGATGGATTACTGAAAGGGCCTACCTGGTGCAGACAAAGGGGCCGGAGAGGTCAGGGGTTCCCTTTTGCAACTTTCTATGCATCTTTACTCTTTTGGTTCACTCTCAGCGCTCGCATGGTGCTGTTTTTCACTGCAGCTGACAGCTGTTTTCAGTGAAAAAGCTCTAAAATCCCACTGTACCTGTTCAGCACCAAACAGCAGTCAGACATTGTTAGCAATTTATCAGCTAATGAGCCATATATTTCCTTCGGGAGTTGGTGGTGACATTGGACCTAAAAAACACAACTTCAAATGAATGATAACTATCAAGTTCTGACATGAAATGATTTCAAACCTTCGAGCCCTGGCCTCACAGCTTGTATTTTTTCTCTCTGTCATCCACAGGTCCACATTTTCAAGCCTCGTCCTGGTGGTCACTGTCATCACCACAGTGTCATCATTTGTCAAACCTACAGCCAATGCCTATATTTTAAACTGCTTCGGCCTCCATTTGACTTACGTTGTGGTTGTCGAGATGAGATGGTATGAAAACTCTGAGGTTTCGGCCATCTGTCACTGTAATTGGTGCACTTTTGTGATTCGTTATGATAACCAGTTCTCTCTCTCTTTCTCAGCTGCACTGACCCGAAGGTTCTGCGACTGGGCAAGCTGTCGGTGGCTCTGTGGGTGCTCGCCATCTCCTGCTGGGTTAGTGACCGTTTTGGCTGCAGCTTCTGGCAGAGGCTAAACTTCTGCTACCTGCACGGTATCTGGTAAGTCCTGGCTTACTTGTGTCCCTTTCCTTTCCTTTCCAACCCTGTTTCCTATCACATCATTTACCTCGAACACCACCCTAACTTCTGTGTGGTCCAAGAACTGAGCTAATCATTTACTGGAGGGAATTACGGTAGTAGTATCTGTATTTGAGGAGACAGGGTGTTTTTTTTCAAGGACTTGCTTGTGTATTGATCTCTATTATCTGTGTCCTCCAGGCATATTCTGATTGTGATAGCTGTGGCCTATGCCAGCACCCTGATTGCTTACCTGGATGCCAACTATGAGATACCGTACTCTCTGCCTGGACTGCAGTACTGGCCCTGTGATAAATGGGCTTTTGGATTACCTCACATTGTCCTGAAGGGCACAACCAAAACACAGAAACGGTGCTAACAAAGTTAAAGTAATTTGTAACGTTGGCAGAACATTTGTATTAGTACACTTCATCATTACAGGTGTACAGGAATGGGAAGCCATCAAAATGATTTACACAAGTGACCTTTATTCAGCCCCACCTTCTAATCTTAAAGACACAATCAAATTAAAACAGTTGCCTCACCCAGAACAAACTGAAATCACGGGACTCTGACCTGATCACTCCCAAATTGATTTTTTTCTTTCTTTTACTACACAAACTTAACACAAGACAAAAACTTGCTAAATTAAGATTGATTGATCCTGTAAAAGGATTGTTTACACCGTGGATGGATTACCAAATGGGCCTACTGGGCACAGGCCTATAGAGGCTCCCATTGGGCCAGGAGGCCCTTAGACGGTCAGGTTCTGCAGTTTATAACAGAACTAGTTCCACAGGAATCTACACAATGCAATTCTTGTACCAAGGCACTCTCAATTTAAAAATACAGAACAATTTAAATATACAATACAGCATAAGATTAAATATATACATTATTCAAAAACATGCAAGAACTAGGCCTATTGTCTTAAGATCCATCCATGTTTTACAGCAATAATGATTGTAGACACAGAGCTTATACAAACTTATAGCTTTAGTTGAGAAACACAAAATACTTATTTATCATCTACCTATCAAAGTTGAAAATATAGTATTTTTAAATATACCCATTATTTATATGTTACCATTGATGACTTTGAAACTTTATCATATAGGTTTATGCTTTTAATAGCTTTTAATAGCTTGCTTTTATATGTTATTTCCTGAGTGGATTGCGTGGGGCTGGAAATGACGTGGTGCTAATGTTTTACTACCACCTGTGTCCACTCTGTGGCGCTAGAGAACACGCACTGATCGTACGTCATGTTGCCGTGTATGTGTAGACCACTCACTGTAGGTGACACTATGACTGTGACTCAATGTGGGCGTTTAGATGACTTCAAGTCTTATTCAGCATGTGAAATGTAAAGTCAAGTCACAACAGCTTCCTGTGTCATGGCGAAACATGCAAATTGCCCGGCTGGCCATTGTAACGCCGCTCCACAAAAATACAAAAGCTTCACAATTCAGCATCGTGAAGGCCTTGAGATTCTGCTGACCAAATTTGGGGTGGATCTGTTAAATCGTCAAGGGGGAAGAAAAATAATACTTGTAAATTGCCATAAATAGCGTTTTGTCCCATGACTTATGACATCATCATTCAAGATATCGACTACTGCTTCACAATTTAGCATCACATTAGCCGGAGGGTTATACCAAGCAAATTTGAAACGACAAACCGATAAACTTAAAAAAAGTTTGCATAAAATACATGAAATACGTATAAAATTTAAAATGTCCGACTTCCAGTTGGCCAGAGCTAATGTGACATACTATGACAGCAATGTGGGTACCAAATTTCGTGAATATCGGGGAAACTGTTTCCCAACTAAGGCCTTTCACTCATTAGGGGCCCAATGACTGCAGAACTTTGCAATTTTCACCAGTTCTGAAGCATGTGCCAATTTTCATGCAATTGTGCAGTAGAATAATAATCTCTATAAGCAATATGTTCCTTGCACTCAAGTGTCAGGGACCAATGGAGCCCCTGCATGCACTTTTGTGCTCCGCCCCTAAAAAACAAATACTGTTGCATACAGAGGAGGAAAGCTGGTGCTTAGAGTCGACTGATGTTGAACTTCTGTGTGTATGGTTTCATTTAGACATTTTAACCCGATGTCTGTCGAACAATAAGAGTTTGCAACATGAATGGTTTCATAAAATGTCTATAGGCATCCTGGATGACTGAGAAAATGTGAGTATTTGTGTGTATTTTTGGAGTGTTTGTTTTTTACTGTTAAGGATGTTCATATAAATAAACTGCTATTATTCATTTTCAAGATATGAATGCACATTTAATTCTGTACATGACAGAATATATTGATGTACTGTATGTTTTCTTATGATGAAACTATTGTTTTTCCTTTGAGTGAAGCATTACGGTGAAATGTTGTTTACATAGAGATATCTCAACATGTGGTGGTTTCACAGTCATACACTCAATTTTCTACAAACAGTAAGCTAATTAAAAGTGAGTTAAAATCGCTGTCGTTTCTGACATAATTTTCTAACATTTCAGCACTTAAATCTGTTAATATCAAATATTGTCTGGTCTATTTCTCAAGTGTCGGCCCATTGAGGATCTCTGACATATTCCTCTAAAGTACATTTGTATTACTGACCACAACTATCACATGTACATCTATTTTGCATGAATGATTCATCTCTGGGCTGTTAAAAGCCCTTGTTAAACAGCTCTTGATTTTGGTGATGTTTTGAGAATATTCAGGTACATTGTGCTTCCATTCACATGATCCTTCCTGAAGGAAACAATAGACACAACAATAAAAAATGCACACAGGCATTCTCTGGACTTCAATGCTCAATAGTGACCTCCTGTGGTTGATGAGATATTCAAAAGCAACCAAGTAGTCTTTGAATATTTGAGTCGTGACAGCCAGTTGATATAATAAGAGAAAGGTAACAAATAAAACAAAACGTTTTAAATAGAAAGATCTCAGAATCAATTGGATATATTGAAGTAATAAGAAAACTGTTGGTCTGTGTGTCTAGATGGTTCCCAACCTGCGGGTCCACCACTTTGGTCCAGACTGAAATATCTAAAAAACTATCAGATGAATCGCCATGAAATTCTGTACAGACATTATTGGTTGCCAGAGGATGATTGCCCCCTGTATGGAGCTAAATCCAGGTCAAAAGTTTCGTTCATTTGAAAAAAAAAATTTAACCTGAAAGCTCAAATTGTGGTCTTGAACATTGAAAAATACAGCAATGTATTCAAAATAAAAATAAGTGAATTAAAAGTTTTTTTGGGTTGAATATAATTTTGATTCAGATTTTATATTTTCAGATTCAAATCTTTTTTTTTTGGGTTTCAAATCTTTTTTTCAGTTCAGGTTTTTTTTTCAGTTCAGGTTTTTTTTTCAGTTCAGGTTGTTTTTTCAGTTCAGGTTGTTTTTTCAGTTCAGGTTGTTTTTTTCAGTTCAGGTTGTTTTTTTCAGTTCAGACTTTTGACCCTGATCTAACGTGGGGGGCGTGGCATCAACTGAGAGGGGCGTGTCACCATGAGTGACAGCATAACAAAGAAGGCAGAGGACCGTCCTCAACCACATTGCCTTCTGGTAACGTGGGCACCGCGAGAATTATGATTCAACACTTTATATACACCATATTCACGTGATTGGAAGTAAAATAAATTACGCTAGTGATATTCTTCAGGTGATAGTAGGCTGATTTAGTAATTGTCTTGATATGGCTGTTCAGGTTGAGGTCTGAATCCATAACTACACCTAGATTTCTGGCTTGGTTTGAGGTTTTTAACATCAGTGATTGAAGCTGAGCGCTAACTTTCAATCGTTCGTCCTTGGTACCAAAAACAATTACTTCTGTTTTATCTTTGTTTAATTGAAGAAAATTCTGGCACATCCAGTTGTTGATTTGTTCAATGCATTTACCCAGGACTTGTATGGGATTATAGTCCCCTGGTGATATAGTTATGTAGATTTGTGTGTCGTCTGCATAATTATGATAACACACTTTGTTGTTTTCCATAATCTGAGCTAGTGGAAGCATGTAGATGTTGAACAGAAGAGGCCCCAGTATTGAACCTTGGGGAACACCACATGTCAATTTAGTCAGCTCTGATGTGTAATTAGCTACAGACACAAAGTATTCTCGGTCCTTCAAGTAGGATTCAAACCAGTTTGAATCCACAGAGCTGCTAGCATGACTGACTGCTGGTCTTAGTCTGACTTTTCTCTCATTTTAGATTTTTTCTCATGAAAGACTCTTTCTCTTCAGGTCTCTGAAAATCCTTCAAAGGATGGGAACCACTGCTCTAGATTTATTCATTCATAGATACAGATATGCGTTTATTTTTTATCAAAATGTTTCTTTGGGTTTTATTGAGGGCCTTGAAAGTTAGGACGCATGTATATTTTTAGTTGATGATGATTAGCATGGATATAAAGTCTTCTTTTTATAAATTGGACTTGTTGATTTAACATTAACTATGTATTACAATAAACCTCTATTATGTGTGTGAAACCTGGCTTCATTTTGTATTCCCTCCTCTCCCTACATATTGAAAGGGAGGATTTAAAGGTTGATGTCTCAATATCAGTGGGACACCCTAGTGTTTGAAAGCCAGGTGGGACTTCTTTTACTCAGATTTGATTGAGAGGCAGGGGAAGAAGGGGAGGCACCAAGCGCCAGTGAGAGAGTGGTGACCTGTCCCATAGCTGAGGCCCGATAATCTCACATCAAAGTCTGAGCACCACAGAGACTTGACTGCAACCGGCCCTCACTGCCTGACTCTGTATAGTAAGAGAGATGTCTTCAATCAGAAGAGTGCTGCCTTCCTTTCAGATGAAACTTTTACATTTTAAACAGTAAGATCAACCTGTGGTGGTAGAGGTTATAATAAATTCATTCAGATATACTCAATGTACTCACAATCCATTTATATGTCATAGCTGCTTCTATGACTGTTGTGTTAAAGTATCTCATAATTTCGACTTTCTATAGCAACTGGAAAAATCTGGTCAGTGTTATGGTTACAGATGAATGCACCAAAAGTTTTTTGTTTTTTTTGCTGGTGGAAAAAAAGTAAAAAAAAAAAATAAGATCACTAAAAAAAAAAAAAAAAAGAAATAAGATCACAAAAAAAAGAATTGTAACTTAAAAAAAAAAAATCCACCCACAAAATAAATAATAATAATTCTAATAATAATTTTTTTTTTTTTATTTTACTTTTTTTCCACCAGCAAAAAAAAACAAAACAACTTTCTTTAAAACGCGGCTTTACAACACATGAAATACAGATGATGTTTCACATGGATTGTTTCACATGGATTGTACTGAGCAAAACGCACCCTTGAAGCTCTGGAGTATAAAGAATGAAACCAATGTGGCTGAGGTGGCGACCAATAAACTATGGAAGCCCATTCACACCAGCAAAAAAAACTAAAATAAGATCACCAAAAAAAATAATAATAATGAATTCACAAAAAAAAAAAATATATATATATATATATATATATTTTTTTTTTACTTTTTCTGTCAGCAAAAAAAAAAAAAAAAAAATATGTTTCCAGTTGCTGTTTATTGGTCGCCACCTCAGCCACATTGGTTTCGTTCTTTATACTCCAGAGCTGCTTCTTGCTTAACATTCTATTCAAGGGTGCGTTTGCTCATTACAATCCATGTGAAACATCATCTGTATTTCATGTGTTGTAAAGCCACGTTTTAAAGAAGTCTTCAATGTACTCACAATCCATTCATATGTCATAGCTGCTTCTATGACTGTTGTGTTAAAGTATCTCATAATTTCGACTTTCTATAGCAACTGGAAAAATCTGGTCAGTGTTATGGTTACAGATGGATGCACCAAAAGTTTTTTTTTTTTTTTTTGCTGGTGGAAAAAAGTAAAATAAAAAAAAAAATGTGAATTCCATTTTTTTTTTTTTTTTTTTAGTGATCTTTTTTTTTTTTTGCTGGCAGAAATGGGCTTCCATAGAAAAAGCATTATGTTTCCCTTTTTTGTGAACTTCTGAGAAAATCCAGCATACTGACAATAATTAATATCATTTTTTTTTAAACATAGGAACACTGTTAATGAGTTAAGAAAAAAGATAAGTTATTAAAATATACGTTATTCATATTGCATTGGTCAGACTAATAGCTAATTTATAAAAGCCATGCAATCGAACCCCGATTAATCAATTAGCATCATGTGCATTTTACAATTGAAACAGAGCTGTAACCATTGGGACAAGCTCGCTGTCACTCGAGAAAACCACCAGAAAATGCTTTAATTGTATTTGCAGCTCAGAACCCGTCCCGCCCCTTCGGTGTTTTGATTGGTCCCTTTCAAGAGTGCTTAAATTCTCCGATTCCTGATTGGTTGAGAGAGCTTTCTGTTTTGGTTGCCTGCCAGCAGCCGTCTGGAAGGGGAGGGAGCCGTCTGCCTTCCGCTTCTGGGCTGGATTGACACACAATGAGGAGCAGAGGCTGGGGAGACGCTCCAAAAACGCCGCTGTAAATAAATACAACAATCACTGAGGCCAGAGAAACATGGAGAACCAGGTACAGTGGCTTTTGTGTCTCCTTGTGGAATGTGACATTTTCACGGAGAAAATGCCAGCAGGCTGCGCGCTGGCAGGGCAGGAATGAATCCTCTGTTCGGCTAGCCAGAAGAAGAAAAAAATGCTCCTGCTGCTAATGAACTCGTAGTTGTTTGGCTCTGGAGCTATGCTAGCTGGGCACTCATACATCGGTATTTACCGCTAGCTAGCTCCAGTCTACCACACCATTCAGCACCGTTGTGTAGCTGTAGCCACAACCAGGCACACAAAGAGATCCACACCTTGTGTTTATTCTGCTCTGCTGGGTGTAAAACGCACATGCACATTGTTGACCGCCATGCAGACCCATTTGAGTCGAGGGTTTTTGTAGGAGCTAAACTAAGCTAGTCTACCTATCAGCGAGAGTGTGATGATGAAGGATTTAGCTGGAACCTGCAGCTTCATCAAAACACAGCTGATGTCACAATCATTTGTGTCTCCGGGGGAAACTTTCTGTCTTTAAAAAAAAAAAAGTATAACTGTTTATTAGCTGGAAGAGATTATCATGGTCTCGAGGGGTGTTATTTACCGAGAGAGCATGCACCATGTCAATGTTAGTGGTTTTGTGTTGACTGGTCTTGTTGCCATTTATAGAGGAAAGCTTAATAAATGTGTTGCCACAAGTAATTGTATCCGTCTGATGCTCGTAGAAGAGAGTGATTGAAACATGTAATCATGTGTTTCATATTCTGAGGCGGTGTACTTCAGATAACGTCCATCTTCATCAAGCTGGTTTTTCTTTTTCCCAGCCTAACATTTCCTCCCGGGCTTCTAATGTTGTGATCATTGATCAGAATTATAGTCAGTAGTGAGTTTTTTTTAGACTCGTGTTTATCAACAGACTTTTTGACTGTGTTTCCGCCAAGGAGGTTATGTTTTCAGTTTGGTTTGTTGTTTTGTTTGTTGGTCAGCAGGATTACGAAAAAAATTATCAGCCCAATTTTCCTGATACTGAATCACGGGGCGGATACGCTCATTCATTTTTACTTATGGAAAAAGGCCTTGGTGGAGGTCTGTGCTGTCCGAGTGCCGCTCTAGTTTTAGTGGTCGATCCGTTAAAAATATATTGTTTAATGAATCGTTTAAGTCATGAAATGCCCCAAAACCATTTTTGCTTTCTCTTCTAAAATGTGAGGTTTTGCTACTTTTTTTCCTGTTTCTTTCACTGTGAATTGGGTTTATATCCTGACCTCCTTTAGACAATCAAATCAATCTGTAGTTGCAGCCGTAGTATTTTTCTCTGTCGCCGCAACTAATGATTTTTCTAATTATTGATAAATCTGTCAATTATTTTCTTGATAAACTGATGAATGAAATGTCAAAACATGGTAAAAAATGGCTGGTATGATGATCTCAAGCTCAAGTTGACTTCTTTAAATATCTGGTGTGGTCCAAAACACAAGTATTACGTAAACGTATTTAGTGTTTAAATCAAAGAACCGCTACAGAAACTCACCATTCAGAAGCTGAAACTAGTGAATGTTTGATATTTTTTTTGCTAAAAAATGTCTTGAACAATGAATCAATTATGAAAATAGTTCCTGCTTAATTAGTCTGTCAACCAGCTAATCAATTAATCAACTCGGCTCTGATTTTCTCAGCCTCATATTGCCTCTTGGGCTCCTAATGTTTTAGATTAATGGGAGAAATGTCTTCTGTTTTTATTGTTCCCTTTCCTTTCTAATAGAATGTCACCGTCTTCCTCTTTGGCTCATCACCATCCTGGTTTTTAGGTTGTCCTTATCAAAGTCTTGATTTTGTGGAGTTGTCCGGGGGTGGAGGGGGGTTGTTGATGATGATTGGAGGGACTCCACGGCTGCTCACTGTGGGTGTGTCCGTGATGAACCGTGGCCATCCGTGGTGAACCGTGGCGATCCGTGGCATATCCGGGAAGACGAGCGGCTCGCCGGATGTACAACTAACATCCGGGGTGATCCGTGGCCATCCGGGAATGGAGAGCGGCGTTGAACCGTAGCACATCCGGGACCATCCGTGGTGAACCGTGGTGAATCCGGGGCGATCCGTGGCGTATCCTGCACGATTTCCTTCCCGGACCCGGGGACATCCGTAGTATATCCGGCTTTCGGTGGGACTGGGGCATTACCAGAAGGCTTGTTTTCTTCTGGTAATGCAAGACGTTTATTTAACTTCTTACTGCAAAATGTACATTTGTATCAGTTTCTTGATCTGAATAACTTTGCCCTTGTAGTTCACATTTTACCTATTTTTCTCGCACGTCCACAGGCCTAGTACAGTGATACACAGTATTTGACTCTTTTGTCTGTGTCTGTCTTTTTTTCAGTGCACAGTGCAGGTGAAGCTGGAGTTGGGCCACACAGCCCAGCTAAGGAAGAAGGTGACATCAGAAGGCTTCACCCACGACTGGATGGTGTTTGTCCGAGGGCCGGAGACCGGCGACATCCAGCACTTGGTAGAGAAGGTTGTCTTCCGCCTGCCCGAGAGCTTACCCGAACCCAAGAGAGGTGAGGCAGACGGATAACAATATTTACACAGAGTTTACTCATACACAAAGGTAATCAAGTGTTTTAGATCAGGGGTCGCCAATAGGCGGACCGCGGTCCGGATCCGGACCCAGACGCTGTCCTATCCGGACCCGGACGTATAATTGATGGATAATTGAGAATTATACATTTTGGCGGAGCGCTTCTGTTTTAACCTGCACATCTTTTCTGGCCTTTACGGCATTCATTCAGCAGTTCAGGAAACACACTGACCAATTACATACATTGTAAATAATCTCACGTGACGCTACTCAGCCAATCGAATGTTTATTCCAAAATGCATCGTGAGTCGAGTGAGATCACGCGGACAGACAGGAGACGGAGCGAGAGCAGTGAGAGAGAAGCAGTGAGAGAAGTGAGTAAGTCGGAGAACAAAGTTAACATGGCGTGCTCTAACAAGAGAAAGGTGGACCTCGAAAACAGAGCTTTAACAAAGAATGGACGGACTCGTATTTGTTCATTCTTCCTGCTGGCGCTATAAAACCACTCTGTCTCATATGCTCAGATACCGTGGCCATTATTCAAAGTGCCAATGTGAAACGCCACTAAGAGACCAAACATACCCACTCCAATCCGAACTGAGGGCACAGAAAATAAACGATTTAAGAGCCCAATATGAACGTTCCACCAGAATATTAACAAATTCATTCACTGCCCAACGACGTGCTTACGAATGTTCCCTGAAAGTTGCTTGGATTTTGGGTCAACATAAAAAGCCATTCACTGACGGAGAGGTTGTCGAGGAGGGCATGAGTGCAGTAGCTGGAACTTTACTTGAGGGGAAACAAAAAGAAGAGTTATGTGAACAAATCAAGCAAATACCTGTCAGCAGCCTCAGACACAAGGCTCATCTTTATAAAATCAAGCACTTTCTTTTAAGATGTTTTAAGTTTTTCAAAAGTTCTTTTTTGTGTATTTTATTTTTAGATGGAGCCATTATTTTACTTGAAATGAGAGACGAACATTTATTTATGTATTTCTATGTATTATTTATAATCTATCCAGTTAAATTTGAAAACTGAGAATAATAATTGTTCAAATATAATTGATGTGTACTTTCTTTATTTGATTTGACAGTTGACTACACAGAGACGTTACTACTACTAGACTTCTTGAATATATATATATATATATATATATATATATATATGGCGCGAGTTAGATATTATTGTAATGTTCCGGACCTTTGCCCGAGGAGATTTTCTCAATCTGGACCTTTTTGAATTTTAATTGAAGACCCCTGTCATAGATGATTTATTATCATGTGACACAAGTGTCTATTAAAAGAAATCTTGGACTTGACAAATGAATTATTTCCTGACAAATGTAGCTGTTTTCAATCATCAATCTGTTCATCGCATTGAGTTCATGTTAGTATGAAGTTTGCTCCGACTCTTCTCTTAGTTAATAGATGTGTAACATAATGCATTTCTATGGAGCAGTGTGAGTAATGTACTTACTGCCATCGACATGTTTCTGTCTGCAGTATGCAAGGAGCCTCCGTACAAAGTGGAGGAGTCGGGCTACGCAGGCTTCCTCATGCCTATTGAGGTTTACTTCAAGAACAAGGTGAGAGCGGGCCGGACACTCACAGTAAACTGCGTAGTTGCTTTATTTATAGAAAAGATATTTAGGCTGTGGGGAAAAAAAATAGGAAGTATAGCTTTTAGGAAATACACATTATTTGGGCTTCAATATGGTTTGAGTTGTGTAAATTGTTGTTTACATGTTGTGGGTTTTTTGTTTAGTACTTGTAAACTTCACTGAAATATTTACAGACTGAAG
This sequence comes from Leptoclinus maculatus, assembly GCA_032191485.1. Lineage (NCBI taxonomy): Eukaryota > Metazoa > Chordata > Actinopteri > Perciformes > Stichaeidae > Leptoclinus > Leptoclinus maculatus. The sequence continues at coordinate 15,963,168 of JAVDOI010000004.1, read as the reverse complement.
GAGGCCAGTCTGGGTTTCTATGAGGGAAACAGGTTTTTCCTGCAGAAATGTAGCCGTGCTAACCATAACTTAATAAAAGAAACTGGTTGTTCCTTTTTACATGTTTGAAAAAAAATCACTGTGAGATTACTGTGAGTGCATGTAGATTGTTTTAGTGAAATGATGGTTTAAAACTCTCGTTTGACCATTTTCTTTGGACTCACTCTCCAGTAGGAGTTCTTAAATAAGCACTCAGTCGATCAGAGAGCACGATTGTGTTAGTAAAACTTTAATGCGAGGGACATTTCTCTCTTTAAGTGAGAGAAATAAAACGAGCACACACTATTATATATTATAGAATGAATGATGAAAGAAGGAAAGACCCGCTTTACTCTCGTTATGAGAGGAGGACGATGTTCAAGAGGTATGTGCACATTAGTGTACCATCGTCTCCTGCAGCTCTTTGTAATATCATACCTCTGGACTGCACCCAAAAATGTTACATCATCCTCTTCAACTTATACATTATAGATACATCTGTCAAGAAGATCAAGAAAATACCTTAAAGGCAAACAAAAGAGTGTAAATATCAGCACTTCTGCATTTACCAGAAGACATTTTTGTTTATAAAATCTCTCACGTGTGTCTTGGTGCGTTTTCCTCGTCTTTAATAGTCCACTTTCCTACAGCTTCTCTCAGGAATGTTTGTTGATTCTTATCAGTGTGTTTTCTCCGTCTGTGTTATTGACTTCCTGGGTGATCGTTCATTTATTCAACATTTTCCTTTTGTTGTGAAATATGTCTGTAATACAGAAAGACAAACACAAATAGTTATTTGTCCCACGTGCTGTTTGAGGAAGTTTAAAACAGTTTATTTTTTGTCATGTTGTCTTCCTTTCAGGAGAAGCCAAAAAAGGTGTGTTTCAACTACGACTTATTCCTCAACTTGGAGGGCAACCCACCAGTCAACCACCTGCGCTGTGAGAAGCTCACCTTTAACAACCCCACCAAAGAATTCAGGAGAAAGCTGATCAAAGCTGGCGGGGTGAGGCTGACTGACACAGAGGCTGGTTCACTGCACTGATGGCTAAATGATTGACTAGAGTCAATAGCAGATGCTGTTGTCAATAGTACTAAATTAGTAACTACCACATAATGTATTATATCATAAGCTGTGAGGTATGAGCTGGTTCTGGAAGTGTTTTATCCTCAATGCAACGTATCTGCAGCGCTTGAAAAGTCTTAAAGCATTTCATTTTCTTTAAAAAAAAGGCCGTAGAAGGTATTCAAAAGTCTTAGAGTTCATTCACAGTAGATGGTAATATCAGTTACAAACCATTTTCGTATGCGATTATGGGTCGTTGGGAGATGTTCTACACCTATAACTACAAAGTGTTAAAAAGCTTTAGCAAAAACTGAATTGAACAAGTTACTGTGAGAAACAGTTTTTTATACTGATGCCTCTATATGACCTACATAAGGAGACGAGACTATCAGCGAGAACATTTCTATATTTCTATATAGTTATTTTTAATGCTCGTCATCGGTGCCACTGGGTCGGATTCTGGTGAAATCAAACGAAATCATGCAGGGTCAGCAGAAACCCCTTCAGCTCAGACTCCAGGCAGGAGTGACCATCAGACAGACACAGTTTTGGCTTTGTTAAAATACTGCAATACCCAAAAGCCTCATCCCCTGTTGCTATTGAGAAGAACCAGGTAAAAAAAAGTTGAGTTTGTGAACAAAAATCGTTGCCACAGCTGCTGAATTCATCTCAAATTGACCCCGAAACGTCGTTGATAAAGTGAGTACAAGTGATGGACATGTGCAGGATCAGTTCTTTAGCTTTTGCTCACAGTTATTTTAAGGATTGAATGTTTCTTCTTAAAGTTACAGAAAAGTGACCTGAAAATACAGCATTGCTTTTTGTTGTCTACAGTGTCTATATTTTCCCTGTTCTCCAGAGCAATGTCCAATACTGCTCAGTATTTGTGATTAAGACAACAGCATGAAATCAAGTAGTAATAGACATTTGAAAATATATCGAACTTGACTGTTATGTTTGCACCATAACACACCTGCTTCAGACCAATCAAAGGCATTGACAGAGACAATACTTTGGACCTCACTGAAAAAGTTATGATTATTATTACTAATATCATTATTGATATTTCTTCACCTCAGTAAAATAAATATATTTTCATATTTTTTGGACTAGTTTGGTGTTTTCATCAGTAAGTTATAAAATATTTCTGAATAACAAAAAAGAGAGAGGTGATTTATTAACTTCACATTTTGCATTTTTACTTTTTTAATGTGTGGTTGATTTTGTAAATCAATGTAATTCCCTCACCGTCAATCAATATTTGTTTTTATATGGATGAATAAAAAGTTGTCTCTTTACAATTGTTCTCTTTTATTTTACATTGTAAAGTATTTTTATAAAGAAGACATAGAGAGAGGAGACACAGCAAAAAATATTTTTAAACCTAGTTTACAAAGGAAAATAAATAATAAAAAGGAAAAAGCCGTTTGAATCTAATGTAAAATAAAAAGCAAAAATCCAAATATGACATTGTTATAATACAAGTCGTGTGTATATCTGTACAGATGTACTGTGAAGATGCACAAAATATGTTTTCTGTTTTAGAGCTTGAATGTAGCACATTGACAGAGTTATAAGAAATAATATACTGTATATAGATAGAAGTTTAATTAATTGCAGTGTGAATAAAGATATTTATTCAAAATGTGTAAAAAACAGTAAAATCACAGTTCATTTTATACTCAGAACATGGTATTGCTACTTATAAAAGATCTGAGTACATCTTCCACACTGTCTAATTGTGTAAATATGATTAATATTATGCTGAACTGTCATCTTTCAAAATAAAATAAAGCACACACGTACCTGCTCTTTAGCACACTCAGAACGCTCGTGCTTTTATTTTGAAATTTGCCTGTGTCACCTGTTTTTATCATCAGTCCGTTTGTTCCATGTCCTTTTGATCTGTGTATTTAAATAACAATGTAACAGCAAAAACTAAACTACTCTGAGGCACTGATTATTGAGTTTTCAGCACTGGTGTTGGATTTTAAAGTACTTTTGACCTCACTTTAAAGTCTGAGAAAGAGAGCTTTCTCCAGCATGTCCTGGATTGGAATGATAATAAGAACTGTAGACGCGTTAAGATAGACGGAGAGCTATGTTATCATACCTGCAAACTTGTCGCTTTTCGGCGAAATTCGCCGTTTTGAATACAAAATATGTCATCCACGTGAATCGTGTAGATCCGTAGAGTTTATTTTTTTTGGGAGGGGGGGGGGGGGTCAACTGGCCAGCCAGCGTTTCTCCGATTGGAGTGAGACGAGGAGAAAAGGTGACGAGGTGATCTTCGCAATAAAACATCTTTGATGTGTCGAGTCTTGTCCAATCAGCGTTAAGATGTCTACACCGTCTTCATTTCCCTCCGTTACAGTTTAAGTTACGTTATGTTCCGTTACCGTTCAGACTTGCTGGGTTAAGTTAACGTCCACTACATGCGGAACTACATGCGGAACTACATGCGGAACTACATGCGGAACTACATGCGGAACTACATGCGGAACTACATGCGGAACTCTCGACTTTTAACGTTCGTCATTATCGCGAATTAGGAGGAAGTAACGTAACGTGATGAAACATGAAGCCCCCCCCCCCGTGTTCCGGTTCAGTTCACGCGGCCACTCGTTAACATTAAACCAGAACACCGGCGGATCTGGTTGCTGTTTTTAACTCAAAGTAGAATGAAAGGCCCAGATACTGATGAGATGATGAGGTCAAAGAGCTTCAGGGCTGAGATGTGAGTGGAGCTGGGCCTGGATAAAGGTGGAGGTCTAAACAGATGTGAGTACAGCTTCCTGCTGTCAGTGTTTTAAATACATTGATGAGGCAGGGTATGCTGAATGCAGCCTCTGCTCCAAGGAGATGAACTACAGCAACAAGGGCTCACGTGCCCTCTCATCACACTGTACACACTGTTCACTGTAATGACCACAGCCAGAGTAGATTATCATTTTAATTTAAATAATAGAACTGGATTGAATGCATATTAATTGCAAATAGAAGATAGGCCACTATTCTAACAGCTGTACAGTAACAGTATAAGTTAATATTAAGCTATACAGTAACAGGGTTCAATGAAGACTAATCACTTTATTTGCAGGCGATGGTTCTCGCTACTCTGCTATCTTTTTTATTTGACTAAAACTTTTGAAAATGAGACCTCGTTCTAAATGGATTTTGTCTAAATAAAGGTTGTTAATAATAATAATAAAGAAAAAACCAAGAAGCTAACTAGCTCTTCAACCCGAGCTGAAATAGTGATAAATAACTGAATAATAAATTATTCTTTTGCTTAAAACCCTTTAACCCCTAGTCCTAATTTTTAGGCCTCTGCTCGAAAATAGCATACCCATACTAAAGAGAGTACAGATCTCTAACTGTAAGGTCTTTTTGGATAATTTTGATGGTATAAATAACACTAACACTTGTGAGATTTTGCTCAGATGTGTAAATATCAGTGTATATGTTACTGGTTTATAGTAAATGAAGATGGCACACAGCTCAATTTAAAATGTTCAGGTTCGCCTGAAAAAAAAAGCACTTTTATTGATATTATTTATTTGAAAGAATGCAGGTCCAAGCCTAAAACATCTCTCAAATCATAGCACGATATGTGATCAGTCTTTCTGCAAAAGTTTGACTTTGATAAAGTAAAGCCCAACAAAATGAGAGGTTTTAGTACAGAGAGTTCAGGCGAGATTTCCAAAATGTGCATTTTGGCACATCTTGGCACCATGTGTGCCATTTGACTTTTCTCATGTACCAAACTACATATTTCACTTGTTTATCACTAATGGTGTTCAATACATCCAAATACAACCGTTATGAACAAAATGAACGGTGAAAAAACTCGCGATGATACAACAACAAGCTGTGGTGTGCAGGTGCTGTGCGTAAAGTAGTCGCGTGCATAATGGTGGTTTTCGTCTGCTGTCTTTTATATATTCTATTTGCTCATATATCAGCGATAGTATGACGGAGAGAGATGTTACGGATATGTCCGTCATCTGTGTGTAGTTGCCGTGCTTTCTGCCATCTCAGTTTCTTTGTTAGCATCGAGCTTCGATTGCTTGGTCCGGATATGTGCAGGGTGTGCACACATCCTGGCGAAATATGAATGTGGTACTGTAGTAATTATAATAGGCTTTGAGTGAGTTGTGTTTGGAGTATGTACAAATTGATTAAATCTTATTTTAACTCAGGTTCTGAAGTTTTACGTGGTATGCAACATCATTATATTTCGGTTTCATAATTAGTATATGTTCGATGGTCTAAGATGGAAAGTACTGGAAACGCCCCATATATGGGGCCTAGGGGTAAGAAGGTTAAAGTAAATATGGTCTTATCACTTAATGTTATTCTCAGAGTACACCAGAATGCGACATTTTAAAGATCATATTTGAAATGAAAATTCATGCCACCAGCACACCCAGGTCAGATCAGAGTTGAATCACTGAATCCATGGAAATGTTATAATGCATGTTTGATTCCTATATTTAAAATGTTTTGAAAATTATCATCCCACAAATATGAGTTGCTGTCAAGTGCACCTTTAAAATGTTAAAGTGATATTCAGAGATTATTCAATTAATTTAGGGTTGTAATTGTTTTAGCCTGAACACATTGGTCAATTGTTATTGGGGTGAATATGTATCGATATGTTAAGTTATTATAATCTTCTAATAAATGAAGTATATTAAGGGGTGAAGGGGTCAGTTTGTGTTTTCTTCAGGATTTAGTTTGGTTCATTTAAAATGATCAAGATTAAATAACATGTACAATGCACCACCAGTAAACAACACTTACTTCCCTTTTATAATGTATCAAATCTGGAGTCAGTTGTTTTAAAACATAGTTATCAGTGAATAGCTCTGAAATGTAATAGTGTAGTTATTTATGTCAGCAGGTTGTAATGAAGTTATTTTTAAACCTTTGTTCTAATTCTAACTGCTGTAAAAAAATGACTGAATCTACAGGTGGATGGACCATAATAAAACCAACAATAGCAACTTAAAGTTAAAAGGAATTTCATTCACAATGTAATACAGTTCAACATAACATGTAACAATATGTTAGAAAATGAACAATTACATTCAGCATTTCACATTCACATCACATTCGCCGTCAGGCTCAGCTCCGCCTTCGGGCAACGGTCCGCCATCAGGCTCAGCTCCGCCTTCGGGCAACGATCCGCCGTCAGGCTCAGCTCCGCCTTCGGGCAACGATCCGCCGTCAGGCTCAGCTCCGCCTTCGGGCAACGATCCGCCGTCAGGCTCAGCTCCGCCTTCGGGCAACGGTCCGCCGTCAGGCTCAGCTCCGCCTTCGGGCAACGGTCCGCCGTCAGGCTCAGCTCCGCCTTCGGGCAAAGATCCGCCGTCAGGCTCAGCTCCGCCTTCGGGCAACGATCCGCCGTCAGGCTCAGCTCCGCCTTCGGGCAACGATCCGCCGTCAGGCTCAGCTCCGCCTTCGGGCAACGGTCCGCCGTCAGGCTCAGCTCCGCCTTCGGGCAACGGTCCGCCGTCAGGCTCAGCTCCGCCTTCGGGCAACGATCTGCCGTCAGGCTCAGCTCCGCCTTCGGGCAACGGTCCGCCGTCAGGCTCAGCTCCGCCTTCGGGCAAAGATCCGCCGTCAGGCTCAGCTCCGCCTTCGGGCAACGATCCGCCGTCAGGCTCAGCTCCGCCTTCGGGCAACGATCCGCCGTCAGGCTCAGCTCCGCCTTCGGGCAACGGTCCGCCGTCAGGCTCAGCTCCGCCTTCGGGCAACGATCCGCCGTCAGGCTCAGCTCCGCCTTCGGGCAACGGTCCGCCTTCAGGATCAGCTCCGGCTTCGGGCAACGATCCGCCGTCAGGCTCAGCTCCGCCTTCGGGCAACGATCTGCCGTCAGGCTCAGCTCCGCCTTCGGGCAACGGTCCGCCGTCAGGCTCAGCTCCGCCTTCGGGCAAAGATCCGCCGTCAGGCTCAGCTCCGCCTTCGGGCAACGATCCGCCGTCAGGCTCAGCTCCGCCTTCGGGCAACGATCCGCCGTCAGGCTCAGCTCCGCCTTCGGGCAACGGTCCGCCGTCAGGCTCAGCTCCGCCTTCGGGCAACGATCCGCCGTCAGGCTCAGCTCCGCCTTCGGGCAACGGTCCGCCTTCAGGATCAGCTCCGGCATATTTCAGTAGTTTTTATATATATATATTTGTGAGCTGAGGCCAGGTTTTAACACGTCAAGCACGTCTACATATCACTTACTTTTAATTAGAAGAATAAGAATAGAAGAGGCCTTCGGGCAACGGTCCGCCGTCAGGATCAGCTCCGGCTTCGGGTCCGATCCGCCGTCAGGCTCCGAGTTCAGATGCAAAGTGACAATCTGAGGTCAGCTCGACCTTATATAGCGTCTTGGTGGCGTCGTTTCCATGACATTTACTGACGTACGCGCGTCCGTTGTCATACACCTGATAGCAACAGAGACTATGTTTTTATTTAAAAATCTCATATTTGTTGATATATTTCAGTAGTTTTTATATATATATATTTGTGAGCTGAGGCCAGGTTTTAACACGTCAAGCACTTCTACATATCACTTACTTTTAATTAGAAGAATAAGAATAAGAGCGCTCATGTTACCCATAGAACTGCCTGATCTCGGCAGTAAACTCCGCCAGCACCGGGGGCTCAGCGCTCACGGTGCCCGCCTAGAACAGCCTGATCTCGGCGAGTCTTTTTGAAACTTGCCGCTGGTAATGACGTCTCTGTAGCGTTTTCCTCGCCGGCAAAGAGGACAGCAATCCGGATCTGATCCACATACATATACATACAATTTGATATATATATACAATTACAATATGTATAAATACATATAATTATATATACAATTTTATATATATATGTATATATAATTGTATGTACAAATACATATAATTGTATGTGTATATATATATATATATATATATATATATATAATATAATACACTTATATAATAATATATAATTTTTTCTTTTTAATGAAAATTAAAAAAGCAGGGTTGTCATATTTAGTTTGATTGTACAAATACTTTACAGTAAAAAAAAACGGATTAAACTCATTAGCAAGACCAGCTGAGGTGGTGATGTCATCACGCTGCAGTAACAATTGTCCATACTGCGTTCTCTGGACTTGAAGTCTGGACTTGGAGTCCAGACTTCAAGTCCATACATAAATATGGCCTTACAAACTGTCCATATACACATACATGAATACAAAACAACAATCCAGCATATCATGTAACATGTCCGACTAGCTAGCTTCTAAGCTAATTTTAACATTACCGCCAATGGAGAAATGCTAACCGCGATTAGCATTTAATACAACACAAATGCTATACTAAAAGAAGAATAAAACAATGACAACGATTGCCTTTGCAGGAGATATAGATGACATAAACAAGCAGGTAACTTCAGCTATTATTTTGGCAGCCAATGCATCTATACCCAGGAGTAAAAACAGGATAAATAAGAAACTTGTTCCATGGTGGACAGAGGAGTGCTGCCAGGCTGTTAAAAATAGGAACAAAGCATTCAGACAAGTCAGGAGAACCCATAACATGCAGCATTTGATTCAATATAAAAAGGCACAAGCAGTGGTGAGAAGAACAGTACGACAAGCTAAGAGAGATAGTTGGAGACATTTTTGCAATAAAATAGGAAGAACTACTCCTGTGGGAGAGGTATGGGGAATGATAAAGAGGATGGGAGGAGACAGAAGAGAATGGGATTACCCAGTCTTGACACCTGACAAGGAAACAGCGGTTCAATGAAAATTCATGCCACCACCCAGTCAGAACTCCGAGCGGCCTTGATGCATATCCTGTATGTGAATCAACTCTGTCTCCTTCTTTGCAAAGAATAAATGTCCTGTGATTAATGATTTTCAATCGGTCTCGAGTGAATTTTTCCAACATAATGGTCCTTCAAGCCGGATCTCAATACCTCCACTTCTCTTCAGCTTTGAACCTGAAACTGTGCACAGGAGAGCCTAGGTCTCTCGGAGAAAGCCCTCTGCCCTATGCTCACACAAGAATAGTTTGGCAAATTGAGAGGCCAGGATTCTGCTGGGGAGGAGACGGAGTGACGATATCCTTTTGGGTGAACCAGGCCGGTGGAAATCATTACAGGTAATAAGATCTTAAAAAGTAATCTAAACAGAGTTTAGACGAGAAAAACCACAGTTAAGTAATCTAAACAAAATTTAGACGAAAATAACACTTTAGTGAAAGGATTTTCACTAATTCAAAAGTCTGGGAGACTTTATAAATCATTCAGTTCTGGGGACTGGAAAGAGGTAACCTGAGATTCGAGGAATCCAAATAGCTATTAGTCGGAGGACTATTAAACTTAGGTTCAAATAGTAACCTTAGGTTCGGGGAACTTAAAAAAATTATTGGGTTTAAATAGTAACCTTAGGTTCGGGGAACTTAAAAAAACTATTGGGTTTAGATTGTAACCTTAGGTTCGAGGAACACTAAAATTGACAATCTACTAGTTTAAAAACAGTTTTGACCTTGGCTCAAGGAGCCTAAAAATAACAGTTTAGTGAACTAATTAAAGAAAGACTTGCATTTCTTTCTAAATCAAAATTAAATCAATCAAAATGAAATTGAGATAATAAATGAACTATAAGAAAGATACTTTATACACTAATTGGATCTTATACACTTTAGTAAACAAACAGAGAGATACTTTATTTTTTGCTAATTATAATGAAGAAAGAGATACTTTCTCGTGAAGTAAGGAAGAGATCCTTCTTTTGAACGCTTTAGTGAGATAAGAAAGAGATACTTTTTTACACTAATTGGCATGGTAGAGTAAAGAGGAGGTTTTAAAGGGAGAGATAAAGTAAGGAAAAGAAAGAGAGAAAAGAAAGGGGGTTTGACCGAAGCAAAGATGTGGTTAACAGAGGCGCAAGAGTACAAAAAAGGGAGCAGAAAGACACAGACTGAAACAACAGGTAAAATAATAGAATAAGGAACGTGCTAACGTGACTAATTCTCCTGATTTGTATCCAAGCATATGAAATGGTGTGCGGAGGGCGACCTCCTCCGGGTCCGCCTCCCTCTGTTTCAGCCATCTCACAACAAACTCCACAGCTTCAACAGCCTGATCCTCCAAAAACTCCACTCCGCTCTTCTCCTGCCACTGTTCTGGACATGCCCAGCCCGAACGCGAAAAATCCCACCACAGACACTTCAGCTGAAATAGTGTCTGCACTGACCAAACTCATGAGCGAGGACTCCAACGGACCGCTCTACAGGCCAGCATCCACCAGATCGGACACAGAATATGGTGAGCAACACCCACCAGTAGTATTATGATGTACACACAGCAACAGTGTTGCAGCGTAACCATCAAAAGAAAAAAGGGAAACAAAATATGCTATTTGACTATGATGATGCTATTTGAAATATCTGAACCTGTTTGTTCTAATGTGTGTTTCCGAGACAATCAAAGACGCGGAGGCAGGCGTGGACGGAGAGAGCGGATGGACGGGAGGTTCACGGAGTGGAGCCTGCTTTGTATGTGAAAGAGAGTGGACAGGGGGAGGACATCGGAAGAGGGGGCCGTCAGGACACCACATTCAACAGATGAATCGGGTCATGTAAAAACACGCACACACACTGATACAGGGACACAGACTGACGGTAAAGAATAATAGATAGAAATATTAGAACTATATCAAATAGAATTGTGGGGTTAGAGTTATTGAGGGGTGCGAAGTAGTATTTTTTGTGTGATTTTGGAGCATGTACAAACAGAATATCTATCGGTACCATTCACGATCATAAGATCCCAAAACAGGCTTACAGACAAAACAGCATTTGTGTTAAACTGTCCAGTTAACCTGTTAGGCAGAGAATGAAAGTGGTTAGAATAAACGATTGACTGTTGTGTGCAAGAGGTTTCTAACTCACGAAATGACTACAGTCTTCATAAACTGGGTCACGGTCACAGCAAAGGCTGTGCTCTTATCTAGATTTAAACAAAATAAGTGAGACACGTTTTCTCTCTGCAGAGAAAGAGGTTGTGAAAACAATTAATGCAACTAAAATAGCTAAATTCGACCCACCAGGGGAAGAATCTTACTTTATGTGGATGACATTTTGATATGCTCTAAGATACAACAACAGTGCAAAGAGGATACTCTTGCACTGCTAAGGTTTCTCTGTGAACAAGGTCATAAAGTAAGCAAAAACAAACTCCAACTCTGGAAAGAAAAAGTGAAATATTTGGGTTATGATTTATCTAAAGATGGCCAATTATTAGATAACAAAAGAAAAGAAGCATTCTCAAAGCAACCAAAAAGACAAATGATGTCATTCTTAGAAATGACAAATTTCTGTAGAAATTGGGTTGCTAATTATGCTGAATTAGCAAAACCTTTATCAAAATTGATTTATGATAAACCTATGGCAGCACACAACAAATTGTGCTGGACTCTTGAAGCAGACAAAGCTTTAATGATATTAAAAAAGAGGTTAACAAATTCATCAGTACTGGGATTGCCAAACAAGCTATAATGGCAGCCTCAATGGCTGTGCAAATATCTGCACCAATAGTGTTATTAACTGATTTAACAGACATTCCATTTGAAGATGCAGATGTGACTATGTTTTGTTAATGGCTCATGTAAAAATAATTTGGATGGTACAAATGCAAGGGGATATGCAGTAGAGACAAATAATAAAGTGTTAAAATTTGAAACTCAAACACCACATTTTTCAGCACAAAGCTGCAGAACTAATCGCTCTCACAGAGGCAAACTGGGAAAAGACAAGGTCAGTGCATAGCACACAAAACAGGTACTGACTCCGTTTCAACAGGAAACAGCAAAGCTGATGAGGAAGACATGCAAAGAAATGCTCCACAGCAATAGAAAAAAACTTATTGGATAAAACAAGACTGCAAAAATAAGCAAACATTTCTGGGAATGACCTGAGGGCAAACTAATATTACCTAAGACCTTATATAGATATACGGCTCTTTTGAGCCATGGGTTAGACCATGTCTCAAGAGGTGGGATATATGGTTTTCAAAAACGACAAAAAAAATAATTTTAGGTCTAGCATGCACGTTATGTGCAAAATATAATCCATTTCAACACATTTGCATGGATTTCATTGAACTAAACTAATATGAAGGGAAGAAATATTGTTTGACAATAATTGACAGATACTCTAAATGGATCGAGGTATTTCCAACCAAAACACCAGATGCTATTACGGAAGCAAAAGCTTTGACTAAAGACATAATAAAGAACGTTTGGAAAACCAGAAATAAATTATTGTGAAAATGATACACATTTTGTAAACAAGGCGATAAAACATTTGGCTGAGGTATTTGGAATAAACATGAAATATCATTGCTCTTATCACCCAGTCAGTAGGGTTGGTTGAAAGAACAAATAGTACAATTAAATCAAAATTAAGAACACATATCTTGCCGAGCCTAAACCATTTCTAACATATGGGAGAGAATACAGAAAAATGTTAAAAAGAAAAGAAATGACGTCCTCTCCCACTCAGGAGGACTCATAACAAGTCCACGCTCAAGTTTAAAACTTGGAATGCACCGAGGTGGGGGGGACTGTTAAGCATACCAACAGCTGTACACATAGCAGAGCATAAAAAAGGTGAATCAAATTGTCCGCAACAAAATAGGGCCACTGATAACTCTTAATCTTAGGGCACCTGTTTCCTCTGAGTGAGTCTGGAAGAGCAGGGAAGTGAAAGCCTCTGGGGCCGCTTGTCTGACCAGTGAAGGCATACTAACACGCTCAGAGGGTTTAGGGGTGTCTGTAAGAAGAAAAAAAGAGCTCAGTGGGAGAACTAACATCGCGGAAATTGGAAAAATGAAATAGCCAGGGCTATGTGGGATAAGGGGAACTATGTTTTGCTTTGCTTTAGCGCCGTTAATATATATTACGATGGAGAACATGGCAGATGAAATTGATGTTTTGCTTTAATAATAATAATTAGTCCAATATTATGGTAGGAAGTTAGGCAGATAAAATTGACAATTAATAATACAAAATACAACCACAAGAACATGACACGCTGGGAAACAGGTTTCAAATGTGCCTCACAATTGTTTTCTCCTCCTCAAACTGACTAGTCGCAACAATTGTGTCACTCTGCACTATCTGTTGCCACCTGTTTAAACAAAATGCCACCCTGTTTCTCACCCGATGCAGCAAACTATATTTGTTTTCAGAAGGAGTTCCTGTAGGGACCTTGATATGGTGCATGTTATGTAAAACATCACACAGACAGCTGATGGATATGGACGATGCCCAGGGCTGACACCTAGTGGTTCTGGGGAGGTAAGCTAAGCAGTGGAGCGGAACTTGTGCTTTGGGACAGTAGTGAGGTCATTCTATGACCTATGGATGGCTCCTGCCTGCATAACCTCCTAGAGACAGACCACGACCATAAAGGTCAGCCCATCTGGCAGTTCAGTCAGTTTGTGTACATAGATGACATGGGGGGTCCCTAGGAGAAATCAAATTGCTGCGGGGTTGGAATCAGTACTATTTTGGTGGCCAACAATACGGTAGAGGGGTCAAGATGTGTTACTGGCGGGAAAAGAAAGGAGTCTACAAAAAATGTTTGGTTCATTTTGATTGTACTTTCATACCATGTTTGAGGAGATTGTTGCAGCGATGAATTTATGTTGACATGACTAAACAGACTCTAGTGTAATTACAGATTTCCCCAGCAGGATGTTGAGGAGCTAGGAGGTGACTACTACAACGAAAAGCTTACACTGAACTGTAAATTAATGATGATTCGTATGTCGAAAATTGAGAGAAGAGACAAAATGATGATTGTAATATTACCTGTAGCTGATAAAGACAGTACACAGAATGTTTGTCAAAACATTATTTTTATTCAATGTTACTCTTAGTATAATCCATATAAACATTAAAATATGTGTGTTCTTGATACATTCAATTTTATTGTTTTTGATGTTTTGTTTTTATGCTTTCATTTATTAGTAGTTTGATTGGACATTTATTGATTTATTCAATTTTATAGAAGGTGGTTGGACGTTTATTCGTTTATTCATTTATTCATTTTGATTTTATTAGAAGTTATACAAAAGTATAAAGAGGTGGGTTATGTTAGGGTCAAAAATCTAAATGACTAATTATAATGTGTGTGTGTGTGTGTGTGTGTGTGTGTGTGTGTGTGTGTGTGTGTGTGTGTGCGTGCGTGCGTGCGTGCGTGCGAACTTACTCTGACATTAAGTTCTACAGCTGCTGAGAAAGAGAGCTTTCTCCAGCATGTCCTGGATTGGAATGATGAACTGTAGACGCGTTAAGATAGACCAATCCTGTGCCAGCCCATTGCATGTTGTTTACTCAGTATAAATATCAGAAGCTCAGAGTCAGAACTCGCGGCCTTGATGCATATCCTGTATGTGAATCAACTCTGTCTCCTTCTTTGCAAAAAATAAATGTCCTGTGATTAATGATTTTCAATCGGTCTCGAGTGAATTTTTCCAACAAAATGGCTATCATAAAGCCACATTTGAATACCAGTACTATTTCCATAAACCACCTATACAAACACCCAGACAGGCCTTGTGGATAAACGGCCAGTTTATCTGCAGTGGTTTTCTCCTATGAGAGTTCAGAAGTCGACTGGTGTGAAGACAACTACAAACACTCTGAACATGTAGTGGAGTACTTCAACACCGTAAGTATCTCAGTACTGAAGTAGTATTTATCTTAACAGAATACTATCTATAATCATATAGTTTTTTTCCCCTTTTTGGATAAAAAAATACATGTCTAATATCCATGATCTCACAGAAAAAGCAAGGGACTGGATGTTTGATTTGTTGTTTTGTTGATTGATTGATTGATTGATGTTTTCATGCTCTACCTTCTGCATCCTTATGCCAAAGAGAGAAACTTGGCAATTCACATGGTCTGGACCATGATGATATTTGTAGGTCAGTCTCTTTTTCTTCATTTATACATTTTGTGGGTTTTTTCCATTTTAGATACATTATCTCATTTAAATCTCAAGAAAAGACTGTTTTCGTTATATTAACATGAATCACTGAGTAAATAAATGATGTATATATAATAATGATATCTTTTGAACAAAGAAGAATTACCCTTGCTCTATGTGAATAAATGAAAAGTAATTATGAGGGGGGAACAAAGAAAAAAGAGGTTTGTCAGAAGATAGATATGGTAGCAACAATAATGTTTTTCCTCTCTTGTTAATCACCAAAATGATCTTGCAACTACTTGTGTGGTCCCTGCCCCCAGGTTATAAACCACTGTTTCACAGTACCAGAGGCTTCTTCTGGCAACTTTTTTACTTTATATTCCTTATATCTCTCCCCCTCAATCCTTCTGCTTTTCTCTCTACTATGTCTTTGTTTTGTCTTCTATAATATAATGAAAACATAAATAGTTTCACATCAAAAAATGACAGTTCTCTGTTTTTGCAGGGCTCTTCTCAGCGTACTTCCACATGACACTTAGTTTCGTTGGCCAGATGTTGGACGAGCTGTCCATCCTGTGGGTGTTGGTGGCGGGATATGCTGTCTGGTTCCCCCGCAGACTCTACCCTTCTTTTATAAAGGACAGGTAAAGCAATCAACCAGAGAACATATGAGTTAGTCCAAAGTGTTTGTTTCTGTCTTTATTCATCTCCATGTGTTACAAAGGACACACGCAGCTCAATAATCCTTTAATAAGACTAAAACAAACAAACAATGACTGCCTGTTTCTGAGGCACGCCACTCTGAAACCCAACCTGTATTGGTCGTGGAGCCTGTTCGACAGCTGCAGCTGGTTGCTGTCACAAAGACACAATGTGGTGCTGCTTGCTTCACCTGAATGTGACAGAAACGGGCTCTCACTGTTGTGAAAGAATGAAGTTCCACCCAACCTGTGTAAATAGTTCACACCACAAGATGGGAAAGATAAATAAAATTTTGATGAACACCTGAAAGGAATCCCACAGCCCTCACAATAGAACCTCACGTTGATTTTTAAGTTTTTTAAAGTCATGAGTTGGTCCTCCTGAATGATGGATTACTGAAAGGGCCTACCTGGTGCAGACAAAGGGGCCGGAGAGGTCAGGGTTTCCATTTTGCAACTTTCTATGCATCTTTACTCTTTTGGTTCACTCTCATTGTTAGCAATTTATCAGCTGATGAGCCATATATGTCCTTCGGGAGTTGGTGGTGACCAAATACAGAGCTAAAAACAAAGCAGACATTGGACCTAAAGTCGTCAGGTGGCCTGAAACACAACTTCAAATGAATGATAACTATCAAGTTCTGACATGAAATGATTTCAAACCTTCGAGCCCTGGCCTCACAGCTTGTATTTTTTCTCTCTGTCATCCACAGGTCCACATTTTCAAGCCTCGTCCTGGTGGTCACTGTCATCACCACAGTGTCATCATTTCTCAAACCTACAGCTAATGCCTATATTTTAAACTGCTTTGGCCTCCATTTGACTTACGTTGTGGTTGTCGAGATGAGATGGTATGAAAACTCTGAGGTTTCGGCCATCTGTCACTGTAATTGGTGCACTTTTGTGATTCGTTATGATAACCAGTTTTCTCTCTTTCTCAGCTGCACTGACCCGAAGGTTCTGCGACTGGGCAAGCTGTCGGTGGCTCTGTGGGTGCTCGCCATCTCCTGCTGGGTTAGTGACCGTTTTGGCTGCAGCTTCTGGCAGAGGCTAAACTTCTGCTACCTGCACGGTATCTGGTAAGTCCTGGCTTACTTGTGTCCCTTTCCTTTCCTTTCCAACCCTGTTTCCTATCACATCATTTACCTCGAACACCACCCTAACTTCTGCGTGGTCCAAGAACTGAGCTAATCATTTACTGGAGGGAATTAGTAGTATCTGTATTTGAGGAGACAGGGTGTTTTTTTTCAAGGACTTGCTTGTGTATTGATCTCTATTATCTGTGTCCTCCAGGCATATTCTGATTGTGATAGCTGTGGCCTATGCCAGCACCCTGATTGCTTAAAAAGCGCAAGGCTATGCATACAGTCTGTGAGACAGTCAATGCTCGGCTGCGTGTGGTGTTCGCAATGTATGACTCGAGAAGGTCTTGTAAATAAATGATTCCTTGTCGGCAGAATCGATAGCGCTCGTATAGGAAGTCATCATGATGTGATAACGGATCTTGGCGATCTCGGTCCGTGTACGTTTTAGTCATCTGTTTTACCGTTAAAATACGGAAATTTCCGTATTTTCTTTTTATCGAATGAACGGTAAAACGGATGATCAAAACATACACGGACCGATCTCGAAGAACTCTCTCCCTATAAAACGCTAATCTAACTAATGTCGCTCCTTCATCAATGGGATGAGGAAGGGAGCTGACATTTTTTTCCGGGGGAGTGGCAAACTTATCCAGCTTGAGCCTGCGCTGGAGCAGGTTCAAGCTTATGGATGTGTTGCTATGGTGATTTTGCCAAACTTGCTTCGTGGAACCGAAAAGCCTGACTGGTGTAATTTTATCCTTAAAATTATCCGGCTTTGTTTGTAACTGTTAAGGATGTTTGTTTTTGTTCATATAAATCAACTGCTGTTATTCATTTTCAAGATATGAATGCACATTTAATTCTGTACATGGCAGAATATATTGATGTACTGTATGATTTCTTATGATGAAACTATTGTTTTTCCTTTGAGTGAAGCATTACGGTGAAATGTTGTTTACATAGAGATATCTCAACATGTGGTGGTTTCACAGTCATACACTCAATTTTCTACAAACAGTAAGCTAATTAAAAGTGAGTTAAAATCGCTGTTGTTTCTGACATAATTTTCTAACATTTCAGCACTTAAATCTGTTAATATCAAATGTTGTCTGGTCTATTTCTCAAGTGTCGACCCATTCAGGATCTCTGACATATTCCTCTAAAGCAGTGGCGGGCCGTGCATTTTATGCCTGGGCCTTCTACAGTTGAACAGCTACGGTGCAGATACATGAATCCGTGCATGACGGGACGCTGGTCATTAACGGACAATGCATAGTCAAATCAACGTAACGTAACGATGGCCTGCCTCGGACGGCGCTAGCCGCTATTGGCCTATCTCGAACGATTCCGTCGTGACGCACTTTCTTCGGCGATCGCCATCCAAGTGTAAATAATATTAATTCATACATATCAAAGAATCTACGTGTCAAATTTCATGAATATATATGGACGTTTACATGTCTAAATACTATAAGAAAGTGACTTTGATGGGAGAAAGCAGAAAGAACACTCGGCGACGCTCGGGCGACGGTGGAGTTGTTGAAGCGTGATATCTTATTGTGAAGGACAGAACTACGTTCCCGGATGTGTTGACAGCATTAATGGTAATTTTGGCGAACCTGTAACAAGCGAATATCCCCGAAAAACCAGCAGCACCGTGTTTACAACATGGATAGAAGTTTGGACGGATTAGGCCAATAGCGGCGCACGGCTAATTCACCGGCGTTAGCGTCCTTTTAACGACTCTGGTAAAGGCAAAGCTAACTTTAATAATTACAACGATATTTAGTTCGAAAGGTACGAAGTTAAACTTTAGTTTAACACCATTAAATCAACTGAAAACATTACACGATTATTTTTATCAATATTTTAAGTGAATTTTATTGGAACAATAGCTAAAAACGATTTGCAGAAGCCGGCCGGCGTTTTTAACCTACAAGTAAGCGTGTCTGTTGAACGTTGTGTGCCTGCGTGTAGTATTTGCTTTGTCACCGTCAACACGAGAACATTTTGAGCATAATATGTAGCTAGCTAAGTTAGTATGTTTGCAGTTAGCATTATTTACATTTTGAGGGTTAGGAAAGCCTACAACAGTACGTGTATAAGCACGGGTTCTTAAAATGACCTCCACCACAGAGAGCTGCAACTGTAAAAAGCTGGTTTACAGTTAAATGGCAATTCATCTCTAAAAAAATATAAATTTATAGTAGTCTATATCTTGCTCATAAAACGTCTGAATGCAGGACTTGTAATAGGCTATTTTTACACTGTGGTACTGCTGCTTATAGCTAACTATCTGACCACTTCTTCCACCACTATGAACTACACTACCCAGCAGCTTATAGCGTTAAAGCCCTTTTTAAACAGCTCTTGATTTTGGTGATGTTTTGAGAATATTCAGGTACATTGTGCTTCCATTCACATGATCCTTCCTGAAGGAAACAATAGACACAACAATAGAAAATGCACACAGGCATTCTCTGGACTTCAATGCTCAATAGTGACCTCCTGTGGTTGATGAGATATTCAAAAGCAACCAAGTAGTCTTTGAATATTTGAGTCGTGACAGCCAGTTGATATAAGAGAAAGGTAACAAATAAAACAAAACGTTTTAAATAGCAAGATCTCAGAATCAATTGTCAGTAACTTTTCAGTGCCCTCTCTCTGGATATATTGAAGTAATAAGAAAACTGTTGGTCTGTGTGTCTAGATGGTTCCCAACCTGCGGGTCCACCACTTTGGTCCAGACTGAAATATCTGAAAAACTATCAGATGAATCGCCATGAAATTCTGTACAGACATTATTGGTTGCCAGAGGATGATTGCCCCCTGCTTGTCAAAGTTTTCCCTTATCCTGTGAAATATATCAACATCTTCTAGATGGACTTCTAGATGGCCCCCAGACAATAAATCAAAATTACTTTGGTGATCTCCTGACTTTTTGCCACAAGAAAGTGATACAAACAGTCATGTCCTCCTCAGGATGCATTTTAATCACTTTGGGGGGAGCATCTGGCGCCACCATCAGGTCAAAATTAAAATGTGTCTGATCCTTTTGTTATACCTGACAAACTGTTGACATTAACATCAGCCTAAACTCATTCATAGTAGCAAACTTTAGCATGCTAACATGCTAAACTGCTAAAAAAAATGGTTATACCTGCTTAACATCAGCATATTATTATTGTCATTGAGAGCATGAGTGCATTTAGCTCACAGCACTGCTGTGCATTACAGCTTCACAGAGCTGCTAGCATGACTGACTGCTGGTCTTTGTCTGACTTTTCTCTCATTTTAGTTTTTTTCTCATGAAAGACTCTTTCTCTTCAGGTCTCTGAAAATCCTTCAAAGGTTGGGAACCACTGCTCTAGATTTATTCATTCATAGATACAGATATACATTTTGTATTCCCTCCTCTCCCTACATATTGAAAGGGAGGATTTAAAGGTTGATGTCTCAATATCAGTGGGACACCCTAGTGTTTGAAAGCCAGGTGGGACTTATTTTACTCAGATTTGACTAAGAGGCAGACTGGATCAATTTGAGCGGCAGGGGAAGAAGGGGAGGCATCAAGCCAGTGAGAGAGTGGTGACCTTCTGTCCCATAGCTGAGGCCCGATAATCTCACATCAAAGTCTGAGCACCACAGAGACTTGACTGCAACCGGCCCTCACTGCCTGACTCTGTATAGTAAGAGAGATGTCTTCAATCAGAAGAGTGCTGCCTTCCTTTCAGATGGAACGTTTTACATTTTAAACAGTAAGATCAACCTGTGGTGGTAGAGGTTATAATAAATTCATTCAGATATACTCAAGTTTAGAAAACCTCAATCTCAATGATGCAGAAAGTGCATGGTACAATACCTAACACTTATTTTAAATCGCTTGACATTCTTCTTTTGATTTATATGTTACAAAAACTAACATTAGGATACAAATGAATTGACTTTTAATGCAGACTACCATTTAGTACGACTAAAAAGGAGGAAGGAAACTGCACTTTACAGGCTTTTACTAACTACACTGCATTCAAATGTTTGCTTTTCACCTGCGATGAAATATGTATTCAGTAAAAGTTGAAAATGTATTTATTTTTTCCAAAAAAAACAACAATAAAAAAACACTTACAAGCTCATTATGCATGCCTGGATCATAATTTCTGATGCATTTTGATGTAGCAGGTACAGGTGGAACACATTTTAACTGCTTCATATGATGTTGGGTAGTTAATTGTAACTAAAGCTATTTTAAAAATGTTGGCATTGATTGTAGAGAAAAAGCATTATGTTTCCCTTTTTTGTGAACTTCTCAGAAAATCCAGCATACTCACAATAATTAATATTATTTTTTGTAAACATAGGAACACTGTTAATAAGTTAAGAAAAAAGATAAGTTATTAAAGTATACGTTATTGATATTGCATTGGTCAGACTAATAGCTAACTTATAAAAGCCATGCAATCGAACCCCGATTAATCAATTAGCATCATGTGCATTTTACAATTGAAACAGAGCTGTAACCATTGGGACAAGCTCGCTGTCACTCGAGAAAACCACCAGAAAATGCTTTAATTGTATTTGCAGCTCAGAACCCGTCCCGCCCCTTCGGTGTTTTGATTGGTCCCTTTCAAGAGTGCTTAAATTCTCCGATTCCTGATTGGCTGAGAGAGCTTTCTGTTTTGGTTGCCTGCCAGCAGCCGTCTGGAAGGGGAGGGAGCCGTCTGCCTTCCGCTTCTGGGCTGGATTGACACACAATGAGGAGCAGAGGCTGGGGAGACGCTCCAAAAACGCCGCTGTAAATAAATACAACAATCACTGAGGCCAGAGAAACATGGAGAACCAGGTACAGTGGCTTTTGTGTCTCCTTGTGGAATGTGAAATTTTCACGGAGAAAATGCCAGCAGGCTGCGCGCTGGCAGGGCAGGAATGAATCCTCTGTTCGGCTAGCCAGAAGAAGAAAAAAATGCTCCTGCTGCTAATGAACTCGTAGTTGTTTGGCTCTGGAGCTATGCTAGCTGGGCACTCATACATCGGTATTTACCGCTAGCTAGCTCCAGTCTACCACACCATTCAGCACCGTTGTGTAGCTGTAGCCACAACCAGGCACACAAAGAGATCCACACCTTGTGTTTATTCTGCTCTGCTGGTGTAAAACGCACATGCACATTGTTGACCGCCATGCAGACCCATTTGAGTCGAGGGTTTTTGTAGGAGCTAAGCTAAGCTAGTCTACCTATCAGGGAGAGTGTCGGCCGCTTGCTAAAGGCTAAGGAGCCGCTACAAGGCGCCGGGGGAAAAGATTTGTCCTCTCCAGGTTGGGCTGGAGAGGCGGGGTGGTGTCTCCACTGCCAGCGGCCTGAAGCCTCACATGCAAGGCTAATAGAGCCAGCAACGACCACACAACTTCTGTAATATCTCTGCGTTATCTGCCAGCAGTTGATGAATGTTTAAGGCTAACCACATTTTTGATTGGAGACTAAAATGCATGCAGCATGTCGGGAAAAGCTGACAAATGATCAGTGTGCAGACGTTTTACTTGAATCCAGCAATGAATGACCACCCATGCACTAGCTGACCATTACAAAGAACCCAGAATATAAAACATAATGTTAAGAACTTGCTCCCTTTAATTCCTTTAAACGTAATAGTACTGCATGTATACATTTGCACAGTTAAGATTTATGTCATCCCAAAAAAAACTACATCATTTATTTAAGCAGGAAACAGATATGTGGGTAAACCAAATGACATATCTGCCTACCGTGAGGGGGATATTGCTTCTAAATGGGTTACTCTGTAAATGCCTGAGGTTATTCAGGACTGTATTCAGATGGTTGGGCCACACACACCCAGGGAAAGTGGCTCAGCCACTTTCTTGGAGCTCGTCCCCATTCAGCTTTGGCTCCTTTGAAGTTTGAACTAGATGTGTGAGTGTTCATCCAGAGGAAGTCTGCTGCTACAAGTTATACAAATAGTGCAGTTGTACTTGTGTGATGAATGTTAAACTATGTGAAAGATTTGCATTAGATTTTTTCCATTCTTATTACTCAAATAGATGCACGGTTGTCAGTTTATTGGTACACATAGCTGAAAGTAAAGCCGTCCAATTCAGCAGCTAATGAAGATTGAATCTACCTTCATGAAGTTAATGTGTTTTAGAGGTGTTGATTCAACTTTGTGGTCATTTTATGGAGACTGTAGTTTAAGGTCTTAGGGAATTGTTTTGCTTTATACTAGAAGATGTTTTAATTTTGTGAACCCTCACTGAGCATTATAACTTAAATGAACATTTAGATATATTGCTGGGTCATTTCAATTATACATTAGTTTTAGAAAAGTCCAAATGAACCTGCAGTTGAGTCTGTCAGATCCAGAGTTGAGAGAGAGAATCAAATTCAGTCTGTAAATGTTGTATTTGAACGTATTGATTGCACGTTACAGCATAATGACACGGCCAAAGTGCTTCATGCGTGTACAAAGAAGCAGCGTCGTGACTTTGTGTGCAAAGACTCAGATCTTTGCTATTTACTAGTTATGAGATCTGCATCATGAGCTCTGCAGTTGTGATGATCAGTGACCATGCAGCTTTTGACAATCCCCACACACTCATTCACTCACACTATTTACACTTCTGACTTGTTCTCCTTGGGTGTTGCACACTATTTGTGACTCTGGGATTCACCGTTTTCCAAAACAAGTAACTGTTGTAAGGTTTGGTGTGATGATGAAGGATTTAGCTGGAACCTGCAGCTTCATCAAAACACAGCTGCTGTCACAATAATTTGTGTGTCTCCTCCGGGGGAAACTTTCTGTCTTAGCTGTAAGAGATTATCATGGTCTCGAGGGGTGTTATTTATGTCAGCTGGGAGTTCATTGTTTTCATGGGAGCCAGTGTGTCTGCCAAAATTTGTATTTCCCCTCAATTGGAGCACTGTGCTGAGGAAAGAGAGAGAGAGAGAGAGAGCATGCACCATGTCAATGTTAGTGGTTTTGTGTTGACTGGTCTTGTTGCCATTTATAGAGGAAAGCTTAATAAATGTGTTGCCACAAGTAATTGTATCCGTCTGATGCTCGTAGAAGAGAGTGATTGAAACATGTAATCATGTGTTTCATATTCTGAGGCGGTGTACTTCAGATAACGTCCATCTTCATCAAGCTGGTTTTTCTTTTTCCCAGCCTAACATTTCCTCCCGGGCTTCTAATGTTGTGATCATTGATCAGAATTATAGTCAGTAGTGAGTTTTTTTTAGACTCGTGTTTATCAACAGACTTTTTGACTGTGTTTCCGCCAAGGAGGTTATGTTTTCAGTTTGGTTTGTTGTTTTGTTTGTTGGTCAGCAGGATTACGAAAAAAATTATCAGCCCAATTTTCCTGATACTGAATCACGGGGCGGATACGCTCATTCATTTTTACTTATGGAAAAAGGCCTTGGTGGAGGTCTGTGCTGTCCGAGTGCCGCTCTAGTTTTAGTGGTCGATCCGTTAAAAATATATTGTTTAATGAATCGTTTAAGTCATGAAATGCCCCAAAACCATTTTTGCTTTCTCTTCTAAAATGTGAGGTTTTGCTACTTTTTTTCCTGTTTCTTTCACTGTGAATTGGGTTTATATCCTGACCTCCTTTAGACAATCAAATCAATCTGTAGTTGCAGCCGTAGTATTTTTCTCTGTCGCCGCAACTAATGATTTTTCTAATTATTGATAAATCTGTCAATTATTTTCTTGATAAACTGATGAATGAAATGTCAAAACATGGTGAAAAATGGCTGGTATGATGATCTCAAGCTCAAGTTGACTTCTTTAAATATCTGGTGTGGTCCAAAACACAAGTATTACGTAAACGTATTTAGTGTTTAAATCAAAGAACCGCTACAGAAACTCACCATTCAGAAGCTGAAACTAGTGAATGTTTGATATTTTTTTTGCTAAAAAATGTCTTGAACAATGAATCAATTATGAAAATAGTTCCTGCTTAATTAGTCTGTCAACCAGCTAATCAATTAATCAACTCGGCTCTGATTTTCTCAGCCTCATATTGCCTCTTGGGCTCCTAATGTTTTAGATTAATGGGAGAAATGTCTTCTGTTTTTATTGTTCCCTTTCCTTTCTAATAGAATGTCACCGTCTTCCTCTTTGGCTCATCACCATCCTGGTTTTTAGGTTGTCCTTATCAAAGTCTTGATTTTGTGGAGTTGTCCGGGGGTGGAGGGGGGTTGTTGATGATGATTGGAGGGACTCCACGGCTGCTCGCTGTGGGTGTGGTGGAGTCTGGAGTTTAAGGGCATTACTGCCACAGAATGGCTGGGCAGAGTGCCAGGGAGGGGAGGTGTGTGTTTGTGCGTGTGAGACTGTGTGTGTGTGTGTGAGAGAGAGAGAGAGAGAGAGAGAGAGGGAGAGTTAGCCAGGGAGTGCCAGACTAGCTCATCTCAATCCCGTCCCCTCTAATCCCCCCACTCAGTCCCAGCTCACGAGCTGCTCTGTGCTGGGGCCAAATCCACACATTCTTCAGTCCTCCCCTGGACATAAAGTAGCTTTCTGTCCCCTCTCGTCCACCCCCCTCCCACCCTCACCTCCTCGTTCCCCCCTGCACTCCCATCTCCATGGCCTCTTCTCTTGCTATGCCAATCCCCACCAGCACAGTGTCATTTACTCGTCCCGTCGCTGTCATTGTTCTCGGGCAGAGAGGTAGCCCAAAAATGTGCCCCTCCTCTGGATAAACCTTTAGAGATCTGTCGGCTCGGGCAGCTAATCAGTCCCATTCCACGGGGGGCGTCCCAACACTTGTCCAGCTTTGTGTTTGTCCAGACCAAGTGTTCAGCCTCTCCTCTTGAGTGAAAAGTCCACATACTCCAAAATAGAGATTCAGAGGGTGTCGTTCAAGGTGGAATCAGAAACCAATGAATAATGGCCCAATGGTATAATCTCACTACCAGCTTTGCTCATGATTTGTAATTTTGGGCTCTACAAATAACTGAACTTGACTTATAATACTTGTTAGTTGCCACTCTAGTTGTTTTATCATAGACAACGGAACATGCAGGGAAAACCAACTCAAAATCAGGCTACTTGTCTTTTTGTCTCTTTTTTTTTTAGTCTGAAGTATTTCATTTGCTATATAAATGCTTTAGCTTTATTTCAATCGTCATATACTTACAGGTACATAGATGAAGTTTGACCTCTTTTAGGAGTTCTTCCCACTGAGCTAAAGCCAGTCTTAGAATACATCATAATGTCATATCTCATGCGAGTTTTATCAGCATAGATGGAAGAGAAAAGCATAACATTTACATGTACATCTTTATGTTATGATAAAGTAAGGAATCCACATGCAGTTTAAAGTCTAACCAGACGAAAACAAGCTCAAGACGTTTATTTAACTTCTTACTGCAAAATGTCTAGTACAGTGATACACAGTATTTGACTCTTTTGTCTGTGTCTGTCTTTTTTTCAGTGCACAGTGCAGGTGAAGCTGGAGTTGGGCCACAGAGCCCAGCTAAGGAAGAAGGTGACATCAGAAGGCTTCACCCACGACTGGATGGTGTTTGTCCGAGGGCCGGAGACCGGCGACATCCAGCACTTTGTAGAGAAGGTTGTCTTCCGCCTGCACGAGAGCTTCCCCAAACCCAAGAGAGGTGAGGCAGACGGATAACAATATTTACACAGAGTTTACTCATACACAAAGGTAATCAAGTGTTTTAGATGCTGTATTAAATGGCAGTAAGTAATAAATACAGCACGGGGCATTCAAGAAACAGATTATAGGAACTAATTTAAGTTATAGTTAATAGAAGAGAGGGGTGAATAGAAACATGGAGGGAGGTTAATGGTCATTCTAGCAGGTGCCATGATGTTCTTACTCTTCAAATTGAACTCTGTTTATATGATCATTCACAGAGGTAACAGTGAGGGCAACCAATACGGACACGGCCTCCACAAATAGTGCACTAGTGGAAATAATCCATTTGTAATTTGTCTCTGGACATTTCTGTCTTTTATAAATTGGTGCGATCACTGTCCGTCTTGTAAATGCCCAAATGTCTGCCAAGTTTGAACTCATAGATGATTTATTATCATGTGACACAAGTGTCTATTAAAAGAAATCTTGGACTTGACAAATGAATTATTTCCTGACAAATGTAGCTGTTTTCAATCATCAATCTGTTCATCACATTGAGTTCATGTTAGTATGAAGTTTTCTCCGACTCTTCTCTTAGTTAATAGATGTGTAACATAATGCATTTCTATGGAGCAGTGTGAGTAATGTACTTACTGCCATCGACATGTTTCTGTCTGCAGTATGCAAGGAGCCTCCGTACAAAGTGGAGGAGTCGGGCTACGCAGGCTTCCTCATGCCTATTGAGGTTTACTTCAAGAACAAGGTGAGAGCGGGCCGGACACTCGCAGTAAACTGCGTAGTTGCTTTATTTATAGAAAAGATATTTAGGCTGTGGGGAAAAAAAATAGGAAGTATAGCTTTTAGGAAATACACATTATTTGGGCTTCAATATGGGTTGAGTTGTGTAAATTGTTGTTTACATGTTGTGGGTTTTTTATTTAGTACTTGTAAACTTCACTGAAATATTTACAGACTGAAGGAGGCCAGTCTGGGTTTCTATGAGGGAAACAGGTTTTTCCTGCAGAAATGTAGCCGTGTTAACCATAACTTAATAAAAGAAACTGGTTGTTCCTTTTTACATGTTTGAAAAAAATCACTGTCAGATCACTGTGAGTGCATGTAGATTGTTTTAGTGAAATGATGGTTTAAAACTCTCGTTTGACCATTTTCTTTGGACTCACTCTCCAGTAGGAGTTCTTAAATAAGCACTCAGTCGATCAGAAAGCACGATTGTGTTAGTAAAACTTTTATGCGAGGGACATTTCTCTCTTTAAGTGAGAGAAATAAAACGAGCACACACTATTCTATATTATAGAACGAATGATGAAAGAAGGAAAGACCCGCTTTACTCTCGTTATGAGAGGACGATGTTCAAGAGGTATGTGCACGTTAGTGTACCATCGTCTCCTGCAGCTCTTTGTAATATCATACCTCTGGACTGCACCCAAAAATGTTACATCATCCTCTTCAACTTATACATTATACTTATACATCTGTCAAGAAGGTCAAGAAAATACCTTAAAGGCAAACAAAAGAGAGTGTAAATATCAGCACTTCTGCATTTACCAGAAGACATTTTTGTTCATGAAATCTCTCACGTGTGTCTTGGTGCGTTTTCCTCGTCTTTAATAGTCCACTTTCCTACAGCTTCTCTCAGGAATGTTTGTTGATTCTTATCAGTGTGTTTTCGCCGTCTGTGTTATTGACTTCCTGGGTGATCGTTCATTCATTCAACATTTTCCTTTTGTTGTGAAATATGTCTGTAATACAGAAAGACAAACGCAAATAGCTATTTGTCCCACGTGCTGTTTGAGGAAGTTTAAAACAGTTTATTTTTTGTCATGCTGTCTTCAGGAGGAGCCAAAAAAGGTGTGTTTCAACTACGACTTATTCCTCAACTTGGAGGGCAACCCACCAGTCAACCACCTGCGCTGTGAGAAGCTCACCTTTAACAACCCCACCAAAGAATTCAGGAGAAAGCTGATCAAAGCTGGCGGGGTGAGGCTGACTGACACAGAGGCTGGTTCACTGCACTGATGGCTAAATGATTGACTAGAGTCAATAGCAGATGCTGTTGTCAATAGTACTAAATTAGTAACTACCACATAATGTATTATATCATAAGCTGTGAGGTATGAGCTGGTTCTGGAAGTGTTTTAATCCTCAATGCAACGTATCTGCAGCGCTTGAAGAGTCTTAAAGCATTTCAGTTTCCTCAAAAAACCTATTAAAAAGTCTTAACTGTTTTTTATACTGATGCCTCTATATGACCTACATAAGTAAACGAGACTATCAGCGAGGAGATTGGCCGTTTCTAGTTATTTTTAATGCTCCTCATCGGTGCCACTGGGTCGGATTCTGGTGAAATCAAATGAAATCATGCAGGGTCAGCAGAAACCCCTTCAGCTCAGACTCCAGGCAGGAGTGACCATCCCACCTCAGACAGACACAGATTTGGCTTCGCTAAAATACTGCAATACCCAAAAGCCTCATCCCCTGTTCCTATGGAGAAGAACCAGGTCAGAGCGGTATCAAAACTTCGTAGTTGAGTTTGTGAACAAAAATCTAAGATTGACCCCGAAGCGTCGTTGATAAAGTGAGTACAAGTGATGGTCCGTGTGCAGGATCAGTTCTTTAGCTTCTGCTCACAGTTATTTTAAGGATTGAATGTTTCTTGCCGAAGTGCACATTGGGAGTCGTTTATGTACCTTTTGATTTTTCTGTTCTAGAGAAACTGATATGTTCTAAAACAGTTGTTTTTATATTGATGATTCAAGCCGTAGACGTTCTCTAACTGTGAGTCACCTAACCTTGTCTGGATAAAAGCCCGATTCTGTCTGCAGTCAAAGTAAACACAGCTCCGTAACTGTCTTATCTTTTTAATTTCAGGTATTGGTGGTTCCAGAGGGTGCTGAAGCCGTGTCGAGGCCCAGTCCAGACTACCCGATGCTCCCCACAATCCCCCTCTCTGCCTTCTCAGACCCCAAGAAGACCAAGACCCCTCATGTGTCAAAGGTTGGTTGAATTACCAACAAGGAAATACCATCTTAGTTATCTCAGTAGCTCAGCACTGTCAGCTTGCTCTTCATGTGGAGTATTTAACCAGAAAGTGTCACAACTCCGTTGAACATTCCAGTCAATTTCTATTGACAGGATAGAGGGGCAAATGTCTAAATGAACGTGCAGAATCATTGTCTTGTGCTCACACTGATTCAGGCTTTTAATCACAGCCAGCTGTTTTTGAGCATCTGCATGCAGAATAACTCGGCCAGTTTATCTGCCACGAGACGGGACATCTATCGGGAGAAAACAGGAAACTGATCCGGTTACGTTTAACATTGTTGCCACAGTTTTGGTATTAAGCTTTAAGAGACCATTACAGACCATTTGAGAAATATCTCAACAACTGTCAGATTGATTTCCATGAAATTTGGTACAGACAGTCTCAATCCCTAAAGGATTAATTCTACTAGACTTTGGGGATTCCCTGACTTTGCCTTCAGCACCACCATGCGGTTGACATTTGGATGGTTTATGAGCAAAAATGAATGACATTCCCATCAGCCTCAGCTTACTTTGTGTTTTGTGCCAATTAGCAAATGTTAGCATGCTAGCACGCTAAGCAAAGGTGGTGAACATGATAAACATGCTAATGAAATTCAGCATTTAGCTCAAAGCACCACTCCAGTCTGACAGAGCTGCTAACATAGCTGTAGGCTCAACTGTAGTCTGGTTATTGTGTAGAGAAGAAGGTTTAATTAGTTTTTTTTTTAGACTGATTACTGAGAGAATTGTTTTTGCTGAAGTTCACACTGACCAAAGTGCTTAGTTTGACATCTCCTTCACAGTAAATAATGTGATTACAGCTCGGACTAGATGGGCAAAACCATGACGAGGTCTTTGTGCTGCTGAGTCCGGCTCCTTTAATGAGACCTTTGGCTGAGTGCTTTAAGAGTAAATTGTCGATGACGGTGCTTTTGTTTTCTCTCTCTCCAGGAACCCAGCAAAGAGGGAAGTGGTGGCAGCAGCAAAGGACCCAAACCGCACAAACTGACCAAGGAGCACCGTGAACGGCCCCGAAAAGACTCTGAGAGCAAAGCCACATCGAAAGGAGACAACGACAGAGATGGAAGCAGCAAGAGTGGCCGCGATCCTTCCTCTTCCTCTTCTTCAAAAAAGCCGTCAGAGATCAAAGTGAAAGATGAAGTTAAGGTCCTACCCAAGGCTGCCTTCAAGGAGCCTAAACTCACCCTGAAGGAGTCGAAGATGGAGGGCATGTCCCCGAAAGGAGGGGGGGCTGGGAGTGGAGGGGGTGGTGGTGGTGGGGGTGGCGTGGTGGCAGGCGTGGGAGGTGGTGTGGTGGCAGCCGTGGGAAGTGGCGTGGTGGCAGCCGTGGGAGGGCCTGCAGAACCTAAAGTCCCAGGGAAACGACCCTCCACTGTCGAGTCTCCCAAACCAAGCGCTAAGAAGCAGAAGAAGGGCAGCTCAGAGGGGCCCAAGGGGCCGAGTGGCGGGGCCTTCACAGGGACTTCTCCTCGGGTCTCCTCCTCGTCTGCAGCCAGCCAACCGTACGCAGAGAAGAAGCCTCCTAAGGAAAAAGGTCGCTGGGCCAAAGGCAAAAATGACACACAAGAGCCAAAGGAACCCAAGAAACTTCCAGAGTCGGAAGAATCGAATTCAGAGGATGAAGCATCGTCCAAGTCAGAGGTACGTCGGTTCCCCAGGAGTGCTGTTGGATAAGGATTGTATGATGACATTCATTATGATCATTCATTATATTTCAAATTTAGGGCTGCAATTTGAGATCAGTATCGCTCAATCTGCAGATTATATTCTTGTTTAATCGGTCAGAAAATAGTGAAATGTCTGTTGCAATTTCTGAAAGCCCAATGTAACATGTACCATCACATAAGACGAAGGAAAGCTGCAAACCCTCACAAATGAGAAACCTAAATGTATTATTTTGCTCTTATATTAAAATATTTGCTGGTAAAGTCTGTCAGTTGATTAATTAATTAATCAACTAATTATTTCAGCTCCAGTTTCCATACATGCTAATTTCTTATCTTAACACGACTTAATTCATAAAAAGACTTGAAAGTATTTTGAGATTCGGTCTCATTTAAATCCATACTCTTTGATCTTGAATGTTGTTGATGTTTCCCAAAAATCGAGTCTGTAAAGAACAGAACAATAATCATGCTGATCCTGAACTCGGGTCTCATCGAACCATTTCTCCTTTTTGTCCCATTTCTTTCATCCGTTGTTTTCCTTCTCGTCATTATCTTCTTCTTCTTCTCTCTTACAGCAGTCAGCCCCTTCCAGTCCTTCCAACTCCAGTTCTAGCTCTGACTCCAGTTCAGATTCTGACTTTGAGCCGGGTCAGAAACAAGGGCAAGGTAGAGAGTCCATTCGCCTCGTTACGTCGCAGAGATGAGCGTTAATGCTAAAGGGTTTTCTGGAGTTAACAGGTTGATGCGAGTTATCTTATAGTTTGTGTGATTCTGTCCTCCTCTTCCAGGCCCCCTTCGATCGATGGTGGAGGAGATCCAGTCAGAGGAGTCGGATGATGACGACAGCAGCTCGGAGGAGGAGACGCCCATCAAGACCAACCCCCCCAACCGCGACTCTCGGTCAGTCTCCCTGAAGGCCTCTTTACATGTTTGGTCGTCAATCAAAAACAGTGCTTCATCGCATTGTGAGACAAGTTCAACCCTGCTCCTGCTTAAACACACATTTACCTCAAACACACTTTGCATGTTGCACTATTTTCCCTGCCTGCGACGGAGTCGACACTTTTCGGCGCACTAGTTTGTGACGTTTCTCTAGCAAAAATCAGCTGAAGCAATTAGCATTGTATTTTCCATCCACGACTAAGTTGGTAGCATCTCAAAACATCTGGTGGCACTAATTCTCCAGCAGCATGCCATAAGACCATTGCAGAAGAAGACGTAATCAGATGACGTCATGAAAAGAGCACCAACCCTGAAACGTCTGAAAAGGATGTGAAAAGCCTGATGAATATATGACATTTATGTTCGTTTCACATATTCCGTTGAGGGCCATACAACCTCTTCGTCGCTCTCTACATATCTGATGTTTTCGTCTGACGCAACTTTTCAGTGTGTAGGCCACATGCTTCATGTAGGTCATGACTATTGCATTTCGCTTTTGTTGATGCATACATTCTCCACCTTATGTTTTTGTGATATTCAAACTTTTTGTCTCTCAAATTTCTTGCGTTTCCACTTATTATTAAATTAAAAATGATCATAAAAACAGGTGGATGGAACTTTCTGCTTGCATCTGTATTTGCAACAGTTCAACTGGCTTTATCACACAATCTGACATTACTCACAATCGACACCGTGCAGACTGACGCAGATTTGATTAGACCTATTATTCTATTAGATGTTCGTTCTGTCCCTGCCGCACCTGTTTTTTTGTCTCTTCTCAATATTGTTTACTCTTGTTGGTTTTCAAATGATGTGTCTGTTTGTTAATCTGTTGCGTCTTCTTCACTAAATTATATCAGACTTAATATTGGCAGCAAATAATAATTATAATCTGGGACGCACACACCCAAGGACAATGCTAAGCAGCATGCCAATGTGATCTGTCTATGTGTGATTGACCTCTGACCTCGCCCCGTCAGACTCAGCCTGGACAGCGAGAGTGACAGCAGCGACGGCTCGCACAGTCTCAGTCGAGACCCCGCCCCGCCTCCGCAGAAACACAGCTCCTCCAATAACAAAGTGAGTCACACAGACCTCGTTTTACTGCCTGCTTTTTTTTATGTATTGACGGGGATGGAAATAGTTTGACCAGAAAATAAACACTAAAACCGAACATGTACAGTTTTATTTATTCTTAACAATATTACTGAGTTTGTCTTCGTCCAGTATTCTTCAGTGTTCAGCTGTCAACATAATCCTCGGCCAACATGAACAGGACTTTCCTAAATCATTACGTTGTGTATGTTTGTGGTTTTGTGAGTAAAATTGACTCAAGAAATGTATTTTGTGTGTTTCGATTAAAAGTAAAACAGTCCAAGACATTCGTTTTGAATTTTATATTTTTAATGTCTTGGTTCCTGCCCAACATAAAAAGCAGAAACACATTTAGCAGACTGATGACATGTAAGAGGTCTGTCTGTGTCCCAGATAGTCTCATGGTCTCACATCACTGCCTGTCTCTCTTCTTTGTCTTCCTCCTTTCCTTTTTCCTTGCTCTCCTTTTCTGCAGGTTTCAGGCAGAAAGAGTCCAGACTCCTCGTTTCGCTCAGAGAAGGTGTTGAAGAAGGGATACGACAAGGTAGGAAGGGTAAATCAAACTTTTTTTTATGCTTTTCCTCACATACACATACACACGCGCAGTATTTTGTCCACATTCAATGAGTGCATTGATGAATTCAAGATGGAGTCATGGACAGTGAATTAATCCAGATGTGCAGACAGACTCTGGCCTATGAACCCTTCAGTGTAACGAGATGATTCATTAAGTGACTGATCCTAAATAACTCCTCCACATTAAAACATATGGTGGAAAAAAAGGTTAATTCCCACAGAGATTTAAATTCAAAGGAAGAGGTCTACTTCATAACATTGAATAAATGGACCATAAACACCCCCTTAAGCTAAGATTACAATCAGGCAGTAGCGTTTTAGAAAACCAGCAGTTTTACCGTTATCCTCAAATTTTGATGATTTTGAATCCAAAATATTAATTTCACACTTGCCTCGTATGGTTTGGTGTCCTGATTATCTAGTTAGCTAAGAGATCAGGTTAGATTACATTAGATCAGATGGATCTTTTTGAAAACAAATAATGCATAAAGAAAACAATAAAACAAACAGTAAACCTATACTGCAAATTCTAAGTAAACTAAATATCTAGTAATGTAAATAATATAGTAGTAATGTAATTAGGACATGCAATGGGTGAGGCAGATACATTTCCCCCATGTTCATATAGATTTCAGTCCAAACGTAACGGCTCTATGACTCTTCCATCTGTAATGCTATACTGACCATGTTCTCTGTACCCTCTGCAGGCCTACACAGAAGAACTGGTGGACCTCCATCGCAGACTGATGGCTTTAAGGGAGCGTAACGTCCTACAGCAGGTGTGTGTTCATGCCTCTGGTGTTGCTTGTTACTGTCATACAATGAAATATGATATATATATATATATGGCATTATGTCTATCAAAATGATTACTTACTGGAAAATGTAATGGCACCAACTATTTCATCAATTTTATATGAATATAAAACCACTGAAAGAATTTGATGCATACATAGAAAAACCAATGACTTGCACTTTTAAAAAGCATATATATATTAAGTTTCGCCATGAATAATGTGATCTGAAGCACAGTAAATGTATTTTATTTTAAATAGGTAGGTGGTAGTTTTAGTAATATTAGGCAGTAATATCCAGACGTCATACTTGTGGGATTGTTGCGACAGTGGATTGTGCAATTAGCCGGCTGTTGATTGTGTATTTTGTGGAGTTGCAGTCGGCACCATCAGACCTGAAGCAAACACCGTCACTACTGATAGTTAGGAGGCTCATCGTCTGAACTTCTGAAAACTGATCTTTTTTTTTAATCCGTTCAGCCTCACACACAACATGCATGTCGTGCACACTGTGGCAGCTGCAGTACACAGTACACACACACACACACACACACACACACACACACACACACCATGTCGTCGGTGTGGAAGGTCTTTACTGTGAGTGGAGACGTGGAGGAACAACCTTAAAAACATTTGCTACTACTTTTTGAATTTCAGTTTTCTTTGGAAGAAAAGATTAAAATATGTTTCTGTATGTAATAATTCTAGGCTTTATCTGGCCTACTGGTTTTCTTTCATTGTTATTTAAATGGTGATACTTTGACTTGTTGAACCATGTACGCATCTTTTAATATATTGTTAATGTGACCTGAAGGACAAGATGATTATGCTTAATGATAATTGATCGCTCCTCTCTCAGATTGTGAACCTGATTGAGGAGACGGGCCACTTCAACGTGACCAACACCACCTTTGACTTTGACCTCTTTTCACTGGACGAGTCCACCGTCCGTAAACTACAGAGCTACCTGGAGGCGACGGCCACGTGACAGGAAGTGGACACCGGCGCGGGGAGACCGGCCTGTGGATTGCGTCGGCGGAGGTAGACTTGCCACCGTGTCCCCTTTTTTTTAAAGTAGGGGACGAGAAGCCACATCATGTCGCAGCTGTTTCACAGGCCTGACTGAACCATTGAACAACTACCACACAAACCGAATCACACGAACAAACACAAGCACACATGAAGACACACCGCCTTCACGTGACACTGGGGAGGAAAACTGAAGGAGGTGGTCGAGGAGGTGTGGAGGGGAGGGTGGAGGAGGAGCGGCGTGGCTGAACTCAGTCCTACAGTCAGGATTTTCACTACACATGTCTTTTTTTTTTTTGAGTCTGTGCAGAGCTGTGGTATGCACCCCACACCCCCTCCTTCACCCTCCTGCACTCCTTCCTTTGCAAACCCAATACTTCCCCTCCTCCTCTTCCTCCCCCCTTCACACGAACACTCCTTACTCGGCAGAACACTTCAGTCCCCTTCCCCCTGTTGTCAGCTGGAGCTCATTTCTCTCCCGACATACTCTTTGATTCGTGTGTGTGTGTGTGCGTGTGTGCGTGTGCGTGTGTGTGTGCGTGCATGCGAGCGCTGCTGAGGTTTAAGAGATGTTATCTTTGTGGGTACCGACTTCTCTTTGTGCGTGAAGCTCGAGCACAAACGACAGCTGGTTTCCCTCCTTCACACACACAACAAACAAATATCAATTCAGGTAATAATTTACTTTAACTCCCCCTATTCATAAGCAGTATATAAACATTGATGAATGGTTTACACAACACACTATAATGTAGTGGTAAGCAAATGTAAGTAAGTATACTACCAACCTCCTCCTATGTTGAGGTTGGTTTAGAAACTGATAATGAAAGACAATTAAGTAAAAAACAAACGAAGTATTGTTCTACCTTAATAAACACTTTAAATGTCCTTATACGTGCTTATAACCACATTACATTGTGCTATAAACCCTTTTTAAATATTTGCAGTGCTTATAAATGCTAAATAGAAGGGGGGTTAAAGTAAAAGGAACCTAAATTCGTGCAGGTTTGTCTCCCAGGTCCTTGCACTTAAAGCCTCGGACCATACTTACCGTGGACAGCTGTACATGAAGACGCTGAGACTGTGCTGTGTGTGTGTGTGTGTGTGTGTGTGTGTGTGTGTGTGAGAGACTCTGTTTTGGATGAGGTTTCTCTGTTGTCTGAACATTGAGTTTCCCCCTCTACTTCCTCGCACTGAAAGCTGAGCCCTGACCTCCTACCAACAGCCCCTACCCCTCTCACTCCATCCCTCCTCCTCCCTTATTCTCATATCGGCGTGCATGAAAGGGCTCGACTGCTCGCGGCCAGAGCAGTGGAGGATCACTCCTGAATTGCCTTCTAAGTGGTGGGTACTAGGGTTAGGGTGGGGAGGGGGGTTTCAAAATCCGTGAAAAAGTAGCCATACTCGTCTCCCAGAATCCAAAAATAAGGAAAAAAAAAAAAAAATAGGGGCCACGCTTTTTTTACATTTTATTTTTCTACAAGTGCATTTTGTGTATTTATTCCCAGACTGCGGTTAAGATAACCTGTGAGCTACGAATGTAAATCGCTTTTACTTTTCTACGGCTAGCAACAGCCCCACTCTAGTGCCTTTTTCTGCGACTTGCAGTGTGAGGGGGGGTGTACACTCTGTTAGCCATGGTCACACAGATTGAAATACCCCCCCACTCCCCCCCCCCCCACCCAATACTCCCCTTGGGGAAACAAGTGTTATATATGTGTTATAAAAGGATGCCTGAATATCCAGTATTGTCTTAATGGCTTCCATCCCTGCTTCTCTTTTTTCCAGTGTCTCCGTAGGCTGTTGACATTTGTGTTAATTAAGCCCTCTAGAAGTTTAAAGACCACTATTTCCCCCCCCGATGGTGGCCATTTATTTTATGTTCTTGCTTTCTGAGATTAGTTTCATTGTTTTAAAGAGGATGCTTCAGGTGACTGTTTGGTAGTTACTCACATTGATTAGCTCAAGTAGCCGTTGCTTCAGCTGTGTCGTGTGTGTGTCGGGAGACGTTTGTTCAATAGAGTCGGCGATCCCTCGTCAAGCGGTTTGAAGTATTTGATGTTGAAGCGTTTGATACCAAGTAGCCAGGCGCTTGAAGAGCATCAGCAGAGGGCTCGTAGGCAGACCAATAAGCTGAAGAAAACCCTACTTGTGTTTTCTTTCCCTGAATATCTGAACTGTATCTCTCTGCGGGGGGGGGGGGGGGGGGCTGGCTGCATCGTGAAGCAAGATCAGTGGGTCTCACTGATCCCTTTAACCCAGACTGACCGATCCCACAAAGCTGGCTCACTTTAACCAGTTTAGACCACCAAACCTGGCGCTTCACAGAAGTTTCGCTCTAGAGGATTACATCAAAACCTGCAAACGATTCGAAATAATGAGCACAAAGAAACGTTTACACTCGGGTAGACTCACTCAGCTTTACATGCTATCTACATCAGACATTTAAGATATTTTAGTAGCACAACTTACTCTTTTAATTTGTATTCTTTTATTATTATTAACAGTAGAGCGGTTCATCATCAGTGTCTAAAGCCCAGCAGATTCCCACAGTGCTTCTAGCGTGAAACACAAAGCCGTAGTTATCAATGTTGATTAACATTTACAGGTGCGTATAATTAAACTGAAATTCTTTAATTGGTACAGAGTAGGCCATTTTGCATTAATGATCCATTTATACAACTCAGAAGAAGATAAAAAGACTTCAACACAGTGTTCTCTGGAGGCAAAGTGACGACCATAAATACAAACAGACAACCACTAATATCATCTTCATTAGAAAACAATATCCACACACTAGTAGATTAAATATGCATGTTAAATCCATTATTTTTAACATCAGGACACATGCGAGTGCATTATTGCACTCTGTTTCAGTCACTTTCCAAAGGAACTAAATGCCGACTGCTTGAACCCATGGTTAAGTTATATTACCTGGCGAGTCAGTGTAAAGCTGAAGTATTGTTATTGGTTGTATGTAGTTTTATATACCGTAGGAGCAATTTAACTGCAATTAATCTGACTGGATCTATGTTTCAGGTATCCAGATGTTTGACCTTTTTCAAATGGATACCTGCCAGCCAATAAGAAGTATCTTTTCTTTTCCGTGGAATAATGAGCAGTAGTTAAGATGCGTTTCCCTAAACCACTTCATGTACACATTTACTCTCAATGTCTTTGTAGCAGAAACGGTGTAACTTTATAGTCGGTTTATCAAGAGACGTTTTTTTTTTTTATCTCACTGAATATTACTTTTTGCTTCTGCGCTGACAAAATGTCCTCAGAGATCTAAAGTTGTATCTCATGATTATCAGATGGGCTTTGTGTTACGCCTCTTTAATGTAAACAAACTCCGACCCACTTTGGTTAATTGTGAGTTAACAGAGCCACGAGCCAGCTTGGTGAGACCGGTTTCCAGGATCACCGGTGATGTGAAGCCAGAAAACCCCAAAGAAAGCCAGAATGAGGTGAACTTGCTTCTTGATTCAGGCCCCTGTTGTGTTAGTTCCTGTGGCCCCTTTAGGCTCCACACACACACACACACACACACACACATCAGCCCACTGTGGTACAAACCTTCAATGACCGATTCCCTCCCTCCCCTCCTCTTCTTTTTCTTTTGTTCCTGCCGACAGTGTGTTTATTCTGACGCCTCGATAGCTTTAATACTTCTCTTCCTTTTTCTGTTGCCTGCCTGGCTCAGCGACATGTACACACTCCCTCGGCCCTTACTGTAAACGCCGTCTGAGCACGGAAAATGTGTCTCAAAAAAAAAAAAAACTGGATTCCTGCCGCCTTATGTGCCCTGCAGTAACCCCCCCTCCCCCCCCCCCCCCCCCCCCCCCCCCTCCTGCCCTCACTTCTTCCCCCGTCCCACCCTCATTTTTCTCTAGGTGTGCCTCCGTCAACAGAACTTCAGGCCGTGATTACTGAGAATGAACTTTGCAACTTGTGTGAGTGACGTTTGTGCGTCTGCGAGTGTGTTTGTCAGCGATAGGAGAGATTTTAAAGAACAACCTTCCTGTCCTCTTCTCTGTGCATCGATGTGGGAACGTTTGAGTCCTAGTTCATGAACTCTGGCCTTTGACCAGGCGCTCATTCAGTCCCTTGTGGTGGTTGAGAAGGGGAGGTTACGTGGGGACTCGAGAGAAGCCCTACTGTCTACCCACAGTCAATGTTTTATTTATGGACCTCTGCACTTTTGGCTGTGATGACTTCAGTACTTAAGTAGTTACCTGAACTGTATTTTTAAGGATTTTATACAATATTTACATGCAATACGATATGAATTGATTTTTTTATTTTATTTTTTGCCAACCTTTTGTTTGTTTCTTATTTAATTGTTTTTTTTTATTTTGGCATGATTTGTCACTATTATTCACAAAACAAACATGCCCGTTGGATCTATTTTAGGTGTGAAACGTTATGAGGGATGTTCCCTTCATGTTTTGTGTGTCATTATTCTGATGACAGCTGAACACCAAGAAGCAGGTGTAGGAAAATGTTTGCTGGATGAGCTAAACCTCAAAATGAGGACAAAAGGAGTCCAACACTTTGGTTCAGGGGACTGAACTCCTGAGCTAGAACTGTTTTATTTTCTGTGTCATGTCCAGTCATGATTTGAGTGTTTGTTTTCTACTCATTCATAGAAGTCTATTTCCAAACAAAACCGGTCACGTGATTTAGTTATGTTATGATAACTTGAGGCTGAAGAAATGCATCATAGGAAACAATAGAGTTGTAAAGTGGGCTGGAGCTGTTTTCAGCGCTGCTGGTACCGGAAGTAAAGATGCCATTCATTTTACCCCCCCACAGACAGTGTTGCGTTACTCACAGTTGGAGCACTTTTACTGCTTGGATCAACATGAAACTCTCCCGATTCAATCATTAAGTCCAAATTATTAAAAAAAACTGTGTTAGAAAAGACAGTTAGTTAACTACGACTCCCAAGGAGCATTGCGGCCAGAAACATCAAATCAGTGGGCTTGAAATTATATCACAAGCGCCGCTAAGCGCGGGTAGGGGCTAATAATGCTGTTGAGAAGGCTGATTGTATAACATCTTAAATCAGTTTACTTTTCATTTTTGGGTCACTTTTGGATGACTTCCGCTGCGTTCAGTTAAAATGAAAGTTTTACCACCTTTTTAACGTGGATCTCCAATCAGTGTTGATGGTAAATGTAGTCCGTTAAAGAAATAAATTCCCCAGTTTGTGCTATATTGACCCAGAATGCCGATCTCTCCTGATGTGGTGCCGTGCCGGCTGTGCCTACATGTACCAGCATGCATTGCGCTTCAGCGGCGCTTTCGCATACAGCTGATGAATATACAAAATAAACTCTCAAAACTGTTCATGAAGACAATATTCTACTGAAAAATACAACCGTACACCTGAATCCAAGTTTCTCTCTTTCTCTAAACTAAGACGGGCTTAATTGCCTTTTAACTCATCGTGAAACACACTCCATTCAAACTGGACAGAAACAAATTAAAACTCACCA
This sequence comes from Leptoclinus maculatus, assembly GCA_032191485.1. Lineage (NCBI taxonomy): Eukaryota > Metazoa > Chordata > Actinopteri > Perciformes > Stichaeidae > Leptoclinus > Leptoclinus maculatus. The sequence goes on along the minus strand of JAVDOI010000004.1, from coordinate 15,922,036 downwards.
GATCCTTGAGTTAGTCCTTCCACTGTTCCAACAATCATCAACGCTGGTTTGGTCGAAATAACTCCTCAATTCACAGAGTACGATGTGAAAATATGCCGGTTCTATAGCTGTTTCCCCTGCTGTCTCTCTCTGCCTCGCTGCAGCGGCTTGTTACTCCGTCTTCCGAGGCAAAAAGTCCTCTGCACTCAAAATTTGGGGATGCTATTTTTGCTGTTGGAAACTCAACACAATTGAAAAGAACAAGGACATATTTTGAGCGGCGTTGCGCCCCACAGCTACTAAAGCTTGGAGTAGCACTCTGTAGTTATTCTTTCCCTCCAACGACGTCACTGCCACGTCACTGGATGCAGGAAGAAGAGCTTTTTCAGAGAACATTGGCAAGAGCTGCAGGCGTTTCTTACTCCATTGTGCCTCTATGTGGCTCCTCCATTGCAACGACTGCTGAGGCTCATGGGTATTGTAGTACTTAGAGCCGCCTGCCAACCAAAACGACGGATAAAAACACGATTTCTCAGAAATTTAAGTTTGAAATAATTGAAACTGGTGGTCCTAATGTAAACCACTATAAAAGTTACATTTTCCTTAGAGCCCTTTGCTTCTGTGTTGAGCAACATTGAAGACATTAATGAAAGAAAGAAAAAAAAAAGTGCAAATGGGAATCAAGATTGCAGAGAAACACTTCCGGTCCCTTTCCCTTTGCAACCCTGTGCAGGTCTGTTGGAGTGAAACATTTCAGCTGAGACTATATTATATATAAAACATGTATAATACAGCAAAGGTAGAATATCTACTGTGTGGATCTTTAGAGGATGAGGAAAAAGCAAAAATATAGAGCAAATGTTTGCAGATATGTGGAGCGTGGTGGGAGGGGGGCATGTGCAGACGGGATGTTTCCTGTGTCAGTGGTCGTCATAATGTGTCTGTGACAAGGGTACAGGGATGCCTGTATTTATAAAGGTTTGATTTCTTGTTTTAACTCGGGGTGGGGGGGGTGTCTGAAATGTGTTCCTTATATGTGGTCCAAGAAGAACAAACTGGATGTGCAGAACAATTTGGTATTTTTTTTGAAAATAAAAACTTGGCATTACAATGCCACCATGTGGCCATATGATGCAAGTTAACGAGGACAAAACATTGTTATTTTAATGTTATTTTTAATTTTTAAATCATATTATTAATAAAGTCATTAAGTACTGTTGTCCCCGCCTGTGTCCGATCATCATTGACCGTTGTGCGACCCGGTCATGGGTGCGTGTGCAGGGTTCACGTAAAGTTCATGTGATGGTCAATGCAGTCTGTGGGGTTAAAAGGACACGCAGCGGGCCGCCCAGTAATGCTCATGAGGCATTGACCATCTATCGAGGGAATGTCATTAAAGGAGGGACATTTATTGGCGAAGGCTGATAAATAAATTGTACTCTGACGCAGATCCACATTGAGGAAACCTAATGTGGGTTTTTGCCATACATTTATGTCTCTGGGTGTGAGACACCATTGTTACAAATGTATTACCAAGACTTCTGTATGGCAATACTGGATATTTATATGATCTTTCATGTTTTGATCACATACATTTGTCAGGTTATTAAATTGCAGGATAAACCAAGAAACGGTCAGATTCTCATTCAACTTTGCAGGAATTAAAAAAAAATAAAAAATCTGTATTTGGTTAACCGATAAGCCAATCAGAAGGTTAATTGACAACTGTTTTAATGTATTATGTTATAAAATATAATGTGCATTTTTTAAACAATTTTCTGACATTTTATTGGCAAAAAAATCTATTCTTTGAAAAAGTGATCAACTGAATTATCGATAAAGAATATAATCTTAAATTGCGATATAACTTTACATACACAGTGATATATGATTTGACTGAAATAACCCACTCATAAGTTTACCCTTGAAATTTTAATTTCACAACAAATGAACTGAGAAATGTGTCTGAATTTTCACTTTATTGGAAATGACGTGAACCTAAATAATCTGGAATTCTATTTGAGCATCTGCAGCAAACGGTATTCTTGTTGTTACTTAACACACCTGCCTTTAATGAAGCACTAATTAAGAGTCCTGTTAGGATCTTTCACTGCGGACATTTTTACTTGTAATAACAGGAGAAACAGGTGTTGCTTAAAAACATTAATGAGGGCTCCAGCACAGGAAGTTTGAACGTTCCAACTGTTTGCTGTGAGGATCTGAGGTCTTTTCATACTTTCAGCTTGTTGGTGAACAACACAAAGACCCTCAGCAGCTGTGATGGGAGGTAAGTAACTGTCATTACTCTGAGCTGTCAAAAAAGTCTGGTTGAAGCATTTCTGAAGTTGTGTTGACTGTTTGTTTTAAGGCTGTGGGTTTGTAGTAGTATTGTATTGGACTAATCGCTTTGTTTGTTTTTTATAGTGTAACGTAATCAAATATACTACAACAGTACTGTGAAACTTGAGAATTGAGGCAACACAATGGCTAAACAGCCTTAGCATTGTGCAGGGGCAGTGATGATAGCAACTACTCACTGTGCTTAAGTACAATTTTTACTTTTACAATTTAAAGTACTTTACTTGAGTATTTCCATTTTATGTCACTTAATACTTTTACTCCAATGTATTTTAATAGGAATTATTGTACTTTTTACTTAACTATATTTATTGAGAATTTTACTTATTTTGCAGATTCAGATAAATAATGCTAAATATAATCAACTCATAGATAGTTTTATTATACATTAATACAAAACCTTATTGCTCCCTGGGAAGAAATTCACAAGCAACCTGTCAATATGTAAATAAATTAAAATCAGCCCCATTTTTACCAGCTGATGTGCACATTAATGCATCAATTATTATAATTCAATAATATACAATATTTTGAAATAGGACTCATTCTGCAAAACGGGTACTTTTAACATTTGCTATATTAAGTACATTTTGAATGCTTGACTTTTTATGTGTAACAGTATTTCTATATTGTGGTATTGCTACTTTAGTAAACGATCAGATTGATCGAGATACTTTACATTCAACAGGCCTCACACACAGAAATGAAAGCCGGACAGAATAACGAGTTCACATTGGCTTATTCAACTTTTATTCCGTAACTGATCAAACACCCAACATTCACGTACTCCTTCATGCATATTTCAACCCTGATATTGTCAACACCAACAACAACAACAGCTCTTTCAGGTCAAGTAAATCCAGACACACTGAATCACCGTCATATCCTGATTTAACTTTATACACGCGTGTACAAATTGCTCGGTTTACCCTGAACTTCGGTTACTTTGAGCAAACCATAACCGCCAAACCCACCTTCACTGTGAACTGCTAAGAGTACTACGAATACCTACAATATGCTTATTATATACATAATTACTTCATATACAAGACCAGCTCTTTGGAGTACAAACTTTTTCTTTGAAGATGTGTGAAACGTCTTCAAGGAGGCTAAAGACATGGTCTTTATTGAGTGCAATAAAATTATGCATGACATTTCTGGGCTGCTGAAGAAAAAAAAAAAGTGAACGATGATGATATAGGCAAAACATATTTACAATATTCCACAAAAATCACAGCAGAAGGACTGTTGGAAAACATTTCAACAGGACCAGGCAGTTGTGTAATGGTCAGAATACAGAACAACAGAGTCTGACTTTACAATTACAAAAGGCAATAGATATGGCTTCAATGACGTGTTTTACAGCATGACAAACTAAACGTGGATGCTAAGTTATGAGATAGATTTCAATACCTTTCTAACTGCAACTACCTCTGCGGAAAACGTTGGCTTTATTTGATAACATGTACAAAATAAATGATTATTTTCTTTGAAACCCAGCTGACAGACAAGAAAAAAAAAAAGACCAAATACATGTAAAATGCCAGTAAATATTTGCATATGATTAAGTTAAAAAAACAGTCTTTCCTAGAAACATTCTTCGTTTGAAGCTCATGTAAACTTTGGCAAATCAAAAATAAATTAAGAAAAACATATTGAAACAAATTCTTTAAAAACATCCTCAACTTTTTGGGGATTCTGTCTCTTACCTCAAGCAATACAGTAAAATAAACCCAACAAATGTCCTTACATACAGCTGCTGCTACTTCATGTATCGGATATTACTGTTCATCCCAGTAATCCAAATAAGTCGACCTCGACTTATTGACATCTTCAAAATCATAAAGCTATTTTACAATGGCTTCTTATTTTCAGCACAACACCTACAAATGTAAACGAAGACAAATGACAAAATTGAAGGCAATCAAAACATTTTTACAAAAGAAAAATGGCTGGATTAATGAGGTGAGGTGTGTCTGCATGTTAACTCAGACAGTCTGGATCTCCCTGCAGGTGGAGGAGCAGCTCTATTTGGGAGGCAGCGGGTTTTCGGGGGTCGTTGGAGTTGCCAGCTCCTTATAAAAGTTCTCAATCTGCTCCTTGTACATCTTCGCCACCACCGGCCTCTTCAGCTTCATGGTAGGGCCTGTGGAACAAGTGAGGAATTCATATTGTTAAACTCTTAAAACTAATCGTATCACTTCCTAAAACTATAGTTTAAACTGTTGCAACCTAGTTGCTTTGTCCTGTGGATGTCATCTACACTCCACTACAGGTCGTTGTTTCTGAGGTTTAACTTGAACCTGACTGCCGACTTGGTCAAAGGTTTGAGTCCAGATTATTATTATTATATGCCGTATGGTCAGTTTGTCAGTATTGTAAGTCACTCTAATTTAAGCTAATGCATTTGACTCTTAATAATGTGGTAGTTTTAGGAAGAAAAAAAAAATCAAAGTTCTGCTTAAGACAATTTGGTTTATGATTTCTTTACATTTTTTTCTGCGACTCACGTTTTTAAATTTTAATTACTGATTAATCAGACAATTATTTGTTGATTATACATTTTTTATCTATACAGTAAAGTCAGAAAACAGTGAAAATGCCCATATTGTGTTAAAAAAAAGAAGAGTATTTGTTCTAAAAAGTCTTTGACATGAAGAAAAGACGAGTGAGAGAAAGTTTGGTCTTTTTGCTTGAAAAATGACAATTAGAAAATGAATAATTAACTATTTTGATAATTGATTGTCGATCAACTAATTGTTGATCTAATTGTTTTCTACTAGTTTTACCACCCCAGACATCTATAAATGATTCAAAGGAAACAGTCTGAAGAGGAAAAAAATGACTCTTTTGGATTTAACAACCCATAGAGCCATGCGCCATGTGAGACTTTGTATTCATCTAAAAAAGATTTATAGTTAGAAGAAGACCTTTCATCATAAGTGGCTCCGGAAGGTAATTTGAAGCATTGGACTCTCCATTGTGAATACCACACACTGCAGGTTTAACAAAATGACAGAGTCAATTGTCCTCTTCCTGCAAAATAAAGATCCCCTAGTCAGCACACCCTGCGTTCCCATCTCACTCACCAAGCTCTCCTCCTGGAAGGGAGAAATCACGATCCAGAATGATCCACTTCTGAATGCGCTGAGCGTTGGAGGTCGCCTCCTTGTTGACTCGGTTGATTCCCTCCTGAACGGCGGCGTGGATCAGTCGGTCTTGGCCGCCTGCGATCTCAGCGACTCGTGTGGCGTTGCTGCCCAGCTTCCTGCAGAGCTCAATAGCTTCCGGTGTCAGCTCGTCCTCTGGTTCTCCTGACTCTGCGTTTAGCTGGCACTGGAGAGAAGAACATTTGAAAAGTTGAATTATATCACCTATTATTTTTTTATGTATATATATTCTTGTCCATGCAACTCAAAGCATTAATATATCTACAATTTGGAATTGGGGTCTGTTTTCCTTAAAGCCCTCTAGATGGCAGCATTTGAAAAGCAAACGCTTCACTTTTTTATGCTGCTCCTTTTTCATCAGTTAAGACAAGATATATATATATATATATATATATATATATATATATATATATATATATATATATATATACACAGTAACACAGTATATATATATTGTCTCTTTCTGAGATTAGATAAAAAGTATGATAGGATGTTTACATGGCTCAGATAAAGAATGGCTGACAAGTTCTATCTTCAGTCTCCATCTGATATCCTTCACTCTGTTCGACAGCCTGTTACATCCTGTGTTATCTTCATGGGTACAGTTTCCCTTCTCGTTACGGTGCCCTGCTGTCCTCTTCTTCGACTGTGATTAAAGTGCACAAACAGAACCGTGCTTGCTGGAAGGTTACACCAGGGGCCAGATTAATAAACGATACATATGCACAAAAAACATGCATACGCCATTTCCCACACAAACTGGTATTTATAAAAGAAGTAAGATGTGCACATCCAAACATACCTTAGACCAGATTTACAAACAGTTTACTAAAAAATAGCTGAGGGTGAAACATGGTGGACATGAAATATACGGTGAGATATGTAAACTTATAGTACAAAATTGTTTAGATTGTTTGGAAATTACCAACACAATGAATGAAAATGGCAGACAACAGTGTTATGCAATATGTCAAAGGTGCATTTATAAACTTCATTTTAAATTCTAAGTATTTAATTAGATCTTTATTAACATTTGAGCTGTAATTTCCCTGTCAATGATCTTTACATTTTATCCTCAGTTGTGAAGCTCTTTTGTAAAGACTGATTCTGTTTCAATTTGAGCTCTATAAATGATTCATTGATTATCCTTCTTAATAAATGATTGCGATATCACAGCGAAATCGGCTTCAATGCTCGCTTCCTTATCTCCTTTAGGATAGAGTGCAGTGGACCATCCTTTACAAAAAGAAAGGAGATAATGCCGTCCCCCGTTCCTTGCGGCAGCTACATTTAAAGTGACTATTCGACCGCAGCCCCGGTTTCTGAGACTCACCTTAACGGTGAGCAGCATAGATAGAAACTTCCTCTTGTCTCCGATCAGCATGGCGTTACTAATCAGCGGCACGGCGTCCTTCACAGCATCTTCGATGGGAACAGGAGGGATGTTCTCTCCTCCTGCTGTGATGATCAGCTCTAAAAATCACAGTTAAGTAACATACTTTATTGATCACAGATAAAGAAAAATGTTCCTAGGCTTAGAGATTGTATCTCCTGTAAGTCCATCCTCTTAAAAAGAATATAGAATAAGTACCTTTAATTCTTCCGGTGATGTAGAGGAATCCGTTCTGGTCGTGTTTGCCCAGGTCACCGGAGTGCAGCCAACCCTCTGCATCGAGAGCCTCCTCCGTCTTGTCGGGCATGTTGAGGTAACCCATGAAGACGTGACGGCCCCAGAAGCAGATCTCACCGTTTCCCTCCTCGTCTGGGTTGTGCAGCTTCGTCTTGCACCCTGGGATCTCTTTACCACAACTGCAGGACAAAACAACATTTTCATAATTCACCACGTACTTTTGAGTTGGCTCTGATTTGTCAGTGTAAAGGAAATTCCGCGTGAAATCAAATTGGAAGTGAAAAAAGAGAAAATGTACCTGGTGAGCTTGAAGGCCTCAGGGTTGGAGATTGTGTGAGGTCCGGTGCTCTCACTCATGCCGTACAGCTCATACAGAGGGATGTCTAGGCTGAGGAAGAACTCCAGGGTGTCTTTGGTTATGGGAGCGGCACCGGTGTAGCACTTGCTGCAGCGGTCCAGGCCCAGAGCCTTACGCACCTTTTTGAACACAAGCTTTTTGGCTACTTGATAGCTGAGCGGCGTGCGGCCAGCTGCTCCGCTTCTGAGGAAAGACACAAAACAGCAAGTGTAAGAGTTTTGGTGATCCTCTGACTTTTCCTCTAGTGCCACAACGAGGTGAGCATTTGTGATTGTAAATAAAATATAACAACTATTGGATGGATGCCATACTATTTGGTACAGACATGTTGCCCTCAGGATGAATTGTAAACACTTTGATCCTTTCAGCTCTCCTCTAGCATTTAGCTCAAAGCACAACCTCACAGAGCTGCAATCATTGATGTCGACTCTTAGGTCTTATTATGTAATGACTCAAGGCACCATAAATCCAGCATCCAACAGATAATAAATGAGACACAATGTCATCAAAACATTACAAAAATAGCAGTTTGGTAAAAAGAGAGAACCCAAGGATGGAAACAGGAAGGAGGAGTGATTTAAGCATGTCTAAATGAAGCTGTAATTTAATAACCTGTACGTACTGATTCATTTTGGTCAGATTAGTCTGCAGGCCAACATCTTTGGCCCAGGCAGCCAGTTTCCTGCGCACAGTTGAAGACTTGGCTCCGATAGACTTCATCTTTTCCTGCATCTTCTCCCAGACACGTGGGACGCCCATGAAGGCCGTGGGACGCACTTCCTTCAAAGTGTTTACCAGAGAGCCCTGATTTAGAAAAGAAAGCAGAGTTTTAAACACAAATGGCACATGCAGTTTACAGCTCTCGTGGAGAGGAAATGAGCAGAAAGGTTTAAATCTGCCACCACAATGTTCTTGGAAACTATTGCATGAAAAATAAAAGAGCTTTTCATATCTACTGTCTCACACTCATATGTCCACCCTCAGGCTATACTGATGAATTTGTAGGGGTGGTGATGGTGGAATGAGAGAAGCCTTAAGAAACGAAGAGCCCTGAGAGGCTGCGGCGTAGCATACCAGACGGATACAATCTTGCCATGAAAGGGACACGTTATGGAGAGATGCACATGATTAGTGTTCAAAGATCGGAGATAATGACCATCCACTAAATCGATCCTTTCTGTTTTCATGCTCCTAAACTATGAAATACACTCCATCGTTTTACTCTGGCTTTTTATTTGATATTATCATAATTTATAAGAACTGCGTTTCTTTTTCTATTTAAACCCTGTACATTTTTTGTTCTTAATATTTTAAGATTATCGTTTGGTTTGGTAAACATTTAATTCGCTGTTTTTGCTTGAGTTCTGTACTAAACATTTTGAATCCTCTTTTTGTAAAGCAATTTGGGCTTTGCCTCTGCATGAAAGGAGCTATACAAATCAATATTAATATTGCAAATACTATTTAAATCAAGAAAAACTGCATGAATGTTGATGTCAGCTGCTGATGATTTCAAATCGCCTGTTTTTCCTTCTATGAAAATGTTCAATATTTGAATTTTTATCTTAAATCTCTGCCGTTAATAATGGGCCATATATTTTGTGTGTTTGGTGTGTTTGTGTACTAAACACCACTGTTGTATCTCACCTTCAGTGCATCTGGCTGGGCAAAGTGGGTCGCCCCTCCGACCCTCATGGTGACCCAGATGTCTACCATCTGAGCAGCGACGTGGCTGAGCGGCAGGTAGCTGACCACCAACTCCTGACTGTGAGTGGCGTCTGTCAGACCCACGTGGCGGCAGGTGGAGAGCGCGGTCCATGTTATCTGAGGGCGAGGAGAGAGCAATACATTTAATGAGGTACATTTATTGTTTTATGTATGGGAGGTCACACACAGACATGCTATTTACAAGATAAAGAGAATTACACAAAAACAATGGTGAACGTTTATGACCAGTGTTTTATACCTCCTATAAGTGAACTTTGACGAGAATAAAATACGTGCATGAGATGTTTTTAATTGTTTGAGACAGCCAGGTGCCATGTTTAATGAGTCTATGGTTTAACAGGACTACAGCCATGGGTGGAAGAAGTAGTCGGATCTTTTAAAGAAGCAATACCACAGTGTAAAAATAATCTGTTACAAGTAAAGGTCCTGCATTCAAAATCTTAAGTAAAAGTACATGTGTACTTACATTAAAATACAATTTGAGATGCATTGTGTAAGCATCAATGTTGCAACTTGTAAAGGTGGAGCTAATTTCAACTACTTTTTATACTGCTGGGCAGCTTAATCTAGAATAATACATCCCTTTTTTTTAAAATGTATTAATAACCTGTAACTAAAGTTATCAAAGAAACTCAAAATATCTCTGTACAGTTCTCTGTATTTAAGTATCGTACTTGATTGTACATCGGGTTACATTCCATCACATTATCTGTCCACATTAATTGTCCTCAACAAACAATACTCATTTAAATTCCTTGAGTTGCTGAACCCTACCTGAATAGAAACCTGCCTAACAAGCCGTGTACATGTTTGTACTTAAATGTGAAGGTCTGTCAACCCCATCTGCACTTTTCCCGCTTTACAACTGCTGTCAGCGCCGGGAGACAAACGTGTGACACTTCTCTATCCTCAAGAGGTAAAGAAACACTTGGCTCGTGTAACTCACGTTATCATGGCTGAGCATGACTCCTTTGGGCTGGCCTGTGGTCCCTGAGGTGTAGATTAGTGTGCAGCACTGGTTGGGCTTCTGGCTGGAGACGATCGCATCGAGGGGTGCGTCGGGCTCATCGCGTCCGAGCTCCATGAACTCCGCCCACTGCAGTACACAAACAAAATCACTTAGATGATGCTAATTTAACTAAACTAATCTTTTCATGTTTGCCATGAACAGATTGTGTACTTACGGAGTACAGATTTGGTCTTTTCTCTTTAAGTGCATCTTTGTACTGGATAATAGCTTTCAAGTGCGGCAGCTTGTCTTCAACCTGTAAACAAACAAAGTATAATCCCATGAGTACATAAAGCAGACTATAGTTAATAAGAAGACTACACCACTGGCTGTAAGTATTTAAAACGATTAGAGTTATGTCATTTTAATAAATCTCTATACCGTTCTAAAAGATGCCGCCAATTCACATTTCTGTCTCTTAATTATTGATAGCATTGATGATAAATGGTGGCAACAAAATGGAGAAAAATACAAATCTTCCTCCCCCCCCCGCCTTTTTGCTGTCCTGATCACATCTCTGAGCACAATAAAACCTGCATTCATATCTTCGATTTATAGATGTCAAGTGTTTATATGCAACTCATTCTGATCTCACCTGAAGGATCTTCTGCAGCTGTTTGTGATTCTCCACCACAATGATATTGGCCTTGCTGTTCTCTGCTACGTACTGGCATGCCTCAGGAGAGTTGGTGGTGTAGATGCCAACAGCAAACCCACTACAGCAGACAAAACAACAGTCAGACTTACAGCAGTTTCACTTTTACGTTTACACAGAGTCAGATGAAACTCTGTCCCATTCCTAGTGACAAAAGACCTGACCTAGCAGCATTGCTGTCTTTTCACTTTCCAGCTACCGTACATGCCCTGCAGTCTTCTACTGAGTTTAGAAAACTAAAACTGTGATTCGTCGCATCAGGACCAGTTTGACGAGTTAACCGTAGTTTCAATACAATCCTGTTGTCATGCGTCACTCAGCACTGAGCAGACGGTAGGCGTGGGAATCTGGGGAATCCGCAAACAGTATGTGTACTAATCTTTTGAATAACCAAACTTATTTCCCAATTCTCAATGCACTCTTGCTATCAGCCTTCCAGGAAATTGTCATCGTAGTCATGGATGAAATTGGTCAGACGCCGTGAAAGGTTTTTGGTTACTCAGATGGAATCAATTTCTCAACCCCTTTTAGCTCGTTGAAGGAAGCACAAGCTTTCTGTTTTCTGTTGGAGCCTCCAACTTTAAATATTGATGCAAGCACCGCAGAAGAGGCTTGTGATTACTGTAGTGGAAGAAGTACTCCAATCCTTTTACTTACGTAAAATGATCAATACAACAATGTATAACAACTCCATTACATTATTGTATTTAAAAGTAAAAGTACTTGGACACTGACTCATAGGATTGTATAATTATATTGTTAAATACTGAAATAATTGATGTTTAACAGCATTTTACTGTTTTAGCTGGACTGATATGATTACTGGGAGAGGGAGAAAAGTACATTATTTTCCTGTAAATGTAGAGGAATTAAGTAGTATAAATGAAAGTGCTTAGTTGCTTTCAACACTGCAGTTCATCAGCTTCCTTTTAAGCGTTGTGCTGTCACCTATTAATCAAGATGTATTTCAGCTAAGAGGCTCTCTTGCGAACTCACATTTCAAGTCTTGGATCACACCACTCGGGTATGGAAGACATGCACACATGAACACGCGCATAAACACAGAGCTGGCAATGAAAACGTGAGCGAGGGAACACTGAGCTCATTACTGTCAAATTCAGAGATGAAACTCACCCAGCCAAAATAGCTCCAATGTCAGAGATAAACCACTCAGCCGAGTTGAAACCCAGGATGCCGACACCGTGGTAGCGCTGCAAACCAAGCTGTGTAAACAAAAACAAAAAAACAATAATGATATTGGGATATCCTTCACATCCATTTTCAGAGCCCATTTGTAATTTAGCTGGGACATTGCAGGTAGAGTGTGATCTCCTTTTCCTTCGTGGCTGTTTCTTTGGCTGTGTTCGCTGTTGTAGGGATGAGATTTTACTCCTCAAGTTTAATAGAGAAATTATTCTCTCATGCACGCACTGGAATCAGTGTACAACAAAGTTTGTCTTTATTCCTGAAACATTGGAGGCCACGGCAGCTGTTACTATAGAAACAGATGAATAACACAGGAGACTGGAAAAGGGAACCGATACCAACACTGCAAAGAGTCTTTCACAACAGTAGTTGAGATACAACACGAGGCTTTAAATCTAAAGCTCCACTCGTGCAGATGGAACATCATGTCGCATGTCGAAGGGTGTGGAGGTTTAGGTTCAGGTTAGTGTGTATGTTTAAATGCAGACAGCCACATGTAAGTATGTCTTTATGTGTGTGTACATGACGTCCTGCTGAGTCTCCATGCTGACAAACTGTTACGTTTCACAAACAATGAAGTGCTCTGTGCTGAACAAACAGCTGAGGCCTCACTCACATTTCACCCCGGCTCTTTTGTGATGCGTGACGTGTTGTTTGGATTAGCTTTAAAACAATAATAACAGAAGTTGATTGTTTAAAACAAAAAGGAAATCTTAGACCTTTTGATACTGAAGGGGAATTGTTGCTCAGGGTGAATAGAAACTAAAAGGAGCACACGTGTAATGAGATTACTGTGAGGAATTAATCTAATTAAGCAACACCAATGTTTCCAGCATTGAACCATATTAAACACCAGTCACTGTGTGATTAGTCTTTTTTTTCTCTTTATTTGTCTGGGTTTTTGGATTGTTGGATGAACAAAACCAAAGATATTCAATTAAAGATGACATTTGTCATTTTTTCTGAAAAAGTGACTCAATTAATCAATGAATTGTTCGTATTCTTTATTACTGAGAAGGCGGAAAATAATTAAAAGCAGGAGATTTTGGTGGTGTGTGCTGCTAAAACCCTCCCAAATATTATTGTAATAAGAATAGAAGGAATCGGAATATCTAACTATATCGATGAAAGCTTCATCTTCTGAAATGAGTGTCATTCATACTGGATTAATCAATAGATAAAAGAACCTACCTTAAGGAAACTCTTGGCAGCGGTGCGGCAGGTCTGGTAATAGTCTCTGTAGTTCAGGCTCTTCTGCTGCTCGCCCTCCTTCCAGCTCAGAGCTGTATAGTCGGCAAAGCGCTCCACAGCTGAGATGAACATCTGGTTGATGGTCAGAGGGGTCTCAGCAGCCAGGCCAGAGTCCCCCATCCTCAGTGTCACCTCTGCGTCACCCTGTGACGTCCACAGGCCGAGCCCTCCTGCTGCCGACACCGGAAGGGAGTTTGGACGCTGGGTGTTCACTGGAAGTAAATGAGATAAAAGGTGGTTGAGGGATTTCAGTTTTTCCAAGAAACATGCAGAACTAAACTTTCTGCTTGTTCCTCTAGTTTTCAAACATCCTGCATGTATTGTACTAGAGGAGATGCCACACACCCTCTGGTGCTACGTTAAAATACAAACAAGCTTTTACTTCTGATTAGCTAAATGTAGTTTTCCTAGAAAGCAAATATCACACCATCACACCAACCCTACTGGCTGTTTGGAGAAACAAACGTTCTCACATGAAACACAAAAGGTTATTTTATTTAATAAAAAATAAATAAAAACACAACATGGGGTTTAATTTGTATGTTAACTGTATGCAGCAAAGTAATTGATCAATTTGAAACGATGAATCAGATCCTCATACACGTTGTTAACACACTTTTTTGAAAGAGAAAATAAAAGCAACCAGTAAAATAAAAACTGTTTGCAGAACGACTTCCTGGTTCAACTTAGAGTCACCACACTGGCCATAGCTGTGTGTGCACCCAGTTTCCTGTGCAGTGAGGGAACATTAGCAACATTTGCAGTGCTCTAACCTTAGATAATCTAACTGTGGGCTTGTTTTCAATTTGTCTGATCTTCTTACCGACATGTTTCCTCACCCGTTTGACCCCTTTGTGGCAATGTTGCAGTGTTCGGAGATGTCAACAATCACTTTGGTGAATACAAAATTAACATTATTGATGGCTCGTGCTACAAAAAAAATGCAATAAAAAGATTTTCTTTGATTAGAAACGCATCTTGTGTTTTTTTTTACACTAAGAAAGAAAAGTGTACCATTGCTAGCTGGTTGTTTTCAATATGCAATGGTGTCAAATCAAACAGATGAACTTAATGTTGGTAGAACACAAACAGCTGGTTATCAGAGCTGATGAGAGGGCAGGATGTGAATTTGATGGACTGTACAGCCATAATTCAATTCAAGGACATTTCAGTCGGTAGGGAAAATGTGATTTCAGTTTCTAATCTTATACAAGCAATATAATGACCTATTTATCAGATTAACATCTCCACTGACATGATTTTTCAGGGTAATTATGAAGGTTCTCGTTGTGTAACAACAAATTCTCGGAAAGTACTCGTGCTAGGATTTTCCCTCAGCGACCAAGACAGGAAGGAATGTCAAAGTTCGGACTGGAAAAAGCCGGCAGGAAAAGGGAAGTCAAGTTGTTCTTCTAAAGAATGTGGAGTTCGCTCACTTCGGTTTGGCCCACTTCCTCAGGGGAAAAGGTCAGAGAAAAACCGTGTTCACTTATGCTGACTTCAGCGACTAGAGCCAACACAGCGACTGGATTCAACTTAGAGTATTATCCCAGTTGTCTGTATGTGTATTGCTTATCAAAACTTGAATACGGCTGCACCGCCCTCACGACTGTTAAGAGTTCAGGAAGGGACAAAGAGGGTAAACACATTCACGTCACACTTGACATCACGTGGCTTTTCTTCAGGCCTCACCAGTTTGTGTGTTTGAGGTCTGTTCAGCAGGGACCTCTGTAGCCTTGGTGCTGCTGGCGACTTCATCGTGTGCACCAATCTCCTCATCTCTTTCCCCTGCGGACTCTTCCTCTGAAGACTCACTGAAGAAGGTGAGAGGAAAACACATTCACTTAAAACCGAAAAGTGGATTGTCTCATCCTTGAGGGAAATCAGAGGCAGAAGCCTGAACCTGCTCTGAGTCGTCTGGGGAAAACTTTTGGCTCCCAACACACAAACTCATCATCATCATCAAGTAAAGTTTATCGTATTATTGCATTCAATTAAAGCTTCAAAAGTGATGAAACCACTATGATTACACTAATCATACACACAGTGAAACTGCACGATAACATTATGTGAATTACCACTGAGCGCTGGAGCTCTAACCTGGGTGGTATTTTTGGCTGTTAAAATATAAACATTCATTATCTTATTTGACATCGTGTGACCCCCCTCAGATTCATCCTCTAATCAAAGCTCTCGGGGACATTTGGTGCCACGGTGTCCTGGATATGTTTGTGTGGCCGTACTTTGCTCTGTCCACAATGCAGTCATCGAGGGAGGCTGCGCTGTGTCGTGCACCGCAGGATGACTCCAGTAAGCCGCCTGCTCTGGGAGGCTCCATCACCACGGCTTCAGACGTGGCGGTGGGCTCACACACGGTCACTGAGAGGAGAGAGGAGTCACAGGGCTTGTTAGCTTCTGTATACTCGACAAGCACATCTCTTACATCCACAACATGTGAAGTGAAGGCTTTTACAGATGATGAATAAGATAACTAGATATAAGCCATGTGTGCATACGCAACATAGTATAAGAATATCCCAAAACTGTATCGGGTGCATTTGCAAAAAGGCAAAAACTGTTTCACAAAAACACTCCCCAGGGACAATAGACCTTTTTCATAATGTCTAAATCTAGGAGCAATTTATACTGAGCTCTTCCATTGGTGAGTTAATTTAGTAAAGGGCCGCAACTCTTGTTGAAAATTGTGAAAAATGTCCGTTACATATTTTTTTAAACCCTAGGTAACGTTTCTAAATGCCTTCCTTTGTCCAACCAACAGCCTAAACCGTGAACATATCCGTTTTACATATATACAAAACAGTGAAAGGAAGCAAATCCACACAATTGAGATGCTGCAACCCTAAAATGGTTACAATGTTTGCTTAGGAGTATCAAAATAGTTGCTGACTAATCTTCTGTCAATTGACTTTGAGCTCAATTTAATTAATTTCTGGGTAGGGTGCTTTTTATTTGATAAGAAATCTAGACACACTCTTTTTTGAGAAGATATTTTTTGACGTCTAAAAAGAAAAAGAATTGCTTGGTCTAATTGTGAGACAGTAATGCCAACGTGTGACAGCCGACAGCTTCTAGTACTCACAAGACTCACACCTGAGTGATGTTGGCACCAGGTCACATTACTTTGTAACATTAGCAGTTGTAGTTGATGTTATATTTACACATGCATTCGTGTTTTTCTGTGTGTTTCTGTGTTACTCTGCTGAATTCATACAGATAAAGGAAAACTGTAATCTGCACAAATAAATATCATCCTGACATGTTGTTAACCCTTCTAGCTGACTTTATGAGCTGCTAAACAAACATAGTCTTCGTCTATACTACGACCTGATCTGTTGACAAAATGTTGTTGCATGGCAACAGTGTGGGGAACATGTGGCGCGAGCTGGCAAAGTGGAAAGTGTTGCTGCAGATAACATTGTCTTGCTGCAAATAATGGATTGCTGTGCTTGGTCAACAGAACACCAACGTTTCCATTGCTCAACCCTCTGAACCCAAATTTAAAGATATGAGAGCATAAAAGCCAGATCCTGTATCAATCATCCTGTATCCTTTACATGGTTTTAGAGCGTCTAAAAGGTGATCAGTTTCATTTCAAAAGAGCTGGAGGGATAATCCTTTTCTCCCACTGACATGACATTTCATCACGGGCAACACGTCAAAGCCTCCTAAACAATAAACCATCACCACTCGTCCAACAACAAACACACACACCTCCATGACGCTCCCTCTCATTCAAGCCCCTCTGTTTGGTCATTCACAGGTCTGAGCTGCTGCTGCTGGCCTGTTTATTTAAGGTGGCTGAAAACACATACCAGCGGTTTCGTCTGCCTATTGTGGCAGCAGCCTATCATGACTCGCTTGTCAGGGACAATTGGGCTCCGGGGAGTTCAGAGAGCAGGAACAAAAATAGTTTCTATCACGCAACCAACCACACCTTCAAATAAATGAAAACAGGTAAAATGGCATTTGCCATGTGTGAGCTGTTTCTAAAATAGCAGGAACAAAATCACCAGCATTCCTGAAATTCTGGACTTTGAAGAATCAGTAGTAATCACCTCAAACTGCCATCACTGTTTACTAGTGATCCCACGACGAGCAGCCAGCTGACACCGAGGAGACTGTCAATGAGTCCTACGGAAGCCTAAAGGTCTTTCAGCCAAGATGTGATCTCGCTGCTGCCATTTTATTTGGCTTCTTACTTCCAATACAGCTGCAGATTCCTTAAGACACAGCTGTTAGTGGATGTGGGTTTCCAGCAGTATTAAAAGGGAGTTAAGTTGACAGTGGAGGCAGGCTGATATGGAGTGAACTGGGGTGTGGTTTGGGCAGGCATCCTAAAAGCCCCCCCTTTTTCTTGAAAAAGACCTTGGGCTATTTCTTGCTTGCCCCCTTTCTACATTCCTCTCAACACTGTGTCCATTTTGGTCTGATGAGGTTTCATCACATGAGCTCAGGATGTTTAGATCATGAATACATGCTAGAGATGCGTGCCTTTAAATTATCTCTGGGGTGGCGACCCCCTGCTTCTTACATCAATCGTTTGTCATTAAGGTTACTGAGCTGAGACGTCCAAAGATGAAACTACTGCCTTGTGTAGTAAACAATCGATTTGAGATTTGTCTTATTCCCTTTCCTGCTATGCTGTAGTTTACCGATATCACCCTTGTGATCCCTTTGTGGGCTTCACCTTTACTTGAACTTGCACCCCTTTTTCCCAAGAGACCATGGTTTTGTTTCAACTGTATTAAGTTAATCTGTAAAATTGTCAGAAAATAATGAAAAATGTATGACAGGTGGCGTCTTTCAAATGTTTGATAAACAGAGCAAAACCAAAATATATTTGATTTACAATGATATTAAACAGAGAAAAACAGCAAACGTTCACATCAGAGAAGCTGGAACAAGCAAATGTTTGGCCTCAAACAATGAATTGATCATCAGAATAGTTGCTGATTAATCTTCTGTCACCCAACACATGTATTAACTGCTCTACCACACCTGTCTTATTTTGCTTTCAGACAGGAGGACATTTTTTATGTCCTTTCTTGCGTGGTTTTGTTAAGTTTCCTTGTCATTTGCCACCACAGTTAATGCTCTGGATGAATTATCTGATGGAATAAACACTGCGCAAACTGACATCATTATTGCAACTGCATTCATTAAATCAGGAGAAAATTAAGAATGTAGCAGATTTATGCGCAACAGCAGCTGTTCGATTTAAAAAAGGGAAAATGCAACAGTAGGAAACTTGAACCTTTTTAAGTTTTTTCACTGATTAATGTAGAAGTGTCTACTCAATAAAGACAGTACACAACTATCACAGCCCCATCTTCAGCCAAAAACATGAATGCTTAAAGCCAAACAAGGGGCTCTCCCCAACACAATACCACCATGCCTGCAAACTTCAGTTAGGTTAATCCCTTGTCAAACAGTTCTGACAAAACCTCACCCCCCCTCCCTTCTGGTGTGTCTCTATTGTCATGCATAGTCTCCCCTTGTCGAAGGTACCAGCCATCTCCACTTGACTATCTGAACCTAATGGTGTCGCCCAGAACACAACAGAGATGAACTGGATTTCTATCAATACATCCTCTGAAAGATCAGCGTCCTCGGCCAGATGCTGCCTCTAAACAGTCCCCTGCAGTGGTTTACCACTGGGTGTATTCATAAGCATCCTCAATACACAGCTACCACGTCAAGCTTAACATTTTTTGTCCAGTTTCAAAAATGTGTAAACCAATACAGACATTTATAAAGAAAAGGCTTTAAAGGCACCCCTTTAACATTAGTTGTCATCCGGCAAATGTACACAGATCTGCTGGTTGGGTTACACCCTTTTACAAGCGAGCAGATGTCCACATGTTGTAAAGAGCGACACATTTCACCTCTATTGAAATTTACAGATTACATATTACGTATTATATGACATCTGAGCTAAAATCAGGATATAAATGAACTCTTTAATTAAAACGGTAGAGGGAGTGGTTAAGAATTATAACAAGGGAAATCAGACATATGGCATACAACTTGAGTATGGAGGGGATATTAATCCAAATAGCATCCTTAGTATCAGACATGAAACATACGTACATATAAGCAAGCCGTTTTCTCAGGCATCATTACCAACCTGTTTCTGACCAAACCTGATCTGTCTGAGTGAGAGCTTGAGTTCAAGTTAAGAGGACTACATCTCAGCTACATTAAATAAAACATTTAAATTGAGCTACTCACATTGCATTGCTTGAAAATATTATGTTTTCCCCGGTTTGTATTTCAGGTTTTCTCTGAAATCGTCCACTTTCCCTTATCTGTAAATACTGTTTGCCGGTTAACACACAATAACCCAACAGCCCACCGTTTCTACAACTTGAGCAGCATATCATTCATTTTCAAACAGCAGCCGGCTTAGTTGGTCCCACCCCCTGAAAACCCCACCCAGACCAGGCCAGCCAGCTTCCTCCAGAAACACTCCCTCCCTCCTCCATCATCCAAAACCAACCTGATTGGTTAAAACTGCTCACACCACACAATCCATTTTCCATATAAGGCCACGCAAACCAAATGAATAAGGTGGGGGGAGCAGCTCAGAGGACACACACACACTTGACAGATGATGCTATGAAACTCCAGCCCATCCCCCTACAGAGTTACTCCCCTACACACACACACACACACACACACACAAAACACACGTTGCAGCTATGCTGCTGGGTTACTATCGGACAAACCAGAATACAAGTGCAGCTGTGCCGGTTTGACTTCATGACTTTCCACTGACTGAGATCATTCTTATGCACAATTCAAAGATGCACCATCCATCTACATTCATAAAAATACGACATATTTATTTTCCTCCTTCTTCCAATCTTCCTTCATTTTAAACAAATCTAAATAATAATTATTTTCATTCTAAAATCATTTGCAAATTATTGTCTTGACTTGTCAACTAATCACTTTGTCTGCAAAATATGAAGAAGTTGTGAAAAAATGTAAAATGCCAAATGATGCCCAGTTTAGTAGTTGTTTAGTTGCAGATTAATCAGCTAATTGTTTCAACGTTACAACTTCCCCTAAAACCTTCAAAATAGCATAATACATTACCAGTATAGTACTAAAGTACGAATCTAATTATGCAAGTATTTCCATTTCACACCACTTTAAACTTCTATTTCCATTCCAAAGGGAATACTTTTTCCTCCACTGTAACTATTTCACAGCTATAGTTAATATACTTTACAAACTTCACATATGATGACCTCGTAGAATATGAGGCACTGTTATAGATTCAATTACCCAGCTAGCTGCATATAAAATTGGAGCTGAAACGATTAATCAATTAGTCGATCGACAGAATATTAATCAGCTATAAACTATTTGAAAAATTCGAAAAGTCGATTCTCAAGCAAAAATGTCAAAGTACATTTAAAATGTGAGGATTTGCTTCTTGTGCTTGTCCTAAATTAAACTAAACTGAATAGTTTGGAGGTTTGTCTTATATAAAATAGCTTAAATGAGCTTAAATGAGCTCAACTAACTAAAACAGCATTTATGCATCAGCGATGATAATCACAGGGACTATTTTAGTGTGTTGAGTGTTTTAAATACATTTGTTTTGCTTATAATACTTCTATACTTTTAGTATAACAATAGTAGCATTTTCAATGCAGTATTTTTTACAGTGTGTTATTGTAACTTAGTAAAGCTTCTAATCAAAATATAAACCTTGCTTACTGCATCGCAGCAGTAATAATATATACCTGAACGATTGAGAAAAGAAACCTTTTCTTATAAACTGAATTCATCAACATTGTGACAATAGTACTCGTAACATTGTTTGCAAACCTAGATTTAGCCCTCTGGCTGAAAATCAAAGCTCAGCCCAAGTACACGGCATGACAAGCCAATCCTGTAGTTCTGGTTCTTCTGAGCCATGACCAGATATACAAGGGGCTAAAACAAAGACAGCAGCTCTGGAGAGGAAACAACTGCAGGAAGAGGAACAAAAAGAAATTACCATATCAAATATTTGCTATTGGCAATCGCTATACTTCCACAACTATAAAAATAAAGGTGTGGCAACATGACCCCTTGTAAAGGTGCCTGTCTCTGTGAGGGAAGTGGTATTCACAGCTATAAAGACTTTTCATTTTTACATGCGTAAAGATAACCAGTCTCACTGGTTGATGAGACTAAAAGGAATTTCCTTTACACATTTCCCCTAAACTCCCACCTCTAGAGTTCAATACGTCAAGTAGAGGAGGCAGAAAGCACATTTCCTCCTCAAACGGATTAGAATATGTGATTAAATTAGCCCTGACTCTTTGAAATGTGAAAGCTGACTCTTAACATTTAAGCATCATACCTGTATGTAATAAAATACAATATATATATATATATATATATATATATATATATATATATATATATATATATACTTCCTTTAGTGCTACTTGTATTAACTTTGTTCTATTTTATTTTACTCTAATTTAAATATGTGTTGATTATCTAACTAAATATGTTATGTGTTTGTGGCATGGAGGGGGCTACAACTGAATGTATTTGTGCAATCCTGTATTGTATAATGACAGTAAAGCTGAACTTTAAAACTCTGAGAAAAACACATTCACATACGTTTTGCATTGATGTGTCTGTATTTGC
The DNA here is from genome assembly GCA_032191485.1 of Leptoclinus maculatus. NCBI lineage: Eukaryota > Metazoa > Chordata > Actinopteri > Perciformes > Stichaeidae > Leptoclinus > Leptoclinus maculatus. The sequence continues at coordinate 15,900,013 of JAVDOI010000004.1, read as the reverse complement.
ACATGACATCAATTTAAGCAGGTGGTAATAGTTGATGATTATCTTCTTATTTACTTCATGTGGCTTACTTTTTAAGATCAGTCTTAAAATATATCACGTGTGTAGATGCTCACATCACTGCACTATAGAAAGATCGGTCTCAGCCAATTGCCAGGAGAGACGAAAATGCAGATCCACCACACCACAGCATCACATGACATCCAGAGGCCGGCTGATCCAGTGTACTCATGCGCAAACGCTGAAATGCTGCAGGATGGGTTTAGTGCTGATGCACCCTGCACTGAGGTTATAGTCGGTCAGTGACATCCTCTGTCTCGTCCCACGCTCTGCTGAGGCAGTGCTGTAAGCTGACTTTTTTCTGTTTGATCAAATATCAAACTCCAGTGATAAAACATTTACAGTCATTATCACTAAGTTGACATTATGTTAGCTTAGATGGCTTAGATACCCTAGTACTAAAGTAAATTGACATGGAAAAGACGTGGGATTTGCAGTGGTGGAAGAAGTATTCAGATCGTCTATTTCAGTACATTATTTACAATAAAATGTACTCAAGGGCCTAAAGTTAAATGTTTAACTGGCCACATGCTCCAAGCAAATAAGGGGCAGCATTTCACCTCAACTACTGGCTCCATACACTTACAGTCATCAAAATAACACTGCTATCTTATAATCTTTGCGTGTGGTGTGTAGTCGGCCTATAGTTTACGTTAGCTATCTTTGTGTTTACTGTGACACTAACTGTATGGTCCATGCATTTTTTAATAGTTTGTATACTGGATTAAATCCAAATTGGCAGAAATGAGAAAACGACTCTATTTCTGTGTCATTCTCCCGTCACCAGGAGACTACTTCGCCGGGAGGAGAGCGGTCCATCTACGTTTTGATAGCGAAAATTACAGAAACACCATGTTGTTTTTGAAAAACAACAGGGTGTTTCTGTAATTTAGTTTTTTGTTTCAATGATAAAACAAACTATTAAACGTACACAGACCTCACCACGTCAGCAGTGGGTCTAACCTGTGCAGTGGCTGCAACAGAATTTCTCTAATCCGGCGGGGATGCCCCCCACGATGGGGTTTGAACTGCCGTAATTCAGGTTGCTATACAGAGGCTAACTGGCTAACTGAAATGTCCTGACTCCCCGTCTAATATTGTACCTTTTAAAATAAATTAATTGCTGTTTATCCTAATATAGTTTTAAATAAAGTTTAGATAAATACATTTTTAAATAATATAAATCTATATACTAATTAATAAAAACAGTAGTCCTCAAAACAAAACAAAAAAACAGACTTAAACTTTCTATTGTTACCTGGACAGTCAAATGTCCAGGTAACAAGGAATAAATAATAAAACTACCTCTCCCAGCAGGTGTTGTCATTGCAATAATGGCTAAGACTCATGGGACATGTTGTTGTAGAGAGCTAGTAATAGCCAAAGGAGGTGTTCAAATTCAACCATCCAGTACAGTGTTACAAACCCATATTGGTTAGATTATGGACAGAATACATCAGTATTGTTTCAAATTTAAAGGATTAAAGATGAAAACCAGGTGAGTTACAGATGCTAGCAGAGCAGGCGGTAGATAGTAGCCAAGGGGTGGGACTTAATCTGTAGACCTGCCATTGGCGCTGCCACTTGATGGAAATAGGAACATGTCCTAAATTATAGGTAAAGAAGTAAGGTAATACGTAATAATGTAGCCTCATTAGCCGTGTAACGTTGCTCGTTGACATGCTGTCCTTCATCTCCCCATGTGATGGTTTGTTGCGACACGTTTCATTCAAGTTAAGCGGCTTTGCGGTGTGGTGCAACTTGAATTTATCTTGAAGTAACAAAACACACACTAATGTCAACTTTTACTCCCAAATACAAATACTCCCTCAACAGATAAAGTCAATATTACATGGCTTGATGCTGATGTTGAAATCAGAGCGATAAGTGATAAGATTAAGCAATAAATGGCACGACTTACCACGAGCAGACGCTTCTCAGTGTTGACTGTTCCTGAATGTGAGCGTGTGTTCACTGCCAGAGAAATACAGTTTACGGTGCGATGAGCTCATTCTATATCACCTGTTTGAGTCAGTTTTATAGCATCAGACCACACTCTCACTTGACATTCAAAAATGTCAAGGAAAAAATAAACATGAGCCAAAGGAAATTTAATTTCTTCCTGTCGTAAACAAATAATACAATTTGATTGTTTGGCCCAGGCCACTGCTGTGGTCAATGGAAATATGGATCCAAGTGAAGAAGAGAATCTCAAAATGTTTTTATACTTTATTCTCTCAAAGGCAAAGATAGCAACATATCCTCCTTAGATCCCAGTGAAGAGTGTCTACAAAGCAACCAGCAATGTTTTAAAAAAGCAACATTATTCTTAGATACGCAACATCATTTGGACATGGTCTTGGTTGTTGTTAAAAAACAATGTGAAAGAGGTTTCTTTTAAAATAAGGCATGGGTGTTACTGAGTGAAAATGTTGTTTTAAAATCTAAATGTAAACTAGACCCTGACACATTCTTGGCTTTTTGTAAAAGATGCTGCAAGACTTTAGTTCATCTAATTTGTGTATGTTGTGTAATATTTTGGACTGACATGATATACTTTCTTTAAAGAAGAAGTGACTGTGGATTGTAAAGCAACATTTGTGCAGTTTGAAGTAGGAAAAGGATAGTCTTTGATATTTTTATACATTGTAAATCTGCTTTTGATTTTTGCAAATTTCACATCACACACCAGCAAGCTCTCAAACCAAATCTTAGTCAGAATTTAAAGGCCATTAAACTGTATGTGTTTGTTTTGTGTTTGAGTTGATTTTGTGTTGCACAAGTATGGGGACTAAGAAGCAGATTTAGAACTGGACGGCCAAAATGGAAGCAGCCGAGGCAGAGATATCCTGGCTTTTAGTCTCCAGTATGGGTCAAACTCCAAAAACACTGGATCCTACCATTTCCATATTCATCTCAATAGCATCATTCATGTAACTCTCCCCTGACTTGAACAAAATATGGAAGACAATACTTCAGTTTCCTCATTAGGCCATTTCTTATTTTGGGATTATGTGAATCTTTTACGAACCTCACTCTCTAGCACAAAAATGAACATGAAAAACAATAAGTGGGCAGACATAAATATGATTTGATAGCTTTATTTTGTTTTCATGCTGTGCTTAGAATGTCCTCAGACACCTGGCCAACGTCTGCCCCAATGTACTGTGTACGGTGCAGCTCAAGCGATATAGGCTCTTTGAGGATGTCATGGTACTTTATGTAATCTGACTAATGATAAGATGATTTATGCACTGGCAAATCAATAACAAGTTCACAGGGAAGCAAACTCACTATTGTTTTGCGTTGCATGAACTGCTCAGTAAAGCATTTCTCTCCCGTCTAACAAGAAGACCTGATAAAGCAATCTATTCATCTGACACACTGTGACTATCTTGTGTCACAATATATGCTGCCACCATGTGCTGAAGATCTGAAATGCAGTGGCTGGTTGCACCTCTTTGCAAGAAGATAATCAGAAAATAATATTTATGTATGTATATACGTTTTTACCTTTTCTTCAATAAAAAAAATAAAAATAAATATACAGTAACACATATAGATGTATATGAACACAATGATTAAAGTTATTAGTTGAAATAAATCAATATGTGGAAGAAAAATAAGAGGTAAAGAATTACATTCTAGTAAAATCCCTCGATAATCAGTATCAGAATCACTTTACAGCAAAGTAGGTTTTCACAAGTAATACACCTTGGTGTTTTGGAAAAATAATATTAAATTAACTAACTAAACAATAGTGCAAAGATTTAAACAAACAAACAAACAACAGTGTAACGGTGTTATAGTTGTGAGATTGATTTGCCGAGAGGTGATTTATTGTAAAGTCTTATAGCAGAGGGCAGGAATGTTGTCCTGTATCTGTCCTTGTGACAGCGGAGCTGGATGAGTCTGTTGGAGAAAGTGCTCCGCTGTCCCTGCAGTAGGTGATGAAGAGCGTGGTCCGGGTTATCCAATATGGATAATAGTTTCTTCAGTGTCCTCCTCTCCACCACCTTTTCCAGAGTGTCCAGTTTGCCGCCAATGATGGAGCCGGCCTTCTTAACCAGTTTGTAAGTCTGTTGGTGTCTCCGGCTCCAATGCTGCTCCCCCAGCAGACTACGGAGAAGTACAGTGCACTGGCCACAACAGACTAGTACATCTCCAACATCTTGCTGCACACATTGAAGGATCGAAGTTTCCTCAAGAAAAAGAGTCGACTCATCCCCTTCTTGTACACAGCGTTGATGTTGGTCTTCCAGTTCAGTCTGTTGTCGATGGAGACACCCATGAACTTGTACTCCTCCACCATGTCCACATCCTCTCCCAGAACTCTCAGCAGTTGTGGAGCCGTCGTCTTCCTCCTGAAGTCGACCACCATCTCTCTGGTCTTGGCCACGTTCAGAAGCAGGTGATCTCTACCGGCCCACTCCACAAAGTCATCCACTACTGCCCTGTACTCCTCCTCCCGTCCGTCCCTTATACACCCGACCACTGCAGAGTCATCAGAGAACTTCTGGCATGAGTTGTACTGGAAGTCAGTGGTGTACAAGGTGAACAGGAGGGGAGACAGAACAGTTCCCTGTGGAGCTCCAGTACCACTGACCACCATATCAGACAGCACACGGCCCAGTTGGACAAACTGTGGTCTGCCTGTGAGGTAGTCAGTGATCCAGGAGACGGTGGACGTGTCTACCCCCACCACCCGCAGCTTCTCACTCAGTAGCAGTGGTTGGATGGTGTTGAATGCACTGGAGAAATCAAAGAACGTGATTCTCACAGAGCCACCGGGATCAGTCCAGGTGCGACTGAGCTCGTTGAAGCAGGTAGATGATGGCGTCGTCCACTCCCACATGAGGCTGGTATGCAAATTGCAGAGGGTCCTGTGAGGATTTCACCTGCGGTCGGAGGTGAGCCAATACCAGCCTCTCCAGCACCTTCATCACATGAGATGTGAGGGCTTAATCAAAGTGTTAGAATATAGCTGAATATCACCAATAAAGTGAGTACATTATTAGTTTAATTAAGAAGAAAACATATTTTTAACTAAAGAAATACCATATTTACATAACAGGGGTCAGTCTGATAGTGGTGAGACATGTGCTACATACCTTGAAATCATAAACTAATACTTCCATCCGTTCCTTAGCTAATACCACCCCCTAGTGGTTTGATATAGAGTTACAGCTTATTTGAACTGGGCGGGGCTCTTGTCCCTTTGGCCCCTCCCCTGGCATAGTGTGGGCCATGACGTATTCAGTCGAGGGTAGCAACAGTTGCCTCGAGACCCCGTCGCGCCATAGTGACTGTAGCCGTGGAGACAGTTACTTACCAACGGGCACCAACACTCAGCAACAGCAGCAGCAGCATCTGGAAGTCACGGAGCGAGAGGGAGAGAGGGGAAAGAGAGCGGAGACACAACTTTTATCAACACAAAGGTGATTATTATCTTTAAACGATTTAAATGCGGAATTATTCTTAATTTGGAGACAAATGCTCTGGGATCGAGTGTCCCGGTGATACTCCACAACATAACTTTCCCTTCTGTGAGGCATCCGCCCCGAGTTGAGGACGGTTTAACGTTAACTGACGTTCACCTATTGCTGCAACAGCTTTCTGCACCTCGGTACAAATCTGTTTCACTTCTGCTTCCTAATGTTGCTACACTTAAACCCACCGTCAAACAAAGCGACGACGTTACTCCAACTCAAAATAGATTAAATATCACTTTACACTTGTTGTTCCGTTGTGTGCGTGTAGTGTGTGTGTGTGCGTGTGTGTGTGTGTGTGTGTGTGTGTGTGTGTGTGTGTGTGTGTGTCGAGCTCAGTCCCAGCAGGATGGATGGTAATGCTACCAGTGAAGCTAATGCTAACTACCGACAGCGATGAGTGCGACTTCAGTTGTGAGTTGAGCCGTTAGTCTCGTTGGTAACGGCCGCTCTGTCTTCATCGTCACCACACAGACTCACTAGATTCTTGTTTATGTTTCTCTAGAGACGTATTCAAGCAGGTGGACGTGTGGCTAAGCTAGCGTTAGCTACGTTAGTCCTGGTGCTCGATCTGCAACTAACGTCCGCTTCGAGCGAGCGTTCACTCAGCAGGAGGATCACTTCCATTTCATTTGCAGTTTTCCAGCTCCTCTGATGTCATGTTCACGCATACATTAACTTAGATCGTTAAAGGTATTAAAATATAACGCAGTCGAGAACGGATATTAACTTATAGCGGCGACGTTACGACGCTAACAACGTTAACTTTACCAAACCTGGTGCTTCCAATGGTCTCTATCTCAGGAGAGAGTTGACGTTAACACCAATAAACTCTAAAAACAAATCAACTAATCTCTGTTAATCAGATCATTCAACGTACCAAACACCAAAGTACTTCACAAAGTTTTGTTGTTTTTATTATTTCAGAAGCTTGAATAACTGGATATGACACAGCTAGGTGGTGCTATGATGGCTCTTTAAAACTGGTCTGTCTTGTTTTTACAATCTTGGGTGAGCGATTTAGTAAAGTAACGTTACGGTTTTATATGCACTCTTAAAACCAAACACCATTTAGTACACACTTGTGCACTTTATATTACGCTGAACGAATCTCACTGAGTTCATCACAAGTGAAATTAAAGCTGCATCTACTAATCTTTCGAGTTTTAATGCTGCTATGCCAGTTGGACAGGCCCAAAGGAGAATAGTTAATAGCCAATAGTCGAGGTGTTGTGCTTCATTGTTTAAGTGGCCTCATTAGGGTTGCTGTTTGACCTCTTCACAGCTGAAGGCTCATATCAATCTGTGCCATAGCAATAATGAAAAACCCAGGGAAAGGACCCCCAATGCTTTTAAATCCCCCTTTTCATTAGCTTTACGGTGTAGCTGGGGCTGGGTCCCAGTTCTTTGCATACTCTTTTTTTCTCCTTTTCTTTCCCCTGAGATGCATCAATTCTTATGGACTATCTTCTCCGAGACAGCCGTCAGGTGCTCGGTCATTTGTAATGTTGTTTGCTACTGAAGCATCAGGAAGAATCTTTGCAGCATGACACTTTATCTAATTAATACACTCTTTGCTTGTGCTTGCTATTAAAGAACTGAGCTATAAACTTTCGGATGTGTACAGTATCTAGATAAAGTATATCCGGTAAAAGAAGAGAGATAACGGATTATTGACGCAGCCCAATATCTATTTCCTGTTATGTTCAAATAGGTCAAAACACAGGACTGAGTATGATAATTAATATTTCGGCCATATAAGAGGTTCACATTTAGTGTTTATGAAGCTTTCCTCCCCCATGATTTTACTCCATTTTGGCCAGAATATTTGAGGAAAGAATTGAATGTACATTAACTGAAGACATGACTTTTTTTGAAGTAAGTGTCAGAGAAAAAAATGAACTTTGATTGGTCAGACAACTCACCGCAGCGACATAGAACATACAGAGATGACAGCAATGAGTCTGTGTGTAACCCCCACCAACCCCACCCCCCAATTTGAGCGTGACACTGTTATGTTTACATGGCAACTTGATATACAAAAACACCCAAGTCATGGAAAGAAAGAGGATGGAGTGGGCCAGGGGGCGAAATGTTATTATTTTAAAAGTCTGTGGTTTTAATCAGGTTATTTTCATCTCTCTCTTTGTAGTAAGTGAATAGTGTCGGCTTGCAGAGGCAGGTCACAAAGAAATGGTGCTCAGAAAGGAGACTTAAACAAAGTGGAAAGCAGCCGGTGGTTGGGCAGTTAATTAGAAGGCTTATACAGGAAATTATTAATGATGTCAATTTGAAAGGGGCGGCACAATGATTTCTTTTCTTTTTCTGATGTAGGATACTTGTAATCTGTCTGTATCCTCATTTCCCCTTGCCTTTTATTGGTGTAGCCTGCAGCCTGTGATCGAGGTTGTGCCTTGGACCATTTTTAGCACCGACTGCTACACTAGTCTGTGATTTAAAGAAAATTAGGCATATCATTCTCTCCTCTAGCCTTTTTTTTTTGAGTCATCTGTGGAGTTGCTTGTATGATTGTCCGTAGCAGTGTCCGCCTTCACCCGTGTGCCATTTTGAGTGTTTAATGGACCCATGTGTGCAGTGCAGTTCAGCTATCAATAGGACAGCTGCAGTGGTCACTTGGGTAGTGGATGTCCTGACACAGCTTTTGGTCACATGTTCTCTGTGTGTGTGTGAGTGTGAGGCACATACATGAGTGTGCTGTGTATGTGTTTGTTATTGCTGTATTTAGATCATCTTGATGAGGCCTACTGCTGCCCCGGGGAGAAGTTCTCAATCCAATAGCCTGCTACAGATATAGACATGGACCCAGTCACTGCCATTGCTGTTTACACTTGATCATATTGAGTTGCATTTACCTCCTGTTGTGCGAGCTGAACTGCCTGGCTTTTGCACATTTCATTGTCTGATATTAACACACATTTAATGGGTTATCCCATAACTCCAGTCAAAGGCATGTCAGGAAATCACAGAGCAAAGCAGAGGAAGTGAGGGGAGAATGCCTTGTGGGGCTTGTTAAGTGGAAATTAATAGTGTCATTTGTTCACAATGTTACAGTTTCATAATCTCTATAATTCATTTATTTGTGAGGGGCTTTCATTCAACAGATGTGCTCTTACCATTTTCTAAGAATCCGTTGAAAGGAAAGTAGTTTAAGCGTCCTTGTGACTCTCGCATCACGTCTTCCAGCTAAAAAGATTTTGGAAATCATTGTAGGCTTATGCTGCTAGGATACAAAGAAACAAATCTTGTCATATACCAAAAAATGTTGCTACTGATTGGCCCTAGCATATGGCAACAAGTTGCAACACGTTGTGAAATGAAATGTTTTTCAGCCTGTCTTTTCTGTCTGTCTGTGTGTCATCAGAAGCATTCTTAGCATTCCACCTGTTTGTATCGTAGCTACACAACTGCTAATTAAATTTCCTGCCACAAACAGCAGACAAGGCAGTGACATTTGCATTACAATGGCTGACCCCCCCCCCACACACACACACTCTTCCAGGCAGGGATAGTAGCAGCCCCCCATCCTCTCCTCACTATTCCTTTCCTTTGTCGAGTTTTATGCTAGCTTGTTAAGAGATGTTTATTTGGCTTGAAAAAAGAACTTCTGTCAGTGTAACCCTGCCACAAAGTAATTACCAGAACCAAGACGCAGCCTTAAGTGGAGTGATATTTGACCAGCTTTGCAAAGGAGTAGACCCAGACAGTATTTTTGGATGAAATAAGCTGCAACGTACCTTTTTAAGAAGCTATTTAGTTATGAGATTTGGTGCAGAGGACGCTGTTGTCACAGGTGGGAAACCCCCCGGTTTTAGCTAAATAGTGGATGTCCTTATATATTGCTGCCCTCGGATCATATTCCTGATCTTTGAGAATCCCTTTTCCCCATCACTAGCGTCAAAGAAGAACAAATGTTAATGTTGCGTTGTTCAATTTAAAAGCAGCATTGTATGCTAATTGTTTTCATGTTAGAATTAAAAGCATTTGTGTTGACTGAAGAGTGTTGCCACTGACGAAATAGTCAAACCAATCTGGATTCTCATCTTGGAAATGTTGAAATTTTATAAAACATTTCAGCCCCAAACCCAAAATGAAATAACATGTGAACTTAGAGAGCACCATATATAGACCAAGAGACAGGATGTCATCCTGTGTGATCTCTGATTGCCATTTAGATGCAAATTGCTATGCAGGAACACTTGTTAGATCCTCAAGTCATTTAATGGTTAATGGTCTGGAAATGACACTGAATAGGATTTGCTGAATTATGATGTGAATGCTGCTGATATTATGTAACTCACACTCTTTCATATCTGAAGCATGCCACTGAATCTGGCTGCAGAAAAGATGATTCAAAATCCAGACCTTGTTCAGTGTCTGTATTAAAGGTTGATGGATTTAAGTTGCATTTTAGTTTAATTACAATTATGTAGTATGAGTTTTGATTCAAAGTTACTGCTTTAACATTGCACCATGTTGACTCACCAGTGTTGAGACGGCACCACTGTATTAAACTCATTCAATTAAATTTAAATGTCGCAATTGTAGTTATTAGCAGTATGATTTACAAAAAAACACAGTTGCAGACTTGAGTAAATGGCAGCGACCCAGCTAGTTGTGACCACTATTCTGGTATGTCATGACAAATGCAGAGTAAACCCATGTTAATAGCTTAAGATCGTGTCTGTATTTGTATGTATTACTATATTATGTGTGTTATTAAATACTTCAATCTGATGGCAAGTATTCGGCATGATGCGGTATTCACTGCAGGAAAACACTTGGCTCCCTCTCAAATTTCCAGCATTAACTGATGACTCAATGTTTGTGTCAAGTAGTGCCTGTGAAAGCATACTGTACGTACAGTATGATGATTTTCAAAATCATATCTGTGTGGAGTGAACGCTTGCCCCAAAAGGCCGACTCCTCCAGTGTAACAAAATGCTTTATCTCAGGTTCATGGGTCACGATGGATGCAGCACGCTGCCAGCCTCTTAGGTCATCTCTGCACAGTGTGGTTCTCTGGGAAATAGAAGCACACAGGTTGGAAACGCAATAAAAGAGCAAGTGGAAGCAGATTTAGAGAGCATTAGTGTGAGTATCGTTGTACTCCACAACAGGATGCTAAAGCGTTACCGTACTCAACCAAGTGGGGATTGGTTTTGAATCAAAAGGGGCCGCAACATTACCTCCGATGAGTGCGTTATGTTTGAAGTTCTTTTTACTCGTCTGATATTTAAGAGTTAACAAAACCATGTGCTTATTTCATATTAAAAAAATATTTATTGAATGACCTGAAAACATGCTATATTCATGATCAGGAATATGTTTTGGGGTATGCCAAAGTATCAATAATGCTGTGGAAAATGGGGAATAAAACAGATATTATATATATATATATATATATATATATATACTGTAACTGTCAGCATTTCCCAGTAACTCCTCAGTCTCCTGAAGCAGCAGGTGACTTGAGTCAAGTTTCCTCCTTCGTGTCTTCAGTAGCAGCCTTGGATCACATTTGATGACGACCCGTGAAAGACTGAGACGCCCACGCGTAACAATAGTAGTTTGGTTTCCCTCCAGCTGTGACCATGTCCCCTGGTCGTCTTTTTTTAATATGTTTTCCATTTTATTTTGTCAAAATGTTCCGTTTAAAAATCCTCATTCTGTATCTGGAGATGTTAAATGTTAAGGATGAGGGCCGGGGGGGGGGGGGGGGGGCTGAAGGTGGGAGGGCAGTAGAAATCTGTAAAGGGTTAGAAGAGGGAGGGGGGGGCGGGTGTTGGGGGAGGAAGTGGCTAGTGTAGAGCATGGGCGAACACACAATCTCCATGGCAACGGTTTGATCTTTCTTTCTGTGGCTGTTGGGCCTGGAGTGCACATGGTGACAGGTTGAGATGGTCAGTGTGGGGGGTGAGCTGGAGAGGGCGGGGGGGGGGGGGGGGGCGGGCTTGGATCAGAGACAGAGGTCTGTGCCTCTCTGTCTCCCTGTCTCTCTGACTCTCTCTGTCTCCCTGTCTCTCTCTCTCTCTCTGTCTCTCTCTGTCTCTCTGACTCTCTCTCTCTGTCTCTCTCTGTCTCTCTCTCTCTGTCTCTCTCTGTCTCTCTCTCTCTGTCTCTGTCTCTCTCTCTCTGTCTCTCTGTCTCTGTCTCTCTGACTCTCTCTCTCTGTCTCTCTCTCTCTGTCTCTCTCTCTCGCTGCCATCTACAGACCCCAAGAGCTGCTTTGATTGGATTATCCATGAATTAATGCGACAGGCTTGAAGACCAGCCTCTGTTGTGTAAATCTCTGATCATATCTTAATTCTCTCTTTGTGTGCGCGCGTGTGCCTCTGTGATCTTGTAGTTTTTTTTAATTAAACCAAAAAAAAAAAAAAAATCTAAATCACAATTTTGTTTGCGTTTAGAAAAATATATAATTCTCAAATCAGGGAACTCATGCTGAAGCTTCATCAAAGACCTGTTGCTGGGTCCTCGTACATTAAAGGTGTGACAAAGGGATTCATATGCATAGTGCTGAAAGAAATGCCCCTTTAAAAAACGTCTGTCTCTGCTTTATTTAGTTGTATCTTCCCCTGAGTTGCTCGGCTCAAGTGGTTTTACTATCTCCTCTGAAGGAACTTTGGAAAGACTCAACTGCTTCTTAAAGTGTTGTGTTTGGGTGGCATGATAAAGAATAGACTGTTGACTCCCTGATGACTTAAACATTCCTCCTCCTTTTGAGCACCAAGTAGAGACAAAAACAGAGCACTTCATCCTGTCCTCTTCAATCAAGTGTAAACCAGCATGAAGTCTGAATGTTTGTATATAACTTTAATACTATAACTATAATACTATAACTATAATATAGACACGGGAACAAGTCCACCTCCATGTCCCCTGGTGTCTGAAATGAATAGCTTACATAGTATTTATTGTTGTAAGTTTCTACTTAGCGTGAGATAGAGGGATCAGGTGGGGGGATGGCATTGTTTGGTTTGGGAAGTATTCTGTTGGTTGCATAGCAACAGGCTCCTGGAAACGGGAGTGGACGGTGTTGCCACTAGCAACCGTTGTTGCTCTGCAAACAATGTGGGCCAGTGCAAACATGAGCCAAGACTGTGGGCTCCGGCTTCTAATTGAACATCTGTATGTGTTTTCCTGTGATTGAGCCCTGTTTAAGTTCGATCTGTCAGTGACACATGTTTGAATGCGGTCTGTTACCACTGTAGGCTCAGAGCATTAAGGAGGTTTTCTGAGGCTATGGGCTTCTTCACAATGTGTGTTTTCTTGTTTCCGTTGAGCTTTTAAAACTCAGGTAACTGTTGAAAGGAGGGGCTGTTGTTGTAATGTTGTTAAGTGCTCATCTGGGATTTCCCTGAATGAAACCAGGCTCACAGACCAGACATGAAAACAGATTTGTGTGTGTGTGTGTGTGTGTGTGTGTGTGTGTGTGTGTGTGTGTGTGTGTGTGTGTGTGTGTGACGTTGTCTCTGGGTTGAAGCCCATCCGGAGGAGCTATTTTGTGGCTGTGTCTCCTGCTGTGTTCTACCTTTGTGCCTTTCAGAGCTGCTGGTGGGGTATTTGTGTGGCTTTTGACCTTCCTTGAGCACTAAGCAAAAGAAGACTCCTCTCTGCCTGCACTCTTGTCTGTCCCCCTTTAGTCAATGATTTGGCACACTTCACCATACCTATTAATGCTAACCCTAATGCTTTAATGGAGGAAACCGTGCAGGTCAGTGTTTCCTGATCCCCCCCACCCCCCCCCCCCCCCCCCCCCCCCCCCCCCCCCCCCCACCATCTTGCCATGCCACCCACTCCTTAATGGCACGGAGAATCCCTCAGGCTTGTGTCACTTCCTCTGGTGAAAATGAAAACTCTGAAGATAAATGATGGGATTAAGTGTATTTATAACACAAGTGACACTCCATAGGCAAATTCCCTTTCTGTATAAAGATGTTTTAGCATTGTAGTGACTTTTAAAATGTTTACTACTTGTGCTTGCATCATTCTAATAATAGTGTTTTGGTACTTTAATGACATACTAAAGAGGTGTGAAGAAAAATGTGAATGGCTTTTGAGAGCTTTGACATCTAAGTGCTAATTGTGCTAACAAATACATTGAAGATAGACTCAGAGGGCTGCTTAGGTACACTGCAGATGGTGCTTGGACCACATGTCTGAAGATTGACACGTATCAGGAGTTTCAGCATAGGCCTCCTCCACTCAGCCTGTTAGTCATGAATGCAGAGCAGTGTCTTCGCCTGTGGCAAAATCTCCACACATGGAAAATACAAGTGGTGGCACACCCAAATCTGTTGTGTTTCTGTCTTAAAGGTATACTGTCTGATTTGGATATAGCATACATTAGTGCCCCCCCAAACCCTAATTATCCCTCCAAGTTCCTACTGATGGGTAAAAGTGAACACTGTTGTGAGTTGGGTTTTGAAAACTGTTAGTTGTGCGGCTATAGCAGGGACATTTGTTACGCAAATGTGTGTGTTCTTGGTTATAAAGAATCAAGTAGTGTATTTATCAAGGTTAATCTAGTCAAGGTCCATCTGTTTAATTCCTTTGGTTCTTTCAGGTAATGCAGGTGTAAGTATAATGTTCCATTCACAGCCAGTTTGTATTTCTTTTTATTTTGTATTTTGGTCGCCTAACATAGAGAGCTGTAACTGAAAATGCCAGACTCTCTCCTCCTGTGAGTCAACATGTGATAACAGCCATGAACAATATCTTGAGCTATGTCAAAAGTCGTCCTGCTCGATTCTGGGTATAGGATCACTATTTTCGAGTGGGAAGATCTGTCTAGTAAAACATATGCCTTTGCAATCTCCTGTTGCCTGTGGGAAAGATTCTGTTTCAGCGTCTCTGATATTTTCATCATCGTATCGTATTCAGTGCCAACAATTAGGCGGTTGTATAAATGAACGGTGTTATCCTGTATCAGCATCGTTTCTACCTCTGAAAATGTTCCACCAAAGAGTATGTGATTCCTATTTTGGTGTGAAAACAACTTTAGCCCTTTCAGTTATTCTCTTATCTGTTTGATTTGTTTGTGTTTGTTAGATGATGTAAGGCAGCAGTGTTATTAATTGATACATTCTAGAGCACTTGATTTGATGCAACAGATGCAGGAAGGTCTTTTGCAAGCAGAGGCTTTAATGGTGCAGCTCCATCAGAAACTTTAGGTCGAGTCTCAAGAAAAGCCAAAAGACAAGTGTGTCTGCACCTGTTGCTTGTGTCTGATAGCTCAGCCTCCAGATTACTGCAGCTTAAGTAGTGCTCGTCAGATCTCTTCCAGTGAATAACATTATCTTGCATGTCTTGGTGTTGTGACTAGCATGTCTAGAGCAGGTTGTGTCTTGTGGCTCCAGGTGAACACCATTCTCTCGTTTACTGACGTTTCCTGTTGCTCCCGGATTTCTGCTCATCAAATCCCCCCCCCCCCCCCCCCCAACTGTGCCGTATCTCCCTCTCTCTTATTCTTATCCTCCTCCCCCTCTTCTCTTTGCGGTCGCACTTGAAAGTTCCTGTGCAAGAGCTTTATAAGGGGGGGATAGAGGAGTGAATGGGGAGGGGAGGGGGAGGGGGAGGGGGAGGAGGAGGAGGAGGAGGAGGAGGAGGAGGGTTGAGTTGGGGGTGGTCGTCATGGATTCCTCACCATAGCAACCGACAAACGTTTACAAAGCATTGAGGAATTTCCTCATATCAGCTGGATTATTGGAGCCCTCAGAGAACAGCTCTCATATGAAACAATCGCTGGATATCATCACGACCCTGTCAGGGGCTGGAGCCCCACTGACATTTTCATCTTTCCCCCTGAGTTTCTTCTTTTTTTCAGGGAGTGGGGAAGTTGTTTTTTTATCTACTCACTCCCCCTCGCAGTTCCATTCTTCTCTTGTCTCTGCCTTACTCCCGCTCTTTCCCTCTCTGTACTTTTTTTTTTAGAGAGCCTTTGTGTCACTCCATTTTTAGTTCCCCTTTGCTATGCTGTGCACATTGTCACCCAGTGGAAAAGCCGAGTGGCGACAGTACGTTTGGTCCTCAGGAAGCAGTTCAGTCCCGTTGATAACTTGAACTCCTGTCCTGTAACTCTTCCACCTGGGTCTGTCAGCAGGACCAGCCGTGTCTGTGTAAAACTGTTGGGCTGCTTATTTTGCCAGTGATTAAGGCCAAAGGTGGGCACTGATTCAGCTTGACTTGGTAAAGCCAGAAGTCCCCTGGGGCACAATGAATGCCCTGGTGGCTCCAAGAGAGAAAGGGTGTGGGGGGGGAAGACTTGAAATGCTCTTATTCTTTTATTTCAAGCTCCAGCTTACCTGTAAGACTATTTCTTCAGTCTTGTATTAAATCCTCCCTTTTCATGTCTTTTATCTTCTCCACTTCTTCATGTCTCCCCTGCTACCCAGCATGCAGAGCTCAGAAGGAGGGTCAGACACCACGACCAGCGTGGCAGCGCTGCGGACCTCATCATCAGCTCAGGCCCCTGTGGTCCAGCCGGTGCCAGCCTCCCAACAGGTAGGTACTACCTCGACTCTGCTGCTACTGGAATGACAGGACACACGGGGGGGAAGACTGTAATGCCTTAAAGATAGAGTTACCGTAGTAAACTTAAAAAAATAGTAAAAGTAACAAGAAAGTCGCCAAGTCAGTAACACTGACAGCCCGTCCCTTCAGACCTCCCTCCAAAGCCACTCCCCTAAAATTATTGTTATGAACGTAAACAACAAATATGGCTATTGTTAGTCCTCACAGCTGTCAAGCTGGCAGCTAGACACCAACTCTAACTTGCTCCATCCTATTTATTTCCAAATGTTAAGTATAAAATATATGATCAAATATATACATTATTTTGGATGCATGGTGTCTGAAAAGAAACGGCAACAGAGGAATACACTAAGAAAATGCAGTGCTGTACTAACACACCACTGTCCTGTACTGACATTCAGGATGTGTGACTGGCAGAGAGAGGTGGTCATTTATGTTCGTTATATGAGCATAAATCTATTAGCACTAGCTTAAAATCTCAGGGGGGGGGGGGGTTTACCCGTCTTGTGTTGACTGTCATATGTTTACAATTATGTGTGTACGTGTGTGATTGTACGTGCATACCTATGTAATTGAGTTATGTCTTGTATCCACACAGAGGGTGCTGGTTCAAGCTACAGGCTCAGCTCAGAAGGGAGGACAAGTACAGCAACTTTCAGTACCCAGGGTTCAACAGGTCTCTCAGCAGGTACACAGTGCTGTACATACTTATACAGTGCTGTGAAAATACTTGTACACCCCTTGACGTTTTACAACTATTTTAGCTCCACCTATTTTGTGACTTGAGTTGGAGACCTGTACTGTGTTTTCTTCCACAAGAAAGTAACACAAATACTCAATAAGCAAGTAAGCATATAGCTAGCTTCACCCAGGCTTAATTGTGTCACTTACTAATATGTGATTGATGAGCTTTTCATTCAGTTAAATAATAACAGACGGGGGGGCGTTGTAGGTTTGACCTTTTGTAAACAAGTTAAACAGTAACCAAACCGTGTTTGTTGAATGAAGATCCTAAACGTGGCAGCACATTCACTGCTCATCCCGAGCTCGTGCCAAACTGCTTCTCCTGCTTCCTGTGCCCCTCATGTGCTAAAGTGTCTTTCTCTGGCTGAGCCTGGCCCACTGCCTGCGTACATGAATGACATGAAAATAACATCTTAATAACACTCTTGGTAGGTTGTAAATCAGCATTAGCCCCAATGGTTGGTGATTGAAATACTAATTTTTAAATGTGTGTGATTTGTTGCTGAGCTTTACAGCTTGCTTGTTGTGATGATGCATCTGGCTAAAAGTCTTCTTTGGGTCTCAGTGTATAATACGGCAAAGTCTGGTGATTCCTGGGGGGCTTGAACCAAATCCCTTCCTGAATTCTTTGTGATGTGTAGCGTCTACTCTCATGGTGAAAACCAGGAGTTGACCTGATTGTCTACTATTAGCTTGTCTTAGGTACCTGTCTTATATTTCCGTGTGATGCCACATGTTACAACATTAGCCTGCTCTTCAGTATATCATTCGTTATAAGTTGTGATGTTTGTCAAATCAAGCTAATCTTTATTAAACCACATGTATGTCTTTTATCAGTTCACGTTAAAATCAATTCAATTATGATTTTACCAACTTTGTTTTTAAATAACAGGGAAAGTGCACATTGTAGTCAACTCTATTTTGTAGAACTTATTTGTTTCCATCTAACATTGTTCTAAATCACTTTAGGTCCTGGTCCCCTTTTTGAATAAGTACTTATTTTGCACTTCAAGTTATCGCACCTCCTCATAAAGAACCATGGTAGGTCACAATTTAGAAGGCAGTGTCTTGTTGTTGTTTTGGACAAGTAAACATGCAAAAAACAAGGGGTGTACAGACCTTTTTCATTGCACCTCATGTGCACGCTGTAATAGCCTACACCCACAAACAAATGTCTTCATTTCACGATTAAAAAGAGTCAGTTACTCTTAAATTTCTAGTTCCAGTTTGACTTACATGTGTACAAATAGGGAAACATAAATAAAGATTTTCCTTTGCCCGCTTTGATCTCCTGTTGTCTCTTTGTAGGTGCAGCAGGTGCAACATGTCTACCCATCCCAGGTCCAATACGTAGGAGAAAGTGGAGAGACTGTGTACACCAATGGAACCATGTAAGCAATGTTGCATTACTTCATAATTACATCAAAGGATACATTTTTTTTCATTGTGTAGTTAAAGTAGACATGAAGTTGAATTTAACCCAGTGGTGTAAATGTTTATATTGAATTAGATTATAGTAATAACTTAAAAAAAAAGAAGGTACCATAGTGCCATAGTTTAATTTGGTTGCCACTGTGTTAATTTAAGACGCTAACGTGCTGTAAAAGATTTTTGCTTTTCAAATTAAACAGACACAGCACTGTGCATAATATTTGGCTCCACTACAAATAAAAAATGTATCTTGAATTATGAATGAATATGTGCTGGATAGAAAGCATAAGGACAAGTGAGGCTTTCCACAACACTTTTCTCATCAATTATAGCCAACTGCTTTTAAAGAGGCTCTAATCAAAACACCATTCAAGCTAATTAAAGCCAAAGGGATTTTTTTCACAGTCTATGTATTTTGATTCCAGCATGGCCAAATATTTTAGCGATACCAGTTTTATATTATTATTATTGTCTTTGAAAGCAAGATTATGTACTGTATAAAGATTGTAAATGCTCTTCATCGGCCTCCTACAATTCATCATTTGTCCTTAAATGTGCTTTGTTTAGCATCATTACAGAAATACATCCCAATTCCTAATTACAAAGCTCTCTCCCCAGCCGAACAGCCTACTCCTACAACCCCGAGGCTCAGTTGTATGGGCAGAGCAGTGGGGGCACGTACTTTGACTCGCAGGCCGGTGGAGCTCATGTCACCACGGTGGTCTCCTCTGCCGGTGGTGGGGTGCCCCCTCACGGCATGGTGGGCATCGCTATGGATGTGGGCAGCAGCCACATCATCTCCAGCGGAAGCGCCTACCTGATTCATGGAGGAAGTATGGAGGGAAGCCGCAACCACATATCGCACTCATCACGCTCCTCCTCAGCTATGGTGAGCAACACCCAGACCAATGTTTGTGATACTCCAATAGAGAGGGTCTTATATGCTCGTAAAAAAAACAACAAACAAACTCGAAATCAAGCGGTTCACAACCAACAAAGACTGAGTGACTCACCAAATATACTTCTGGGATTATTTGTCTTTCTTAGCTGCTATGTGGCCAAAATATAGTTTTTATTTTCTAAAGTATGTAAATAAGTTGTTACTTTCAACTCTTAGTACAACCGCACTGAGCAGACATCCCAACTATCATATGGCGTTGTATAACTGTCATCACTGCTACCTGAGCCTGTGTCCAGACTGGCCAGGCTCCCTGACGAGCCTGAAAGACAGAGAGAGACCGACAGGGTTTACGGCAACCTGAGTTGGGGCCTCATGGCTCTGCAGTACCGCATAGAGAGCAGAGCAGTGGGCCTGTAGAATCGGGACACTGGCTTAAATAATTCAGCAATGCCTTGTTTCAGAGGTTTTCACAGGCACTTGAGCGCTCTGCGAAACAAAGCAACCCCTGGGGCTCATTACCATTTGGCCATGAGCCCTCTGGAGCCTTCTTAAGGTTTGGAACGCTGCCTGCTTCTTTTCCTTTTCTTCTATGTCTCCAGTTTGGCTGCGGTACCACATATCTTTTCTTTTTTGTCTTGATTTTCTTCTGCGGCTCAACAGAATGTCCCTGGTTTTGTCATTCACTTTGCCCACCAATTGGACAATTGGAATTTTTTTTTTTTGCCCAATGACAGAATAATATGGCAGTGTACTGTGTATTGTACCATAGCACTCCTGCTGATGTCGTAGATACAACTCACTCTATCTGATTCTTTGTTTATCTAAATATGAATTCAGAGTTACATTTTTGGGGGTGGGGTTAGGTTAGACATTGTTGACCTGTTGTCCTCAAACTTGACGTGACCTGTGCCCCTGTTTGTGGTTCCTATTTGCATACATTAGAGTGCCTGACCGCAAACCGTCACTGAGCAGCTTAACCCAATGAGTCCCTTGATTTGCATGCTTTTGTCAGTCGATAATGGGTTTGGCTACAACACCGACTGATTTTAATGGAAATGCAAAGATCTGGCTGCTTGCTAACAGTCTTATTTCCTTTATCTGTTTTAATTTTTTTTTTGTGTGTGTTTTTCCTGCTTATTTCTGTTCCCTTCTCTTTTTCTATCTCTCTCTCTCTCACTCCCTTGCTTCTTCTCTCTTCTGTTTTTTTTTTTTTTTTTTTTTTCTTTTTTTGCATGCTTCTTCTTTCTTTAGCTTGAAATGGCGATTGAAAACCTCCAAAAGTCTGAAGGAATTGCAAGTCACAAAAGCAGCCTGCTCAACAGCCATGTAAGTCAACCAGGAACTTTCTTCCAAAAAACGACATGAGGGAAAATAAAAACCAAACAAAAGCTGAACCTAAAGGCAGCGTGTTCGACCTGCAACGTTGAACACGCTGCCTGCTGCTAACTTTACTTTGCACTGTCTCACTGACATGCACAATTGTTCCAAATTGTTTTTATCCTTGGTTTGAACTTGCATATGCTATCACTTTGTTCTTAATAATGCATCTTGTGTTTATTTCTTAATACCCTGCATGGACTTAAATTGATTGGTTTTTCACCAAGGCATGATTTACACTTAGGCAGGCACTAAATCATCGAGTCACAGTCTTCCCTGTGACTCGATTATAATGAAATCTAAGAAGATTCATGTAGTATTTCCATCCTGACTTTCACTCACATGGGAAATTTAGATGTTTAGATTTGTTCCCTACCAGCTCTTAACCTCAGCTGGGATCTCACAATCTCATTTGTATGAATAGTGTCTGAAGTATCTGCTTTACATATGATTTGACAAAATTTATAATTTGAGCTTTTTATGCAAATATTTGATTGTGCCGTTACAGACAGAGCTAAAACGGTGTCTGCCTCAATATGAACTTGTCTTGGAGAATAGAATGAATAGCACTTCAGATGTTTGAGTGTTCACTCAATCAGCATTTCTTTATGCTGTAGTCTCTACTGGTTCAGTCAAGAATACAAGCGTAGCCTCAGCAGGAGTGCAGTGGTCTCTTTGGTATTTAACCTCCTAAAACAGGAGGTGATGTGTGTGTGTGTGTGTGTGTTATCTGTCTTTTGATGTGCCAATAAGATGCACTGCTCCTCTTCATCTCTTGCTAGGTGTCACAGAGATTAGTATGTTTGCTGGGTCTCAACCGATTGTGCAACTGTATCTTCTTCTTCTGTGTTTTTAGCTGCAGTGGCTGCTGGACAACTATGAGACAGCGGAGGGCGTGAGCCTGCCCCGGTGCTCCCTGTACAACCATTACCTACGGCACTGTCAGGAACAGAAACTGGACCCGGTCAACGCAGCCTCCTTCGGCAAGCTCATCCGCTCAGTCTTCATGGGCCTGCGG